>CM056059.1:280921171-281251171 GCA_029574335.1 Rana kukunoris
CCCCCCCAAAAAAAAAAAAAAAAAAAAAAAAAAAAAAACCTCCTCTAATCCTCCTCCTTCTTCTAAGGTCTCGCTCTCTGAATCTTATATAGGGGGTCCACACTTGGCTGTACTTCCCCTCTTGTTCTCTTATTCCCATCGTCAGGTTCTCCATCTGCTGAATTTCTGTTACTCTGCCCAGCCATTGCTGTCTGGTCGGCGCAAGCGTACTTTTCCACAAAATTGGAATGCATGCCCTTGCCGCTGTCAGCAAATGTCTAAGCAGAGAATTTTTAAATTTTTCCATGGAGATTGGGAGGTCCAAAAGTAGATAGGTAGCTGGATTATCTCCCAGATCTGTCTCTGTGATTTTTTTTACCGTTTCGGTGACCATTTTCCAAAAATCTCTCAGCTTTGGACACTCCCAAAATACATGCAACATGGTACCCTCTCCTTCTCCACACCGCCAGCACCGGTCTGATAACTCGGGAAATATCCTTTTTAATGCAACAGGGGTTTTATACCATCTAGTCAGGATCTTATAAGCACCCTCTTGATATCTAGTAGCAAGAGAAGCTTTGTGTGTAAAATTAACGATTTTTTTTCTCTGCGTCTCTGAGAATTTAGTCCCCATTTCTTTTTCCCAGGCTAGAATGAATGGTAATTCTTTTGGGGCTATTGATTCTTCTAAGAGAGTATACATTGAAGACAGACCATGTCTCAGTGAGTCACCCTTCAGACATAGTTCCTCGTATTTTGAAAGGTCTCTAGTTGCTTTGCCAAGTGGATTCATTGCTCTAATAGCAGCTTTTAATTGGTTTGATCTCATTAAGTCTATTCTCTCTTTCCTTTCTCCCCCACTGCTCCTTTGATTTCCATCTTCAAAGTGTATTAGCCTACTCATTCCCGCGCGTCTAAGATTATTAAAGTGTAGGTCTGTGAGGCCTAATTGGAATCTAGGGTTTCCCAGCACCGGGATTAATGGACTTGGATGTTCTGAGATTTTCGTTTTCTTAAATATTTTTTTTATAATTTGTAGTGTGGCTCCTATAGTGGGGTGTTTTTTCACCTCTTGTGGTACATCTGCCTCTTGAATCCATGCCATTCCCTCTAAAGGAATGTTCGTGATTTTTTGCTCCATGTGTATCCATGGTTTTACCTTCTGTTGGGTACACCACTCTACCACCCTTGCCATATGGGACGCATCATGATATCCCATTGGGTCTGGAAGTCCCACCCCTCCTCTTTCCTTTGGCAACGTCAGAATCTCTCGCCGTATTCTAGGTGCTTTCCCTGCCCAGATAAACTTAGCGAATCTAGTTCTTAACTCTCTCAGGGATCCTAAGGGGATCTTTACAGGTAGGGTCTGAAATAAGTATAGTAATCTTGGCATCACATTCATTTTTATAATGTTAATTCTTCCGAACCATGTAAAGATTTCCTTATCCCATCGTTGGAAGTCTGCTTTAATCTGCCTTACCAGGGGTACGAAGTTTAGCTCATAGATCCTTTTTAGATTTTTCGGTATCTTTGTTCCCAGGTAAAGTATATGGGAATCTGTCCATCTCAAGGGGAAATTTGCCGCTAATTGCTGCTGCTTCTGTCTATTCACTTCTATTCCCATTGCTTCCGATTTACTATAGTTCACCTTAAAATTAGAAAGTTCTCCATATTCCTTTATCTCCTTCAATAGGGAAGGTAGGGATAATTCTGGAGTCGTTAGCGAGAATAGCAGGTCATCTGCAAATGCTGCGACTTTATACTCTGCTCCTTTAACCAAGAGTCCTCTTATATCTCTATTTGCCCGAATAGTTCTCAAAAAAGGTTCTAAGATGAGGACAAAGATAATAGGGGAGAGTGGGCATCCTTGTCTTGTTCCATTTCTTATTATGAAGGGATCAGACATTACATCGTTCACCTTTACCCTTGCTGTCGGACATGAGTAGAGGCCTGCAATCCAATTTTGCATTCTTCTACCCAGCCCAATATATTGTAATGTAGCTTTTAAGAAACCCCAATCTACCCTATCAAAAGCTTTTTCAGCATCAGTTGATATTAATACTAAAGGGTTGTGGTAGAATTGGGACATGTAGATGGTGCTTAACACTCGTTGTGTGTTTTCCCTCCCTTCTCTTCCGGGGGTAAAGCCGACTTGGTCCGGGTGTATAAGGGGGGGTAGATGAATTACCAATCTATTGGCAATTATTTTTGAGAAGATCTTTAAGTCTATGTTCAATAAGGATATTGGACGATAACTGGGGCATAGTGTCGGGTCCTTCCCCTCCTTAGGGATTACAGCTATGTGTGCTCCAAGTGTTTCTTCCCGCATCGGCCGCCCTTCTTTAAGTGAATTAAAGGCCCCCAAGAATTTAGGTGCCAGTTTCTCATAAAAAGTTTTGTAGTATGTTAATGTATATCCATCTGGGCCAGGGGCTTTACCTAATTTCATTTCTTTGATTGCTGCTAGAAGTTCATCTGGAGTTATCGCCCCCTCCATACTAGCTATAGTTTCTTCTGGAATTCTGGGCATGCCTGATTCGTTTAAATACTCCTTTACTCTATTCTCTCTGAGCTGATTCTTCACTGCTGAAGATTTGTTCTCCAGTTGGTACAATTTGCCGTAATATTCTCTAAAGGCTTTTGCGATTAATTGCGATGAATTAACCAATTTATCTCCTTGTATTTTTATTTTTTCGATATGGTTTTTAGATCTTGTTTCTCTCAATGCCTTCGCCAGCATCCTGCTTGGTTTATTCCCAAATTCATAATATGCCCTTCGGCATCTACTTAATTTAGCCTTAGCTTTATCCATAAGTATCAGATTTAGTTTATCTCGAAGGATCGTTAGTCTCTCTTCGGTGTTTATTTTTTGCGATCTCTTATGTTGATTTTCTAATATTCGGATCTCCCCAAGCAGGCGATCTAACTCAGCATTGAGAGTTCTCTTTCTATGAGCTCCTAGTGAGATGAGGATTCCTCTCAGATAACATTTATGGGCCTCCCAGTTACATAATGGTGATGTATCTTCGTCTTTATTTAATGTAAAAAACATTTCTATTTCTTGCTTTATCTTATCCTCATACTCTGGCTCTTTAATTAATGTTTCATTGATCCTCCAGTTCCATTCCCTCGGGCCTGCTGTCCCCCATTCAATAACACCACTAACTGGGGCATGGTCTGATAATGAGAATGAGCCCATTGAGGTTTCTCTTAAATTCAGCAATATACTTTGGTCCACAAATATGTAGTCGATCCTCGTGTATGTTTTATATTTTGGTGAGTAAAAACTGTAGTCTCTCTCATGTGTATGTAACGTCCTCCATATGTCTATTAGCTGTAAGTTTTGTAGTATTTCCCTTGCTTTTCTTAGTTTTATGTTGGATATATTATAGGATCCCTTGGAAGAATCAAGACTAGGATCTAGTACCATATTCATATCTCCCCCCAAAATCAAGACCCCCTCTCTACTCCGGGTCACCGTCTCCGCAAATTTTTCCAGAGCCGAGACCGGGTCTTCATTCGGGAGGTAGAGGTTTACTAAGGTAACCTTTTGCTCGTTTAATGTCCCCTTTACCATAAGAAATCTTCCTTCCTCGTCGGTTTCTACTTTTGATTCCTTCCATGTTACATTTTTGGCTAGCAGGATTGCCACTCCATTAGCCTTTGAGGTCTGAGATGCCCCCATATATACTACTGGGAATTTTTGGCTCTTCATCTTTGGGATCTTGTCTTTCCTAAAATGTGTTTCTTGCAAAAACACTATTTGTGATTTTAGTCTCCCTAATTCCATTATTATTTTTGATCTTTTTTCTGGGATATTTAACCCTTTTACATTATAAGTGGTAATGTTTAATCTATCCCATAGACTTTTCCAGGGTGTTCTGTGGCTTTTCGAATTTGCCGCGAGTACCCCAAATAGTCAAAGCTCATCCCTACTCTTGGCAGGTTTGCTACTGTGCCATGTTCTTTCCATTTGGTTATGATAGATTTGATGGTGCTCCTAGGGATCATCAAAGATTTCGATATTTTTTTTATAACCTTACCCTGACTTCTCAGCCTTCTCAGCAACATTGTCCCTTACTTGTTTGGAGAGTTCCTTGGTCTTCATGGCAGTGTCTGATTAGTGGTGCCTCTTGCTTAGGTGTTGCAGCCACTGGGGCCTTTCAAAAAGGTGTGTATATGTAATGACAGATCATGTGTCACTTAGATTGCACACAGGTGGACATCATTTCAATAATTATGTGACTTCTGAAGGTAATTGGTTGCATCAGAGCTTTTTATAGGCTTCATAACAAAGGGGGTGAATACATGCGCACATGCCAATTATCATTTTTTTTTTCTGAAAAAAAAAAATACGTGAATACGTTTGCAAGGCACTGTAACGTTAACATTCTTCTTACACGTCTCATATTTCGACAACAATGTTTGCACAAAGATCTGAACAGGATGTGTTAAAAGTCCAGGATCCTGAACCCCCGGCAAACCCTCCATGAGTAATACATACAGCTTTACAATTCCCTCTCCAATGTGCGAACCAAGATTTAGCGGAATCCAATATCTATGGCAATTCCACTTTAGGTTACAAATAGATCAGCTTCAGGGAGTGAAGAGGTGATGAAGTATGAAAAAAAGTACTTCCAGTCCCTCTGTTTCCTTACCAATATTTTATATTGTTTTCACAGTAAACAAAAGTTAAAGGGGTTGTAAAGGTTCGCCTTTTATTTTCTAAATTGGTTCCTTTAAGCTAGTGCATTGTTGGTTTACTTACCTTTTTCTTCGATTTCCCCTCTAAATGATTTTTTTCTTTGTTTGAAATTCTCACTTCCTGTTTTGCCACAGTAAGCTTTCCACCATGATCCGAGTGGTGGACAGTCATTTAGAACAGCTCACTGAACAGCTTACTGAGGAGGAACAGGAATTTAGAAATTCAGACAAAGAAAACAAAGAAAAACAACATTTAGAAGGGAAATTGAAGGAACAGGTAAGTGAACCTACAAAGCACTAGCTTATAGTAACCTATTTAGAAAATAAAAAACAAACCTTTACAACCCCTTTAAAACATTTGTTTGGATCAGCGGTAAAAATAAAAGATAAAAGCTATCCAGTTTTGGTAAATCAACCCCGTAGTTTCTGCATGCAAAGGTAGTATTTTTGTAATTTTTGTAAGTCTGTCTCTGCCCTGGTGAATCAAACACGGGCAGGGAACAAGAATGCAAACTGGGTACTCTACTCTAGTTAGGAAAGAAGCATGTCCTAGGCTTCAACACCACCTTGTCTCTATGACAAAAAAAGTCTCTCTTGCAACGTAAGGCCATCAACTCAGACACTCACATAAAATGATGCAGTAGCAAACTGCTGACAAAAGTAGAAACTGAAGGGCCACACTAAGAGATACAGGTACAACTTTATTATGTAGCGCCCACCCCAATTCTGGGGGACGCTATTTTAAACACAAATTTGCCTCTGTTCTGGCTGTGGTACTACTTGGTAGTTTCCCTTGTTGCCTGCAGATGATGTTGCCACCCTGGCCTTATGTTGGAACGCAGGTGTAGCATGGTGTGTTGGGTGTCCCTTCTTGGCAGCGGTGCTTTCTCTATTTAAAGTTAGCCTGCAGCAAAAGAAATGAAACCTAACTGTTGGAGGTTTTACATTGGTCTGAACATTGCATTTATTATGGACTTTCCCACCCTGACAACGAAGCTACAAAGGTAATGTGCAAACCCGAAAAATCTAAACCAGCAGCTCCTACGGGGTTAGTGCTACAATTACAATAAATGTCAAGGGGAAAATCCAAAGAGTAAAGCCTCGTACACACGATCGGATTATCTGATGGGATTGTGTGATGACAGACTGTTGTCGGAATATCTAACCGTTTGTATGCTCCATCGGACAATTGGCGTATTTTCCTCGGACAAATGTGATATAGCCTGCTTTAAAATTGTCCACCAACAAATGTGTGTTGTCGTATTATCCGAGCATGTGTGCACAAGTCCTTTAGACAAAACTCCAAAGTACAAACACGCATTCTCAGAAACAAGGACGAGCCAGAAGCATTCGGTCTTGTAAAACTAGCATTCATAATGGAGATATTACATTTGTGACGCGGCAAATTATGAAACCTTGAAGTGCAGCGCTCATTCTCTTCTTCTTTATAATGGGATAATAATGAAGCAGGTGATACTGATGGAGTTCTGACAAACGTATTTAAAACTGCTTTTTTTTTTCTAGTGATATCAGGAATATTTTTAATTTTATTTATTTTTGGGTCAAGTTACCACAACACCATTATCCCCTAGTTTTTAAGATCAAAGTAACAACTATGTTGGTGTCCCTTATTAATTTTACATTGTATTTTTAAAATGTAACTGACTACTCCCAAACTGTCATTTGAAGTAAAACATATAACCAAGTATTTAAAAAAAATAAAAAATTATTGAATCCCTTAGGTAGCACAAGAAGGGCATCTAAAAAACAAGAGGAAGGCAGCGATGGAGAAGCTTGTGAAATTGGTGAAGCCTCTGTACCACAGGGCAGACATCAATTATGTGAAGGCCAAAATTGGGAACATGAGGAGTGCATTTAATAGGGAGTGCAATACGGTTCTGGACGCAGAGGGATCGGGAGCACCAGCGGTATGTCCCCAGGCTGTGGTCTTCCAACAGGCTGCGTTTTTTGACAGACCAGACCGAACCATGCCCATCGCTCCCAACGCTTCCTTACACGTTGGCTGAGGCCATTTTTTTTCTCGTGCATTCTTCACAAAAAATAAATAAAAATTAGACATGTTATCTGTCATCAAAGTGAAAAGACTGAAACAAGAAGTGCATTTGATGCACACAAAGTGGATTAAAGTATAATAAACAGTGGCGGCTGGTGCTCAAAACATTTGGGGGGGCGCAAAGGAAAAAAAAAATTGCAGTCTCACTGTGCCCAAATGCAGCCACTGTGCCATCAATTTGCACCACTGTGCCATGCCATCAAATGCAGCAACTGTGCCATCAATTCGCACCACTGTGCCATGCCATTAAACCAGCCACTGTACCATCAATTGTCACCACTGTGCCATGCCATTAAACCAGCCACTGTGCCATCAATTGTCACCACTGTGCCATGCCATTAAACCAGCCACTGTGCCATCACTTGTCACCACTGTTCCATGCCATTAAACCAGCCACTGTGCCATCAATTGTCACCACTGTTCCATGCCATTAAACCAGCCACTGTGCCATCAATTGTCACCACTGTGACTCATCTTATCCAAGGGGCGTACAGTCTGTGCGCTCCGAGAATATACTTCCGGGACCAGAGGGCTGTCCTGGGAAAGCCTATCAGAGCTTTTGTCTCTGATTGACATTTCCGTACAGCCAACCAGCTGGCGTTATTCAGATAGCCGGACATGAGCGCCGACTATCTGAATAACAGCGGCAGCGGCGATAATAACATAGATTCGTGCAATGCATGAATCTATGTTATTAGACTCAGTGGCGTTGAGAGCCAGAGGGGGCGGCGCTCCAGCGCCCTCTATGGACGAACCGCCACTGATAATAAATAAAATCATAATTAAAAAAAAGAAACCAAAAAAAATTCAAATTATTAAGAATGAAAATCTCCAGCCCAGTAGGCTTGTTGGAGGTCTTGGGGCTGTATTTGCCACTGTCCACCATGCTGCTGTGGTGGGCGGGGTTGCTGGGTGGGTAGGGTTGCTGAGGTGGGTAGGGTTGCTGTGCAGGTGGTGGAGGTGTGTGATCCAAAACACAAAGATGTGTTTGGGTCAAATTTGTCCCCTTCTCCCCTTGTAGAATAGCTGGAGGATTAGCTCCTCACACATGCTCCTTTGGTCATCCACCATCTCTCTAAACTTATTGTCTCAGCTGCATCTGGGGGCCATGCTGATGGCAGTTGTTGCATGGCTCAAGAAGGAAGCCGTGGCCTTGTCCAGGTTTCCTGGTCTTCCTGGCCCTTTTAGCAGGGGAGCGTAGGATCTGTGACTCCGTCTGGCTGCTGTGCCCGGGCTCCTCCTGACTCCCACTTTTCTGTGTATGAAAATGGGACATAATTTTCAATTTTTGGTCATCAATCACACACAAGTTTGAGCTCATGACTGTTGCAAATTGAATGGGGCGAAATAGAAAAGACTATCATTCTGACCCCAGCATTTTTCATTCTTCTCCCAAACATTTTTGGCCACTACTGTCTATTGATCTGGAAACCACTTTGTTAAGGCAGAAATTTAGGATCAATAATGTCTAGTTAAAGCGGATGGCCCATTGAATTTTTTTTTTTAAAAGCCAGCAGCTACAAATACTGCAGCTGCTGACTTTTAAAAATAGGACACTTACCTGTCCTGGTGTCAAGCGGCGTCCGCAGCAGAGGACGAGCGATCGCTTGTCTCTCTGCTGCTCCCCCCTCCATTCACGGTGAGGGAACCAGGAAGTGAAGCGCTGCGGCTTCACTGCCCGGTTCCCTATGGCGCATGCGCGAGTCGCGCTGCGCCCGCCGATTGGGTCCCGCTGTGTGCTGGGAGCCGAGAGTTCCCAGCACACAACGGGAAAAACCCGACTTTTGCCCGAGACTGCAGGCCGGAAGTGGGTGAAGATACCTGTCTTTAGACAGGTATCTGCACCCCCCTCCCCCCTGAAAGGTGTCAAATGTGACACCGGAGGGGGGGAGGGTTCCGATCAGCGGATCTTCACTTTAGGGTGGAGATCCGCTTTAACATCATTCTATTTTTGGATACAAATCTGCTCAGCAATACTATACCTGGGTCAAGCTGGGCTCCTCCACATCTTCTTCCTGTGTAGAAGGACCAGGATGGACATCGGGACCTGTGGCCTCAGCCGATGTGAAAGGAATCGTTGGGAGGGATCGGCGTGGTTCGCTTTGGTCTGACAAAAAACGTAGGCTGTTTTAGTACCACAGCCTGGGGACATAGTTCTCATCAGCTATCCAGCTACCGCTGAGCTCTTTTCCCCACCCGCACTCACAGCTGGGACAAGGCAACGGGAGGCTAGAGCAGAGAGAAGACATCCAGGAGGAGGTTGTGCTCTCCTTTCTGTCAGAAGAGCATTCTACTATACAGCACATGAGACCGTGGATCGATGTTACTGTAGATCACCTTGCGCTGTATACACACAGCCCCCCCATATCCACATTTTCTGCTGCCCTTGGAGGAGATAGGGGGCAGTGTGTGTGTAAAGTGCAATGCGATCTAAAGCAAGATCTGATCTCAAGTCCTGTATACTGTTGGTAAAAGCTCTTCTGACAGGACAAAACACAGCACACCTCCTGCTGGCTATTAGTGGCTTCCCCCCCACAGATAGCCACACATCCCCCTGGGGGAGGGGATGTGTGGCTATCTGTGTTGGGAAAAGTGACGAGGATTTAGAAAGGGGTGATATGTGCTAGGAGGAGGGGGTAGAACATGGAGAGGGGATGCTTGTGCTGGGGGGGATTAGTGATGGCGGGATTTCAGTAAAGAGAAAGAATTTGTGTTGGCAAGAGTAACTAAGAAGGGGTTCTTCCAGGAGGAGGGACTTGTATGAATTTGTGTTAGGTGGGGGACTGTAGAAAGAAGATTTGTGCTGGGAGGGGAGATGGGGGTATTTTGTGCCAGGAGCAAGTGGGGGAATTTGGGGCTAAAAGGAGAGATTAGGGGGGATTTGAGGGGAGAAGATTTGTGCTAGGATAGAAAGGGGGCCATCAGGTGGGCTGTATGGGTCCCCGTGATTCCTAACAGTGGCCCTGTCTGTGGTTCCAGGAGTAAAGTTGTCTGCAGGTAATGGCAGTACTGGGGTCACATGGGATGCACAGATGTGTCAGTTCAGATAGCAGGCATCAATGTGGTCAATAAACAGGCAAAGACTCTGGCTCCTGACATAATTTACATGAGCTAATTAACTACAGCTGATGACTCATAACCATGACCTTTAGGCCGTCTGCTAACTTACAATACACATTACCATTAATAGACCTTCACACAATACAGGATCAATTAGCACAAGCCACAATAAAAGATCCTTAGAAGTTAGTCTGAATTCAATACACATTTATCACAGTACTCCTTCACACAATACAGGGTCAATTCGCACAAGCCACAATGAAAGATCCTTAGAAGTTAGTCTGGATTCAATACACATTTATCACAGTAGCAGACTTTATTACCACAGCAAGCCTTATAGTACACAACAGCCAACACACAATATATATACAATATATACTGCATTCAATCTGACTAGCCCAGACCATAGTGGGGTTCTCATTCACCCTGTGCCCCTATTAGAGACACAGGGTGATCTACACATAAGAAGCATCGGGGAGCTTCTGGGTCCCACGGGCCCTTCCGTTACATCTCTCCCCTTTCGGCAGGAGACTAACACAGGAGGAGATCCCAGACGGGTTGACGCTGAAGTTAGTCCATAGTTCCATTCCTCTAATGCTGGTATCCACACAGTACCCCAAATACATTGCTCCAAACAGAGCATTACTCACCCAGCCAACCTCTGCCTCTCTCAGAGAACATACACGCCACTGGGGAGAGGCCTGAACTAGCCCCTCTCCCTGGAGTCCTTTCAGCCGCTGGAGAGAAAACAGGGTGACTGGGCTCAGTTCATCATGCTGTTGGGGATATGGGCCAACTGCCCCCCATCCCTGGGGTATACAAGTGGAGACTGAAGTCCCATCAACTGATATCAGCTTAAGCTGCAGTTGTGTGCAGCGGCCAGTAGCATCGTGCCCTGCTGCCGCCTCCCCGGAACTCCACAGTTGTTTCCGGTGCTGGGCAGAGATTGGTAGCACTCTGCCCTGTTGCCAGTACTTGAGCTGGCATTGCATAATCTATAAGATCCTCTGAACAGTCTATTAAGTCCATACATTCTGTAATCTGTGGCTGGGGAGATGAGCCGACTGCCCTAGCCCCCTGGAACTCCACATCATGCGCTTCGGCTTTAGGGATAGCAATCTTCAGATTTTCCACTGCCGATTCACCATCCAGGATTTCAGAATTGTCAGCTGATATTTCCTGATAGTCCCAGGCAAAGGGAGCCCCACCCTGCAACTGAGCAGAGTCTAGCAGCTGTCTGTAGGCAATCTCCAGCTTCCATTACTGAACGGCCAGAAACTCCAATTCTTCCTGTGCCCAGTGGCCTTCTGAGACATTAAATATTTGCTCTCTGTGCTCTGTGCTGCATTATTTCCTCCAAGCGCCACTCCCAAAGTCAGGGTCACTGGACAGCTTCCAATACAACAATCCCAGGCCATCATAGTCAATCCGCTGTCAATCGGCTGTCATCCGCTGACCACGGGCACTCTTGTGCTTCATACCACCGGAGGGCTCTGTAGCTCTCATCCAACCACATCTCTGCCTGGATCAGCCTGCTTAACTTGGCTGTCCACTCCTGCTTTGGCTGTTCCCCCAATACCGGCATTCGTACATCATACTGCGACCAGTACCTTACATGGATGGAGGGGAGGACCTTTCCCTGGTGTTGCTGCTCGAGAGCTAGCGCTTTCTTCCGGAGTTCGCAAGGGATCAAATCAGACCATCCCAGCAGGACCTCCTCTGATACTGGTCCTCTATGCTGTATCTGCATCTCTTGTAACCTTCTTCTGAATTCCTCTTCCATGGCGACTGGTATCTGTACCTCTTCTCTCTCTTCAGTTGGTGCTGCTGTAACTTCTATTGCTGCAGCACCTCTTTGATGTAACCAATCTGCATCCAAAGCAGCTATGACTAGGTCTATGATTTTCACTGGAGGGTTAGGACCATACTGTGCCAGTCTTAGTTTAACGGCCTGATCAAAACTTGCCTTTTCGGGTGTTCTGTCTGTTACGCTGGGCCTTTCCATTATGTTGGGTCTTTCGGCTCTTTCCATTTCGTCTAGTTCTGCGATAATGTCCCTTTACGGTTGTTGGCTGGTCTGCCCCGGGTTCTTCAGTAAGTCCTTGAGGAAAGAGAGCTTTAGCCGTTTATACTGAGCCTCCATTGTCCCGTGTCCTCTTGTAGCTGTTCTTCTGGTGGTGGGAATCATACCACTGCTTGCCAACAATTGTAACAGAACCCCAAATGGGACAGGGGTTAAAGCCGTTTAGGATATTCCATTCCCAAGCCCAAGGCAGCTATCGACACTCCACAATCCGGCGAACACGACCCATACGAATTCCCCCATTAATGAGACACACAGCTCTGTTTGAGGTTTAACAGGAATAGACCTTTATTGAGAAATACAGGCTCTTTATATACAGTTTAGAATACTGCAGTAACCAAATGAACAATGACTCAACTCCACCCACAACATCACACAATGGTCCCTAACAAGCCCCAATACACATCCTTTAGTAGACATCCTGACTCTGGCTCCGAACATAATTTAAACAAGCTAATTAACTACAGCTGATGACTCATACACATGACCTTTAGGCCGTCTGCTAACTTACAATACACATTACCATCAATAGACCTTCACACAATACAGTGTCAATTAGCACAAGCCACATTTAAAGATCCTTAGAAGTTAGTCTGGATTCAATACACATTTATCACAGTACTCCTTCACACAATACAGGGTCAATTAGCACAAGCCACAATGAAAAATCCTTAGAAGTTAGTCTGGATTCAATACACATTTATCACAGTAGCAGACTTAATTACCACAGCAAGCTTTATAGTACACAACAGCCAACACACAATATATATACAATATAAACCGCATTAAATCTGACCTGCCCAGACCATAGTGGGGCTCTCATTCACCATGTGCCCCTATTAGAGACACAGTGTTATCTACACATAAGAGGCATCGGGGAGCTTCTGGGTTCCATGGGCCCTTCCGTTACAGGGTCAGTACAGGCGGCAGGAAGAGGAAACACTGCACTGGTCTGGCGTTGATCAGGAACACTTTTGGTGGCTGTTGGTGACACTGTACAGATGTGGCAGAGATCAGGGACACGGTTACTGGCTGAATCCATCTGGTGACATTGTCACTGATTTGGCAGCGATCAGGAACACTGTGACTGACTGTACTATTGGGTCTTGTTAACAGGGGGTGTATCAATGTGTACCCCTGGCCAGGGACGTTTTTACCCATATGGAAATGCACATGTGCACAGACAATGGCAGAATAGAAAATTATCTTCCCAAAGATTTTGACAGATCTTTGCTACTTGTGGGACTTGACACATGGTAATCACTTGATAATACACTGACAAATGGAGCTCATTCTCTGTCACCCATTTCCTTTACTACCCTATTGCCTTCCCCCTTGCCTATTCATGCTCTATACCTCAAGATGTAGGATATACAATGTAGAGATGCATTCTGACTACTGTATGTCAGGAGTGTCTAGCGCTTTTGCTCCTCATTTCAGCATCCGGGTTTTGGCTATGGTATTCTCCCTGTCTTTGTTCACCTGCAAGCTGATTGATGTGGTCGGTCTCTGGATGGAAACTCAAACCTGTTATAAGGGAGCTAAACCCTCATTTGGATGCTTGTGATAGAGAGTGACGTGTGTTGTTCCTGATCAAGCTCCCTGTCCTTTTTCTCCTGCTCTGCTAGATTGTATTTCCCTGTGAATGATATTGGACCAGATTTTGGACTATTCCCTGAACTCAGCCTGCCTTTTACCTGGACTGTCAAAGAACCATGCTACCTGCTTGCTTACTGCAAGTGACTGTTTGTTTTGGATAGCCAGCTATAGTGTCTGACCACCTACGTTGGGGTAGACATGACACTGTATCATAGTTAGAGGTGTTTTATAAAAGTGTCTCTTCCAATAGACTGCATTGGAATTGAAAAAATAATGTTATGTTGTATTGTCAGACTACTGATAAAAGTGGAACTTCTGCTCATTTGTCTCCTCTCCCCCTCCGGTGCCACAATTGGCACCTTTCGGGGGGAGGGGGAGGCAGGATAACTACAGGCTACACTTCTGGATTCCCTAACCCATAATGGTGGCGGCAGCACCCGACAGCTGATGGAGACATCAGCTGCGTTGCCGACATCGCTAGACTCCAGGACAGGTGTCAGAGAAACAACCAATTCAGCCACGTCAGCCGTGTCCTGACATTCAGCCTGCTTAAAGGACTCTGCCTTGCTTCCTGTGTTTGACCCTCTGCCTTTGACCTGGATCTGCCTCTCATCTCCAGCCCTTGACCCTCTGCCTGTGACCCGGATCTGCCACTTGTCTCCAGTACTAGACCCTCTGCTTGTAACCCGGACCTGCCTCCTGTCTCCTTGCCTTGATCCTCTATTTGTGGCCTGAACTCTTGTGTCTCAGCCAGTGATCTGGAAAAAAATTCACCCTCCAGTTTTGACCCTCAGCCTGTTCTGGACTTTTGTTAGAGAACCTTCCAGCGGGCCATCCTACACGCCTGTCACCACACAGCTGCCCAGCTCTACCATGTCACAAGGGCGAACCGTTTTTCGGAATCTCGGCCTCTGTAAATACTTATCTGACAACAGGTAAGTGTCCTATTATTAAAGCCAGCAGCTGCAGTATGTAATTTTTTTTTGTTGGGGAGTGGACCTCCGCTTTAAGTTTTTTAACCTAAAAGGAACTCTGTTGTAGCCTCAGCAGGCTCTCTGTCTGACTTCTTTGGTGTAAAATGTATTTTCTGACCATTATGTGTTGTCTTATGAGCCATTAGATAGCTGGGGGGGGGTGAAATTCTGCTGATTGAAAATGTTCATGATAAATAACTTTTTCATGTATTAAATGTAAGAGCATTTTGTTCTTCTTTGAAATTATATTATCAATAGAAATGTTGTCTGTTTCCCAGAAGTCACATATATGTATACTCATGTGGTACAGTGCATGACTGTCTTATTGATATAGCATTTCTGCTACAACTGTGCTTTGTGAAACAGATTTAATGTGTAGTCTATGGACTGGTTCATAAATGTCACGCTGGAAATACTTTCACCAAAAAACAGTAATACACAAGTTCACAGGTAATGTTAATTGTACAGTTGTAAAAATATTTTCTTTTAAGTGTCTTTTTGGTGTTCTTTGTGGAGTGGGGTAGAATATCCTTCTCATTGCCTGTATCTCAAATTATATGACAATATGTCACTACCATATTTGCGGCGTATAAGGCGACTGGGCGTATACGACGACCCCCTCATTTTCCAGCTAAAATTTTGGTTTTTGGTTTTGTGATATACTCACCCCCTTCCTATTCCGTCTGAAATCTGAGGGGTAGGCGGAACAACCGCTGACAGAAAAAAAAAGCTGACAAGCTTTTTTTCAACTCTCACTGTGCCCATTACATACCTCACTGTTCCATTCCATGCCTCACTGTGCCATTCCATACCTCACTGGGCCATAACTTATCCCTGCGGGCGTCATTATTCAAAAGCCGCGCCTCCTCCTCGTGCTGTTCCGTGATAGGCGGAACACTCAGTTTCCTAGCAGCGCCTGTGTTCGGTGTTCCGCCTATCACGGATGTCCTCTCATCTGAGGCCGAGGTCAGTGGAGCAGTGGACGGTGTCAGTAGAGCAGTGGATGGTGTCAGTTGGGCAGCGGACGGTGTCAGTAGAGCAGTGGATGGTGTCAGTGGGGCAGTGGACGGTGTCAGTGGTGCAGTGGACAGTGTCAGTAGAGCAGTGGATGGTGTCAGTAGGGCAGCGGACGGTGTCAGTAGAGCAGTGGACGGTGTCAGTAGAGCAGTGGATGGTGTCAGTAGAGCAGTGGACGGTGTCAGTAGGGCAGTGGACGGTGTCAGTGGGGCAGTGGACGGTGTCAGTGGGGCAGTGGACGGTGTCAGTGGGGCAGTGGACGGTGTCAGTGGGGCAGTGGACGGTGTCAGTGGGCAGAGGACGGTGTCAGTGGGGCAGAGGACGGTGTCAGTGGGGCAGAGGATGGTGTCAGTGGGGCAGTGGACGGTGTCAGTGGGGCAGTGGACGGTGTCAGTGGGGCAGTGGACGGTGTTAGTGGTGTCAGTGGGGCAGAGGACGGTGTCAGTGGGGCAGAGGACGGTGTCAGTGGGGCAGAGGACAGTGTCAGTGGGGCAGAGGACAGTGTCAGTGGGGCAGAGGACAGTGTCAGTGGGGCAGTGGACAGTGTCAGTAGAGCAGTGGACGGTGTCAGTGGGGCAGTGGATGGTGTCAGTGGGGCAGTGGACGGTGTCAGTTGGGCAGTGGACGGTGTCAGTGAGGCAGTGGACGGTGTCAGTAGAGCAGTGGATGGTGTCAGTGGGGCAGTGGACGGTGTCAGTGGTGCAGTGGACGGTGTCAGAGCAGTGGACGGTGTCAGTAGAGCAGTGGACGGTGTCAGTAGGGCAGTGGACGGTGTCAGTGGGGCAGTGGATGGTGTCAGTGGGCAGAGGACAGTGTCAGTGGGCAGAGGACGGTGTCAGTGGGGCAGTGGACGGTGTCAGAGCAGTGGACGGTGTCCGTGGGGCAGTGGACGGTGTCAGTGGGGCAGTGAACGGTGTCAGTGGGGCAGTGGGCGGTGTCAGTGAGGCAGTGGACGGTGTCAGTGGGGCAGTGGACGGTGTCAGTGGGGCAGTGGACGGTGTCAGTGGGGCAGTGGACTTTTAATTGCCAAAAAATAAAAATAAAAGCAATCCACAGGAGAAAGAAGATATTATGGAAGATGCATTGGTTTGTCATTTAACACACACAAAAGGACATCTCCCTGTGTACGTCCGCTTCTATTGGACGTTTTGGATCTGATGAACCAGCGGATGCTGAGAA
Source organism: Rana kukunoris (assembly GCA_029574335.1). NCBI lineage: Eukaryota > Metazoa > Chordata > Amphibia > Anura > Ranidae > Rana > Rana kukunoris. The sequence continues at coordinate 280,937,841 of CM056059.1, forward strand.
ACGCGTCATCCCATTGGCTGGCCCGAGATTCGACGTCACTTCCGGTCGTACGGCGATAGACTGCGCTTCATGCTGGAACGCATAGCGCGTCCTTTCCAGGAAACACAGCTTCTGGATCTCCTGTCGCTCCTTCCAGGCTTCCCCAGGATGGGTCTCCATAACTCCCAAGACTTGGCCAAGTCAGCCTGCCTGCAGATGTAAACGATCGTTGTGACCCTCGACCAGCCATTAACCCCTGATGTGCCCTTGCTCTCAATTGTTTTGTGAGTAGCCAATCTACTGTTTACTATTATTTTCACTTCATTAAATCCCTAATTTACTACACTTAGTTTGGCGCATGTCCTTCTTGTCGTTATTAGATAAAGGCTACTGAGTGAGCACTGGACAATAAAGTAATTATGCCAGGATGGGACTGCAAGGAGAACTAGACTGTGATCTTCAATCAGCAGCCATGTCCCTGGAAAGAGCAGCATGACAAGTCCCACACTGGAGAGCCTGTGGACTGAACTGCAGGAAAGTAAAGACCCTCAGCTCTGCACTCACCCAGCTGTTGGTGTCCCCTTATCTCGCACTGCAGGCTCTGTGTTTGTTTCTCCCACTTTCCAGACTCCAGACAGGTCACAAGCTGATGCTCGGCTTGCAGAGGGGAAGAGCCCAAGGCTGTGTGTCTGCATTGAGTAGGCACTGGTACGTCTTCCCCCCCTCACAGCACACAGTCGCTCCTGCAATATGCCACTGCACAATTTACACAGCACCAGAGACTCGACCAGAGCGCCGGGCAGTGCAGGCAGGGAGGGAGACACCTGCACGGGAACCCCATTACGGAGAAATAATAGGAGACTTCTCAGCACTGTGTCCGGGGCTCAGGCGGACTGATTCCCGGACACAGGTTTCAAAACCCGTACTGTCCGAGTGAATCCCAGACGGGTGGCAACCCTAATAGCCCTGCTCTGGGCGTGAGGATGCCAAGTACAGTACACTACTGAATCATGGGGAAGCACTGTTTACCGGGGAGCGGAAGTTCAGGTAAATACAGTATTGTGGTTTCTCCTCTCCCCTTGAAAAAACGAGTACCTAACCCTTGCAATAACCTGACCACTGATTGGTTATAACTTGTATTTCTTGCACTTATTTGGAAAATAAAGTATTTACTGCAACCTTAATTCTATGTTACGCAACAGATAAAACATGTATGAATGCTTCTCTTTTGTTTTCTCTTCCCTTCCACTGCCCCCTTATTTTTATTCAAACCCCTTATTGCATCCAGGGCTAATACCACCTTCCCCAGATGATTCCAGCACCCCCCGGGTGCGTTTTTGCCCACTATGCCAAGCACTGCTTTAAGATAAGCATAGACAGTGTTGGCTCTCTGTCTATATCGTGTATATGCAGATGAAATGTAATGGATGAGTTTCCTTTTTTCAGAATGATGGTGCCAAGGTTTGTATGTGTCTGGGAGACACTTGCTTGTGACCTGTGTAGCGGTGCCCCCAGGGTTTTGCTGCATGTTTCAACATCCACACATCACTCAGTCAATGAACAGTCTCTGGCTTGTTTTTGTTGTTTTTATTAGGGGATTAAAACGTGGATGTGGAAAAGGGACATGGGACTACCATGTAGCACAGGTCTACTACCAAAGTTTTAATTTAAGAAATGTATTGTTCTTTAGAAAGGGTCTGGCTCCCTCTAGTGGCCATTGAAACTTTATCAGGATATTTCCTTCTGGTTAAGAAAAACATTTATGCATTGTGGGATATATAGGACAATGAGGAAGTACTCATGTTGTTAAATCAGGCTGGGAAATACAAACCCACAATGCCAAGCTACAAACCCACACTACCAAGAAACAGCACAGCCTGCTGGGTAAGCAGATAAAAGGACAGGCGTTGCCCGCTTTCTCTCTCTCTGGACGCCATTCAACAACCAGCTAGAGGCCTGTGTGTGCCCAGGGCTGGGAGAGCCTGCGGCCTATAGCAGAGAGCGGATCACCTGCCCCAGAAGGATCCTTGTGAGCAGCCCTGCTAATCAAGCAAGAGAACCAGCCAGCGCTTCAGAGCTTTTGAAGCCACCTGCCTTCCAGCACACCGGGAGGAGCAGCATGGCGCAGAGGTGCCATCTACACAGACAGAGTGCCACAGCCAGCTGGGATCCAGAGTGGTGAGAAGGCATTTGCCTATTCATGTAGTGACTGTACTATTGCTAAGTGATTGCCTGTGTAGCAATACCCCCTTTGGGGCCACTGGTTAGATGTGGGATCGGCGTAAGTTAAGTTACCTTTGACGAGTCTAGGGAAATTGATTGCAGCAACTGTGAGAGCAGTAATAGAATGTCCAAGCCAAAGGTTGACGTTTTCTAAATGCTTTATTCCTCGGTCAAACACGACCAACATCAACAGGAGGTAGACAGGACAGGTTGATGAAGTAAAGGAACCTTGCAGTATCAGGCTTGGATAACATGAAAGCATGCCTGCTTTCAGTAGAAATAGTCACTGTTCGTGGCCACTCTAGCCAGAGTGGGTGAAGTGCCCCCGGACAGACTTCTGCCACAAGCCTGGCAGCCGAAGTGTCACTTTAGATTGCTGGGAGGTAACAGACCCCTGCCACAGACCTGGCTCTAAGGATGCCTCTGCCACAGGCCTAGTACTTTGTAGTTTCTGATTAGGTGAGCAGATCCTCCCAGTAAATTGAGCTAGGGTCACAGATTGACAGTTGAAATATACCTGTGACTGCTTGGTCACCAGATCCTCGATGGTTCGCTCAAGTCTCTCAGACAACCTCCTCGAACTGATTCCCCATCGTACAGCCCTCAGCTTAGGATCTCGTTAGTATAGCTGGAGACCCAGTAAGTCACTGGGGCCCCTTTCAGCATCCGCTTGGAACTTCGCGTAACATGTGGCCCTGGCCTGGAAGGCCATATCGCCGGGGCCCGTTGGATGCACACACCCTAAAGGTGGGTGCCGCACATGGAACCTGGAACCCGCGAAGAACCAAAGAAAACAGCGCCTGCCACAGATATACCTTCCCTCAGCATGCCCTGCGAGGGAAAAACTCTTCCACTTGGCTGCTGGGGAAAAGTGTCTCTGTTGGAACCCCTCTGGCGCCATCTGTCCACCGGGGGTGAGACTGACACCCCCAGGAGCGCAGACTGACCCACAGGACAGTTCCAAAATGACACCAGCCCACATCTAACAAAATTAAGAGTGAGAGCAACATAACTCTCTCACTCCCCCACTAACTTTAGTGTAGTGCCCATACTGAAAGTAAGAGGGTGCTACACCTGCTATACAGACTGCTGCTGAGACCGGTAGTTTACACGGCTGTGGATCTATTGCACCTGAGTATTCTATAGCTGCATCCTGGCGGGGCGTGGCCTGACTGGCGATGAAGTAGGACGCGGGTTGTGAGTGCTCCTCTCGACGTTTATCATGCTATACAGCCTGTGAGACGGACCGGGTGTAAAAGTGCCCACAAACCTGCCTGCTGACTCTGGGATCAGAGCAGAGGATGTCGCCGCCGAAAAAGTCGTCTGCAGCGGTGGATAAGCTGGCCAAATACCGGCATGGAGGGGACGAGGGCCAGTCCAAAGATGGCGCCGAGGGAGACCCGGAGGAGGACAGCCACGCGGAGGGCACAGCGAAAGTACTGGAAGCCATTGCTATGTTACAGAGCAACCTGACGGCAAAGATCGACGAGGTGAAAATAGACATTTCCCTCCTGAGGCAAGACCTGTCCACAGTCCGGGAGAGAGTTAAAGAAACGGAGACCCGCATTGGCGCCATGGAGGACATACTACACCCCCTGCAACATGGCGCTGAAGATATGCACGCCCACCAGGACGACATGGAGAACAGGCTCCGCCGCTGTAACCTACGTTTCGTCGGTATACCGGAGAAGGCCGAAGGAAAAGAACCGGCAGAATTCCTGGAGAAGCTCCTTATTGACACGTACGGGAGAGAGGCGTTCTCGGTAATGTTCGCGGTGGAGAGGGCGCACCGGATCCCATCAAAACCCCCGCCGGAGGGAGCACCCCCACGTACATTCATTGCTAAGTTCCTGAATTTTAGGGACAGAGACAAGATCATGCGATTGTCCCGAGAGAGAGGAAACATCCAGATGGGGAACGGTCACGTGGCGGCATTCCCAGATTTCTCCGGCGAGGTTCAGAGGAAGAGATCCCAGTACCAGGACGTGAAACGGAGACTGCGGGGGTTGCACCTCAAGTATGCGATGCTTTTCCCGGCCAGGCTCAGAGTGGAGGAAGACGGCTGGACACAGTTTGATACACCAGCCGTGGCGGCGGAGTGGCTTGATCGCAGGGGGAGATGAGGAAACCGGCAGATACGTCAACTCGTGAGTACTGTTGGGGGCTGCTTGTTCTGTTTACATTCCCCCTCTTTGTTTCTCCATCTTGAGCTTACCAGTTTGTGCGGCTGCCCCCCCCTATTTTATTTTATTCCTGCTAGTATTTGTTGTCTCCACGCTCCTGGACTACGGGCACATCCCTTCATCGGCTGCCCCCCGTACTCCCCTCGACCCCAGCCTGTGTAACTGTCGCTTCAGCTGAATGGAGTGGGGGCAAGGCAGCAAAGACTTGAAGCCTTAGGGGGGAGGGGAGCTGCTGCGGGGTGTGTATTTCAGTTGCCTTCTATGGGCGCCGCTGGTAATGGATGGGAGATCCGCAAGCAATTTTTCTTTTTCCCCTCTCCTTTTTCTTTTTTATGGGGCGTGCAGGCCAACTACAGACTGAGAACTGCTGTACGGCGAGAGGAGCGTAACGCAGGTCCCCCTTTAAATATCTGGGGACCCCCTTTTTTGTATATGAAGTTACTGACTACTTCCCGCTCTGAACCCACACGCGGTTCAGTGAATAATCGCCCCCGAGTGACAGTCTGTGTTCGTGAAAATGGGTGTTATGTGAAACTTAAGACATGTACCTCCAGTCAAGTTTTTATACTGGAAGATTCGGTTATTAATATTTCTCACGCTTCAATGAGACTTTTGTTTGGGGATCCAATGCTCACACCAGGTTGGGGAGGTGCTGGGCTGGGAGGGGGGTGGTTTGAGACAGGGTAACCGTTGTGACTCAAGATTGCAAATGCTTAATTCTAGATGTTGTAGAGATGTGGTGAGGAATACACTGTATATCAATGTCAGTAATGGCGGGCGGAGGGCTAAAGAACAATGGTCGATGTTAGATGGATATGATACCCTGCTGGTCCGGATGTATAGTTTCCCTTGGGTGATACCATGACTTCCATTAAATTTCTGACATGGAATGTCAGGGGAGTGAGAAATAAAATCACGGCGGCTCTGGCATATTTGAAATCCCTGAAGGCAAATATTATGGCCTTAACTGAAACTCATGCTACGGGCCACTTGCAATTAGCACTGAAGCGCCCGTGGATAGGATGGGCGTACCACAGCACCCACTCTAGCTTCTCCAGAGGGGTTTCGCTCCTAATAACGAAAGCCACCCCATTTGAATTGTTATCCCTGGAATCTGACCAGCAGGGGAGGTACCTTTTTGTCCATGCCCGTATCGGCGGTTCACCTATGCTATTGATAGCTTGCTACATCCCCTCCCCCGTACAGCTCGGAAGTAGTCACACTAGGACTGGCCTTTATGGCCAAACACCAAACTGTCCCCGCAGTGTGGCTCGGGGACTTCAATATGACCATGGACCCCTTTATGGACCGCCCGGCGCAGACTGGAGGGGACTCAGGGGGACCTAGGTTGACTAGATTGGGCCGCCTGATGAGAGAGTTTGCACTGACGGACGTATGGAGGCAAATGCACCCGACAACTCGGGCATACACCTGTCACTCCACTAGCCACGACACTATGTCTCGCATAGACTATAGCTGCATCCTGGCGTTTTCTGTTTCCTTTTCCCCCATGCTGCAAGGTCAGTACTGTACTGTTCACTCACAGAGGGAATTACAAGTGGGGATAGTTTGCAGCTAAGTAATCAATCTCACCATATTCTACAGTTACTGTTTCCCTTGCTATTTTGGATTACAAATACGTGCACCACCTCACACTGCAGTACAATTAAGCTAGCTGAAGAAAAGAAAACTGGAACTAGAGGAATTTTTAATACTTTATTCTTTCACAAGGCTTTACTGCTATACAGTTGTGTATCACTCTGAACTGCACTCTAGGGGGAGCCATTTAGCAACATACAGTTGGAACTTGTACTTTACTTACTGTGTTCACTGTTGTGTATTCTGCACTGCAGTGCAGTGGTCTGTATGCTAAGACCTCAGTGGGGAGGTGCTTCAATACAGGTGTAGTACTACCCCTGGAGGAGCTGCTGGATTTTTGGTCTGCGTGTTACCTCTTGGCTCCTCCAAAATTCCTAGGGGTAATTGATGTATTGTACATCTAGTAGAAGTAAAAGTTATGTCCAGACAGGTGCTCTTTGCAGTGCTCTTTATTACCCAGCCGGGTAAAAACAGTAAACTTGTAGTGAGGAAAGTAAAGCTGAGGAAGTAGGTGAATTGCAGATTCAGGCGTAATTAGTGCTGCTCCCAAACGTAACACTTCTTAGCCCCACTCCAGCCAGAATGGGTTTAGTGTACCCGGACAGGCCTCTCTCATTGACCTGGCATCCGGAGTATCATACGGACAATTGTAGGAATAAGTCTTTGCCACAGACCCTCCTAGGTGAACTTGAACTTGGGAGAAAGTCTCTGCCACAGACCCCTCTCAATGAGCCTCAGAAGATACCTCTGCCACAGGTCCCCTCTGGGTTGAATTCTTGGAGATATGCCTCCTTAATTGAGTTACGTCTGGTTCTCCTTCAGCTTGTTGCTCAGGTACCGACTGACAGGTGACCACTCCTGCAGTGTCCAGCTACCTGTCATCCCCGGTGGTTTCATCCAAGCCCTATTGGATCACCAGCCTCTCAATGGCGCTCCTCAGACCAATTCCTCCACCAAACATCACACAGCATGGAATCTTTAAAAGATTCAACCCAGTCGCTCAATGGATCCCCATCGCTGGTTCAGATGCTCCGGGCCAACATGGTCCCGAAACCAGGAACACCGCCTGGCACTAACACCTCGGCCAGGTAGGCCATAGCGCAGGGGCGCCGTGATGTGGCCACCCTAAAGGTGGGTGCCACACTCGACAAAGAAGACCCAGAACCAATGGCGTCTGCCCCATAAATACCCCTCCCCAGCATGCACAGCAAGGACAAACCCCCGTGATTGGCTGCTGGGATAGAGCACCCAAACCTTGACTCCACTTCTGCCACCTGCAGCACTGGGGGCTGGAAGAACACCCCAGTACAGCAGAATGGACTCACAGCACAGCCAGACTGAGACAGAGACCGCATAATTGCTCTAACAAATCAGGATGAGAGTTTAACTACACCACCAGTTTAACTACACTCTGATCTACACATAAATTTAAATAGCACCAGTACTATATAGTACATAGGCGCTACACAGGTGTAGCGCTCACCCCCGAAGGAGCCGCTGGTAGTTGTTTGGGATCGCCGTATTAAGTTACCTTGTAGTGTGTCTAGGGGTAGTAGCAGTGAGTAGTAGCAGTGAGCGAATGTCCAGTCACCAAATGGGTTTTCAAATGCTTTATTCCAGGGCCCAACACGGCCAACATCAACAGGGGATAGGAAAGGTTGATGAAGCAAAAGAGAACAGTGCGGTATCCGGCCTGGATAAGAAGTAGAACAGTCCTGCTCTCAGTAGTAGTAGATACAGTTCGTCGCCACTCTCGCCAGAGCGGGTGAAGTGGCCCCGGACAGACCCTTGTTATAAGCCTGGCAGCCGGAATGTCACTTTTAAGTTGCTGGGAGGAACAGGTCTCTATTACAGACCTGGCTCGGGCCTCTGCCACAGGCCTAGCACTTTAGTACTCAAGAGAACAATTCGGATTTAGCGGATCCTCCCAGTAAATGCAATGAAAGGGGTCACCGGTTGACAGCTAACATGTACCTTTCAATTCCGGTAACCAGATCCCCGATGGTTCGTTCAAGCCCTTTTGGATAACCTGCCTCCGGGTTCTCCTCAAGCCGATCCCCCACTGAAGGGCACACAGCCTAGGAACTTCTCAGTAAGGTTGGGGACCCAGTAAGTCACTGGGGCCCCCATCATCATCTGGATGGGTTTCCATGGAGCAGGCCACTCCGGCCAGGTGGGCCACGCAAGCGGGGTCCGTGGATGCCACACCTGGAACGTGGACCCCGCGCAGAGAAGAAGAACCAACACCGAACACGCGGCAGCTGCCTCAGATATACCCCTCCCCAGCATTCCCAGCGAGGGAAGAACTCCTTCAATTGGCTGCTGGGGAAAAATGGCTCCGTCAGAACCCCTCTAGCGCCAACTTCTAGGACCTACAGGACAGTTCTAAAATATCAGCAGCCTGCAATTTGACAAATTAGGAATGGGAGCAAAATAACTCTCCCATTCGCCTGCTAACTTTAGCGTAGTGCCCGTACTGAAAGTAAGGGGGCGCTACACAGGTATTAAAGTATTGAGGATCTATTCCACTGTGTACCTGTTCACATATACCCTTATCAGGTTGCTATTGGATACAACGGTGTGATGTTATTGCTTTAAACAAATATCTCTGCTCACAGTGGGATCAGGTATTCATCAGGCAAGCGGGAAAAAGAAAGAAGCTTGCCTGATGAATACCTGATCCCACTGTAAGCTTCCATTTTTTCGAAGACCGTCACAGCTATTTTCAGTATCAGGAAGACACACATTGAAGACACATATAGCTAGATTCAGGTAGGGCGGCGTATTGGTAAGCGGGCGTAGCGTATCGAATATACGCTACGCCGCCGCAAGTTAGAGAGGCAAGTGCTGTATTCACAAAGCACTTGCTCCCTAAGTTACGGCGGTGTAGCGTAGATGGGCCAGTGTAAGTCCGCGTAATTCAAAGTAGGTAGAAGGTGGGCGCGATACATGTAAATGAATCATGACCCCACGTAAATGACACGCCGAACAAACGGCGCATGCGCCGGCCGTGGACGTATCCCAGTGCGCATGCTCAAAATCACGTCGCAAATAGTCAATGCTTTCGACGTGAACGTAACCTACGCCCAGCCCCAATCTGATTCGGCTTACGCAAACGACGTAAAATTCGACGGCTGTTCCAACGTCCACACTTAATATTGGCTGCGCCATCTTTTTGGTGGTCTATCTTTACGCCTGAAAAATGCCTTACGTAAACGGCGTAGCTTACTGCAACGGCCGTGCGTACGTCAGTGAATAGGCGTATCTTGATTATTTACATATTCTAGGCGTAAATCAACGTACAAGCCCCTAGCGGCCAGCGTAAATATGCAGCTAAGATACGACGGCGTAGAAGACTTACGCCGGGCGTATCTTGGCAAAATTTAAGCGTATCTGGTTTCCAGGATACGCTTAAACATACGACGGCATGCATTCGGACTAACAACGGCGTATCTACTGATACGCCGTCATAAGTCTTTCTAAATCTGGCTATATCTGCTCCGGAAGCTGGTGCACAACCATTAGAAGCTGATTGACTCATTTATTGAGGTAAGCGCTTTGTGAGCTTATCTATCAGGAAGATCTGCATTTGAAGCATGTCAAGATATTTTATCCAATACACTTACTTTGGACTATTCACTTATTTGAAGAGTTGTTTTTATGGTTTTGGCTTTTCATTTTGCACTTCTGGAGCTGTTTGTTTGACATAGCTCCATATTATTGCACTTGCACTTTATTGTTGTTTGAGACAAGTCAAGAGGTACACACACTACTCACTGTAGCAGCGATTTATATTTATGCACATTAGGTGTGTTTGAGATTGCGCTCATCATCATTTAATATTTTTCCCATTTTCTAGTGATTTGTACACTTTTAGATTTGAGCAGCATTTTCACTTACGTTTACACATCACCTAACCCGCCCCCATTGTAGATTTCCTTTTTAGATTCACTTGGCCAGCGCAGAAGACTCCTCTGTTTATCTACACTAACATTGTTAAGCAGGTGTGCTAGAAGGGTTGAGACAGTTCTTGGGGATAAGCGGCAGAGTGCAGGACCAAACAAATATTAATCGGTTCCAACGGGTGTAGCACTACACCCAAATGATGAATCTTTAGTAATGGAAATAAATGTATTTGAATTTAAAGGAGTTGTAAAGGAAAAAAAATGTTTGCCTATGTAGCGCCCCCTTACTTTCAGTACGGGCACTACGCTAAAGTTAGCGGGCGAATGGGAGAGTTAATTTGCTCTCATTCATAATTTGTCAAATTGCAGGCTGCTGCTATTTCAGAACTGTCCTGTAGGTCGGTCTGCGACCCCGAGGTGTGATTACACCCCTGGGCGGCAGTGGGCGCTAGAGGGGTTCTGACAGGGCCACTTTTCCCCAGCAGCCAATTAGAGGAGTTCCTCCCTCGCTGGGCATGCTGGGGAGGGGAATATCTGTGGCAGCTGCCGTGTGTTCTGGATAGGTGGTCGGTTCTTCTTCTCTGCGCGAGGTCCACGTTCAAGGTGCGGCATCCACCTTCAGGGTGCGCGCATCCACGGACCCCGCTCGCATTGCCCACCTGGCCGGCCAGAACCACCTGTTCCATGGAGACCCATCTGGATGTCAATGGGGGCCCCAGTGACTTACTGGGTTCCCAACCTTACTGAGAAGATCCCAGGCTGTGTGCCGTTTGGTGGGGGATCGGCTTGAGGAGAACCCGGTGGCAGGTTATCCAAAAGGGCTTGAACAAACCATCGGGGATCTGGTTACTGGAATTGACAGGTACATGTCAGTTGTCAACCGGTGACCTCTTTTCATTGCATTTACTGGGAGGATTCGCTCAATCTTAATTGTTCTCTTGAGTACTAAAGTACTAGGCCTGTGACAGAGGCCCGAGCCAGGTCTGTAATAGAGACCTGTTCCTCCAAGCAACTTAAAAGTGACATTCCGGCTGCCAGACTTAAACAAGGGTCTGTCTTCCTAAAAATTTTCAGTAGACTACTTGCAAATAGACTCTCCACAATTATTCCCACTCTAATCTCCCCTTACCAATCAGGATTCATCCCAGGCAGGCAGATTACTGACAACATCAGGCTGGTCACGAACATTATTCAGGACGCTAATGTAAACTCTAAATCACTCCTGATGCTCAGCCTGGACATTAACAAAGCATTCAACAGCGTCTCCTGGACATACCTAGACAATATACTTCGGAAATTCGGCTTTATGGGTGACTTCTTGCATGCTTTCCATGCTCTCTACCATAATCCCTCTACCAGAATACGTCTACCAGGCTGCAACTGGTGGGCAGGGGTACAAGACAGGGTTGCCCCCTCTCTCCTTTACTGTTTGCATTGGCAATAGAACCACTTTCTACTGCAATCCTGCTTAACACAGATATTAAAGGGTATTCTACCAGTTCTAACACTTACAAACTGAGCATGTATGCAGACGATATATTACTATTCTTATCACAACCAGAAATAACGCTACCTACCCTCCTACAAACCCTCAACATTTTCGCTTCTATATCGGGCCTCACAGTGAATGTCTCTAAATCAACAGGGATGCCGATTAACATTCCCCCCTCTGATTTAGTATCATTACGCTCCTCCTTCAAATTCTCCTACTCGTTAGACTCTCTACCATACCTTGGCATCCATCTTACTCCCAATCTCAATGACTTAGTTACCAAAAACTATATTCCAATGATACAAAAATTAAGAGCGACACTTAAAATGTGGAAATCCTTTAAAATCTCCTTCTTGGGCAGAATCACTGCAATTAAGATGACACTACCCCCTAAAATTTTATACCTATTCAGAACACTCCCCATTAGACTTAATAAAACACTTATCACCAGATTTCAATCGGAGATTAATAAATTTGTTTGGTCAGATTCCCACCCCCGTATGTCAAGACTGATTCTACAGTATATAAATCCCAGAGATGTGGAGGCTTCGGCCTTCCAGACTTCTGGCTGTATTACTTATCTGCTAGATGGACACAAATAGCGCAATGGCATATCCTACATTCCAAGATTCCGTGGGTGGAGTTTGAGAGAGCTTCTATAGCACCATATTCTATTTCAGGCTTACTTTGGGGCAATAAAATCCCGATTCCAGCCTTAGCCTCCCGTAATCAAATAGTGGCACATTCATACTACCTATGGAAGCTACATAATCATAAATACAATCTTACTTCCAAGTCCCCCCCACACGCCTCATTCGTAGGCGACCCAAAATTCAGACCGAACACACCGGTCCCAATAAATCTCTCATGGTGGATAAATAATAACCTAATTTCACTCTCCAACTTTATAGAAGGCACCAATTTTATCTCTTTCTCCTCACTAAAATCTAAACACCAGATCCCTGACTCAGAGTATGACAATTATCTTCATATCAAACAGTTCTTTGACTCACATTTCCAGACCTCAAACACCCAACCCCCCACCCTTTTTGAGAATCTATGCCTCAAATCCCCCAAAAAAAGAGGCTTCATCTCAGACCTATACTCTACCTTAATCAATAACACAGATACTAACAAACTATCATATATGCTCAAATGGGAACAAGATGAAAACTTCACATACTCTACGGTGAGCTGGGACAATTGTATAAATAACCTACACAAATGCACTAAGTCCATCTCCATTAAAGAAACTGCCCTAAAACTATTTACAAGATGGTATTATACCCCAATTAAACTCCACAAGATTTTCCCTTTGTCTTCCCCTTCTTGTTTCAGAGAATGCAACTCCTTAGGCTCGTTCCCCCACATTTTTTGGTATTGCGAGAAGGTCAGGGGCATTTGGTTACAGGCTGAGAAATTTGCCTCCAAGATCTCCGACAGTTCCATCACCTTAACACTACAAAACTGCTTCCTTTTTTCCCCAATCATCGGTCTATCCTCAACCCATCAGAGATTGATTCACACAATCTGTGTCGCCATACACTGGTTGATAGCCTTCCATTGGAAGTCAATTACGATTCCCTTAGCCCCACTTAAATCCAGAATTAGTGAGATAAACTTAATGGAAAAAATCTTCCACACACTACAAAACACCTTACACATTTACAATAACAAATGGTCCCCCTGGTTGGAGCATTCCCCCATGTTCTTTAACCCAGTCTAGTTCCCCCTCAAGGTTCATATTCTAGCTGACACTGTTTGACTTCTGGTTTTGTCACTGTTACCACGACCTTTACCTTACTACTGTGTAGAATAACTATTTACACCGCTAAAATGATATGTTGATGTGTATATTTGTACTGACTTCTTCTTTTTTGCCTTAATCCATATATTTCTGTTTGCCTTAATCATTTGGTTTTGTACCATCATTTACTTCTTTAATAAAAGTTTGTAAACAAAAAAAATAAACAAGGGTCTGTCTGGAAGCACTTCACCCACCCTGGCGAGAGTGGCGACGAACTGTATCTACTACTACTAAGAGCAGGACTGCTCTGTTTCATATCCTGGCCTGATACCGCACTGTTCTCTGTTGCTTCATCAGCCTTTCCTATCCCCTGTTGATGTTGGCCGTTGTTGGGCCCTGGAATAAAGCATTTGAAAATCCATTTTGTGACTGGACATTTGCTCACTGCTACTACTCACTGCTACTACCCCTAGACACACTACAAGGTATCTTAATACGCCGATCCCAAACAACAACCAGCGGCTCCTTCGGGGGTGAGCACTACACGTGGGGGCTCGTCTGGGTTGTCGGCTGTTACCGTTGGCAACCAGAAAAGTGAGTACCGAATTTATTAAAGAGCGAAGAGTGTCCGCCATTGTGTTTGAACTGTCCGGCAACGAGGGAGTTAACCTCGCACCGCTAAGCTTGAGCGTACGTGCAGTACGGTGCACACCTGCAACGTGTCCAGACAAGTTCCCAACTGGAAGAAGCCACCCTCTTCTGCGTGAGACGTACAACAGTTTTGCGCCATCTTGACTAGAGCCCCGCCCACAAAGGGACTTCCTATGTAAGATGGCCACTTTTCTAAACCCAGTTGCAGGGTCGGGCTCATTAAGATTTACCGCGGGGGCCATACTCACTGGAGCTCTCCCCATTGATACTGGGACTTCGCTACCGGGGAGACTCAATCCGAGGGACGTGGTCACCCGGAGAACTACGTTCACTTCATCCGCCTGATCGATGGGGGTTAAAAGAAAGGATGAGAATACTTCTAGTAAATATGAACTCTACCGGATTGGCGTGCGAACTGACCTCACGCCGGGATCAGCCACTACAAACAAAGTTCATCTCTGACGGGTTATCTCTTCAATCGAGTCTGCACCAGTGCCTGAGACCTGTAGTGGCGATACATTGAGTCGACACGCCGTGAGTAAACCGAGGGAGGTGGCCCACAAAACCTCACTGCCAATCTGGGGAGTTGGTGAGTTTGGCCGACATATAATAACCTCCATGCCTACCACTGTGCCTGTATTAAAAAGAGCACCAGATGCCCTAGTGCTACCTGGTCTCGGGGACCCCGGCATGATGCATATATTGTCTGGGTTGCAATACGTTGTCATATGCAAAGTGGCTGTTGACTACGGCTGGGAGTACCCGTATGTACCCCCGGACCTCCTTCGGGAAATCGACCAGAATCGAGAAATGTGGTATCGGAATGCTGTCTGGGACCATTTGAATATTCAGGTCCGAGATCGCGAAACGGAATACGCTCTCCTTTGTGTGGGAGATCATCTGACAATTTGCCTCAAGGATTGGAGTTGGGGCCGATACATATACCGGGACCGAATTGTGTTGAGGTACCCTGGGAGAAAGGACTGGGTTTTCTCAGTGACTTCCATTACCGCAGCAGGTGAGGTTGTCACGCTCCTGGACCCGCGGTTCTATGGATAGGTTAGGTACCTGTTCCTTCTGACCTACCCACTGTTCAGAGGATTGGACAAGGACGTTTTCCCGCTCCTCCAGACCCACATCCGGGGCCCCTTTTGTGATGAACTCTTGGGAGGGGTGGGTTCAGTCAGTTAGAGTGGAAATTTGCCAACTTCTCTATTTGCCACATTGGAAAAACTTCAGCAGAAAAAAAGGAACTGTTTTTGTATTTGACCTCTGGACTGCCGCAGTACCAGCGCACTGACCGCTAGGGGCAGTGTTCTGCAGCGTTACCTGCAGGACAGAAGATGTATATACAGTTTGCTAAGTCGTTTTTTTTTCTTCTCTTGCAACAGCAAAGTATTTCTCTTGTAGCACTTGCATCTTAGGACTCTCTGGGAGGAAAAGAAGTTTCACGTTCGGGCTCGAGCGTGCAATTTCAGTTCTGACCTTTGAGGCTGTAAGTAGATAAGGAAATGTATATTGTACTTTAGGATGTGTATTCCTGTGTATTTTGTTCCCTATACAGGCTGTTCTGGACCCACCTACTATCAAAACTGCGGAGAATGGGCAGCTAGATAGCTAGGGTTGTGTATGTTTGTCTGTCATTTTTTTATTTATTTTTTGTCTTGTTGTACTGTAACTTTGATATTTTCAACTGTTTTCTCTCTTTTCCTACTTTTCCTATCTGGTTGGCAGTATCAGGTCAGCATTCAGGCTCGAATGCTTTGGAACACTGGGGACAGTGTCTAATTGACTGGGGGGGATATGTAGCACCCCCTTTCTTTCAGTACGGGCACTACGCTAAAGTTAGCAGGCAAATGGGAGAGTTAATTTGCTCTCATTCATAATTTGTCAAATTGCAGGCCGCTGCTATTTCAGAACTGTCCTGTAGGTCGGTCTGCGGCCCCCGAGGTGCGATTACACCCCTGAGCGGCAGTGGGCGCTAGAGGGGTTCTGACAGGGCCACTTTTCCCCAGCAGCCAATTAGAGGATTTCTTCCCTCGCTGGGCATGCTGGGGAGGGGTATATCTGTGGCAGCTGCCACGTGTTCTGGGTCGGTGGTCGGTTCTTCTTCTCTGCGCGGTGTCCACGTTCCAGGTTGCGGCATCCACCTTCAGGGTGTGCGCATCCACGGACCCCGCTCGCATGGCCCACCTGGGACACGTGGTCACCCTAGTATCTACTACTACTGAGAGCAGGACTGCTCTGTTTTTATATCCAGGCCTGATACCGCACTGTTCTCTATTGCTTCATCAACCTTTCCTATCTCCTGTTGATGTTGGCCGTTGTTGGGCCCTGGAATTAAGCATTTGAAAATCCATTTGGTGACTGGACATTCGCTCACTGCTACTACTCACTGCTACTACCCCTAGACACACTACAAGGTAACTTAATACGCCGATCCCAAACAACAACCAGCAGCTCCTTCGGGGGTGAGCGCTACACCTAAAATTAATGTCTGCAAGGTAGACAGACAGAATAGTGTAATGATTCGGTTAAAAAAACGAGTAAATACCTATTAAATTCCTTCATCTACATCACCTCATGCGTTCTAGTTTCTGTTCTCTCATTCACTTCCTGGTTTGCGGTGCTCGTTCATGTAAGAACTACATTTCCCAGTATGCATATCCAGTATGCACACCCAGTAATTCATACCTCCTTGAAGTCTCTAATACGTAGAGAGCGTCCTGCTGCACAGATGTAGTTCCCAGGAGGGGGTGAGCCCATCACTGACCACCACAGTAAAGCCTCCCTTCACGGTGGTGAGTAAAAATCAGACAAGCAGGAAGTGAACAGAACAGAGAAGAAATAGAGCAACTTCTGAGCAAAAATGAACAATGAGGAAGTGAAAAGCGGAATGTCTGCAAGTAAAGGATGCTTATTATGATTATTTTTTTTCCCTTTACAACCCCTTTAAACTGACAGTATCTACTACTTCACATCTCCTCCAGCACACTACTTGAGATCACTTGTGTTCCTTCACTGTCCAGTTCTAGATTCCTGTCACCATTAGCACATGGCTAGGCCTCACTTCGAGTCCTAACATTTTTCTAGTAGCCATTTTAGATGATGGTAATTGTGCTAACTGATCCTTGGTGGACTACTGCTCCCATCATGTCCGATGCAAATCCTGCCAAACCTTCCTGGCTGCAGCGACTTAACTTAACTTCAAAAACACTGCAGTCTCTCCCTCTGGCTCTACATCCAATCCTGGCATGTCTCCCAGAGCTTCTCTCTGTGCTTTTCACTCACTGACCTCAGCATGGATCCCTCCTGAATGACTTTCCTCACTGTGTTCCCCGCTGTCTGCCTCCTGCTCCTGTTCCAGGATACCTCTCAATGACCATGTAAAGAGAGGCTCTCTCCAAGCTCCCAAGCTCCAGGCCTGAGGTACACCCCCCCTTTCAGTAATGGTGGTGATCAGTGTTTTGTAGCGGGATTGTGACATTGAGGGGGACACATCAAACTCTAAGTGACACTTTTTGGGGACCAGTGACACCAATACAGTGATCAGTGCTAAAAAAAATGCACTGTCACTGTACTAGTAATGACACTGGCAGGGAAGGGGTTAACATTAGGGGCGATCAAAGAGTTAAAGGTGTTCCCTAAAAGTGCTTTCTAATTGTGTGTGGGATGATTTAACTGAGGACAGACAGATCCATCCGTGTTCCTGCTTAGCAGAAACACAAGATCTCTGTCTTTTTTACTAGTAGAACAGCAATCTACCTTGTTTACATAGGCAGACATCGTGTCTGCTGGACCCGCTGAGTGGCTCCAATCACAGCGGGAGCAAGTCTTTGGCGACATGCATGTGCGCCCCAGACCCAGAAGAAGGAATTGCGTACAGTTACATGATTCTGCACTTAAGGACCGCCCTGCCACAGTAAATATATGTGGGGCGGTCCTTAAGCAGCTAAAGCATATTTTGTGCTTATAAGGACTGTGGGTCATATGTGCTATGTACAGTAAATAGACTGAAGTATGTCCATTTAAACCAGGGGTCTCAAACTGGTGGCCCTCCAGCTGTTGTAGAACTACAAGTCCCATGATGCATTGCAAGGCTGACAGTTACAAGGATGACTCCCACAGGCAGAGGGATGATGGGACTTGTTGTTTTGCAACAGCTGGTGGGCTGCCAGTTTGAGACCCCTGATTTAAACCCTTTGCACTGCAATTGAAGTGGGGCCACAGAATCCAAGCGACAACCCTGCCACTAGATTGTTAGTCATGGTATGTATGCCAGCATTTAGTAAAAAAAATATAGAGATTTTATTTATATATATATATATATTAGGGCTGTTACTGATTAATCGACTAATTTCGATTAATTATAGCGCACATACAGATCCAACTACTTTTAGCTGATCTCCTTGCAGGCCGATTCCCAGTGCAGCTCCAACCACTGGAAAAATAGATAGCAGGATACAAAAAACACACAAAGGCAGCGCTCAATGGGAATAGCATTAAAACTTTTATAGTCTTCAAGTAGGTAACAAAATAAATATTGCACTGGAGATAAAATCGGTGTAGCTACATAAACTGTATAAATGGTGCGAGTAATACCAAACGGTAGCAAAAGCAGTCATAAAAACATGTAGCTAAGTCTGGTATAAAAATGTGTACAACGATACCACTGATGAATCCAGATGAGGAGGGGTTAACATCAGTCCGTCGGCATGTAGATGTCCCATGAAGGGAACTATCACAACTCCCAGTGGATGGGTGTAGAATCCCAGGTTGATAGAGGGAAGTGATAGAGGGAAGTGTAACAGCCCTTGCGTGTGGCAGATAGTAAGGTGCCTCCGGCATGCAGATATGAAGGCACAACAAAGGAGCCCTTCAGATGGACAGGGCAAGCCCCGCCGGTGTCCATGACGTCACCGGATCTCCGACGGAACTCCCTGAAGGCTTGGAAGCCGACAGAGAGTTGAGTAACAATCAAAACACCTTGATCGATTAAAAAAATGTTGATCGATCAAAAAAATGTAAGATTAATCGATGAATTAATAGTTCATTTTCACAGCCCTAATATATATATATATTATATATATATATATATATATATATATATATATATATATATATATATATATATATATATATATATATATATATATATACAGTATATCTATCTCAGGATGACGTATCTTGCTAAACATTGTTGTGAAATTTTGTTGAGATTCTCAGAGATTTTATAAATATTATTTTAAATTCTACATTGGTTGAATGTAGTAAATTGCTCACAATTGTCTTTGATTGAAAGTCATGGAATATGATAATTTCTTTGGTTTGTTGGTTACATCAAAAATAGATTCTTTGACAGCAATCAACAGCTGCTTACTCATAATTGAGCTACTTTTCTTATTTTTCTTTTCTTTCCAGTCTGATTAAAAATAACACTGCTATTATAAAGTTCCTTCTAAAATGGGCTATTAAACTGGTTCTGAAATCTAAAGTTTTTTTTTTTTAACCTTAATGCCTATGCATGCATATATGCATTAAGGTAAAAAAAAACTTCTGTGTTACAGAATCCCCCGCTCACCCCACTTATACTTACCTGAGCCCCATTTTGATCCTACGCTGTGCATGAAAGCAGCAGCTCTATCCATGCTCTGCCTCCTCACAGGGCAGATTGACAGCAGCGGGAGCCATTGGGGGCATTTGGCTGGTAGGTGTGGGGGGAGGAGGAGCTAGGAACAGGGGTGTGGGTGCCCAGAAGAGTAGGGTCTGGCTGCACTGTGCAAAACTTTGCACATAGAAGATAAGTATGACATGTTTGTTTTATATATATAATCAAAAGTATTGTGACGCTTGCCTTTACACGCCCATTAACTTTAATGGCATCCCAGTCTTAGTCCGTAGGGTTTTTGATATTCTGTTGGACCATCCTTGGCAGACTGCGAAGCAGGCCTTCTCGTCCAATATAAGTGCCTGACCTCACAAATGTGCTTCTGGAAGAATGATCAAACATTCTCATAGAAATACTCCCAAACCTTGTGGACAGCCTTATCAGAATAGCTGAACTTGTTATAGCTGCAAAGGATGGGCCAACTCAGTATTGAACACTACGGACTAAGACTGGGATGCCATAAAAGTTCATAACTTATAGTGTATATATAAATAATAATAAAGCTTTCAAGCCCATTCACACAGGTCCGACTTAGGATCCGACTTCAGATCGCCCCAGGTCGCCCCTAGTCTCCTCAAGTCGCACTGCATGAAGATATTAATGTAAGTGAATGGAGCCGTCTTAATGCACACTATTGCAGTCGATCCGACTTGAATAAAGGTTCCTGTACTACTTCAATCCAACTTGTAGGTGACTTATACCCATTGATTTCAATGGAAGTCACCTCCAAGTCGGATCCCCGTTCACAGTGAGGCAACTTTACAGGAAGTCGCCCCAGTGTGAATCTGTTCTAAGGCAAGCCCCTCCCTCCCACATGGGAACGGCGTGGGGTCTCCCCAAATCCATACCAGACCCTTTTCCGAGCACACAGACCGGCTGGTCAGGAAAGGGGGTGGGGACGAGCGAGCGCCCCCCTCCTGAGCCGTACTAGGCGGCATGCCCTCAACATGGGCCCCCCAACCCAAAGCACCTTGTCCCCATGTTGATGGGGACAAGGGCCTCTTCCCGATAACCTTGGCCATTGGATGTTGGGGTCTGCGGGCGGGGGGCTTATCGGAATCTGGGAGCCCCCTTTAATAAAGGGGCCCCAGATCCTGGCCCCCCCACCCTATGTGAATGAGTATGGGGTACATTGTACCCCTACCCATTCACCTGGGGGTAAAAAGTGTCAAGAATAAAAACACACTGGACAGGTTTTTAAAGTAGTTTATTAGGCAGTTTCGGGGGTCTTCTTCTGACTTCGGGGGTCTTCCGACTTCTCCCTTCTGCCGGGCACCTCCGCTATCTTCTTCCAGCTCTTTTACTAGTGGGGGCCTGGTCTTCTACCTTCGGAATAAGGGGGCGGGGTAATTATGTCGTCACCACCCGGAGCATGTTGGGACTGTGACGTCATAAGAGGCCAATATAACGAATGTACACTCACAGTGTGTAGATAAAATAATAGTGTGTCAAATTGTAAAGCCGGCCAGCTTCCACAGCCCATTCCTTCCAGGACCTTGCGTTGTTGTTGCAGTGACATCTGCACGCCGCTCCTCCCCATGCCGTTTTGTCACAGATGACGTCTTCCAGGCGCACTGGCTGTGTGTCATGGTCCCTACCGTGCCAAGCAGACAGAGAGGCGTGGTCACGCCCCAAGTGGCTCTGGGTGGTATTGAACACAGGACCTCTCTGTTGCTGCTTCAGTTCTTTGCCTCTGAGCCACTCCTCAGTTTGGTTTTCTGCCAGCTTTACATCTAAGCCTGGTTCTGAATGATGTGCTGATCGCCCTTCTCTGGATCCCCTTGCAAACTTCACCTGTCTCTCCTGGTCCAGCTGAGGCAGGTTACCCAATCAACTAGGGTATAAAACACTGCCTCACTCTGAGGAATTTGTCAGTTCATTGTTCTGTCCTGTCCTGTCCTTGCCAAAGGTTCCTGTGTGTCTGTGTTCTGTTACAGCTACAAGACTGACTCTGGCTTCTGACCCTGGCTATGTTGATCATTTACTCTGAATTCTGGAATCCCTGACCACGGCTATACTTTGGTTATCCTTTGGCAAATCCCTATCAAGCCCCTGTGCACAGACTCACAGCCCAGGTAGTGTCTTACCTTATTACCGCGGGCTGTGTGTACTTGCAAGGGTGAGCCTACAAATCTGCAATATGGACTGCAATCAAGGTAAGCCCTTACACTGTGTGAGCCGGCCGGCTTTACAATTTGACACACTATTAATCTACACACTGTGAGTGTACATTTGTTTTTATTTGTTTTAATAAGTTAGTTATTAGCTTGATTACGCTATGGAAGCTTTTCTTTGTCTTGATATGTGGAACTGCTGAATTGTGAACCTTATTGAGGTACACCTAATCAGGAAGTAGAGAGACTCTGCTGGGAACCATAGAGACCTTGGCTGGGGTGCAAGCCACAAGCGAGTGTGATCTCCTTAAAACTAGATCATTAAATCTGGTAAGCGGCAGTGTATTTATTGATGGAGGAATTTTTCCTATCCTGAGACCATCACTTTTCCTGGGGTGTTCTGTCTGTTTGAAGTCACAGATATCATGTTTGGAGAGGACTCTCATATTGAAATTAACTCATAACATAACACTTCCAGAGCTTATAGATTTTTTTTATCTGTTTATATTTTTTCACAACATCAGCACTGGTGTTAGCAAGTGGAGTTCTGTTCTATTTTATGTGATTGTGCTTTAGTTGGGTTGACACTAGTGTGAATGGACAGGCTAGCTGTCAGCAGGCCCAGATTTACTCCCTGTGCCGCCCCAAGGCCGGGTCCTTTAATGCCGCCCCCCCCCCCCCCCCACCACACACACACACACACACACACCGGGCAAAGTAATACAGTCGGCGGCTATAGCCGCCGACTGTATCACGGGAGCGCGCCCGCAAGAACTAACCCATATGTGAGAGAGCTCGCATGAAGGGGTTTGGTTCTTGCGAGGAGGAGCCGAGACAGCCGTCGATTTCCCCCCCCCCCCATCAAAGATTCCGCCCATCAAAAAGCCCCCATATAAGGTCATCCATCACAAAGCCTCCCATTAAAGATCCCCCATCACAGACTCATCTATTATTACATTGTAATATAAAATGAAATAGTTCAACTCACCATAATGCAGAATGAGCGGGAGCCCAGATATCACTGTCCCCAGCCAGCGGAGTGCTTCCTTACATCTCAGGTCTATCATAGGAGCCAGTCCAGGAGGCGGGACTTCGTATGACAGTGGCAGCCAGGTAAGTGGGAGATCCCCGCTCTGAGAAATCTGGTGGCGCTCCCCCTCCGAGGCAGTTCAATGGGCACAAACCCTGGGCGCCCTCCCACTGCTGCATCTCACGGTGCACCCGCTCCCAATTGGCCCTGCAAAGCAGGGACAGACTTGGTCCAGGGACAGTGTCCTCTGGTCACCCTAGGCTAGTGGCCAGCAGGACCCATAGGTCAGTGGCCAGAAGACAGAGAGAAGGGGGCGTGGGCTGACAGAGGAGGAGTAGGCTGACAGAGGGGAGCTGACAGGGGGGGTGGGCTGACAGAGGGGGGTGGGTTGTGGTTTGACAGAGAAGGGGTGGGCTGAGAGGGGGGGTGGGCTGAGAGGGGGGGTGGGCTGTGTGCTGACAGAGAAGGGGTGGGCTGTGGGCTGACAGAGGAGGGGTGGGCTGAGAGGGGGGGTGGGCTGACAGAGAAGGGGTGGGCTGTGGGCTGACAGAGGGGGGGTGGGCTGACAGAGGGGGGGGCTGTGGGCTGACAGAGGAGGGGGTGGGCTTTGACAGAGGGGGTGGGCTTGACAGAGGAGGGGTGGGCTGTGGGCTGACAGAGGGGGGGGTGCTGGGGCTGACAGAGAGGGGGTAAGCTGTGGGCTAACAGAGGGGGGTGGGCTGTGGACTGACAGAGGGGGGGGGGGTGGGCTGACAGAGGGGAACTGTAAGGGCTGTGGCCTGACAGAGGGGGGTGGGCTGACAGAGGGGAGGTGGGTTGGCAGAGGAGGAGTGGGCTGAGAGGGGGTGGGGGCTGAGCTGACATAGAGGAGGTGGTTTGACAGAGAAGCATGGCTGAAACGGGGAGGGGGGGGGGGTAGATGAGACAGAGACCTCAGAAATACACAGTGCCCTTGGCGCATCCACACGTGACCAGCTCCGTCTCAGTCGATCCATTTGCAGGGCGCTCGCAACACAAATGCCCTGTGATAGGCCGAACAGGGTCATGTGTGGCCGTACGCTGTGGAATTTTGGGACATGTAGTCATAATGTGAGCCTCACATCATAACTACATGTCCCAGAATTCCACAGTGAACATGACACTGTTCGGCCAATTACAGGGCTTTTGTGTGGCCTGCCGCCTACTGGTGTGTTCAAGTCCCAACATCTGCCCGACTTCATCAAAGAAGAAAAAAAAAAAAAGGCCAAGTACTCGCGGCCGTTTTGCATATCAATCGGGACGACCTGGGGGGAAATAACTAGTATGTGGTATTCTTGAAAATGGCTGCCGGCAGAGACATTATCTCCGCCGGCCGCGGACCTCCAGCGGGCTATGTTAGTGCGGGGGGCGGCCGGGAAAGCCAAAAAAAATTTGCCGCAGGAGCGGCGCCGCCCCTTCACCCACTGCCGCCCCGAGGCCTAGCCTCGGTGGCCTTGTGGGAAACCCGGCCCTGTCTGTCAGTACTGGATTTCTCTAGGACCCAGCGCACTCACCTGACACAGCCTTGTCTGGGAAACACTGATTGGCCAGCTCTCCTTTATAACACCTGTGTCTTCACCCAATCAGTGCTCGTGATAGAGTTACGTTTGCTTGCCTTGTGTGGTCCAGCCTGACCTTTTGATCTGTAAACTTTGTGTATTACCCGGCTCGTTTGACCCTGCTTGTCACCTCTGATTTGGTACCTTTTGAACTCTGATCTACCCGTGTATGACTCGGCTTGCCTAGACCAAGCTTTGACTGATTCCTGTAAGCAACATCCATTGCAGAGGTGCACTACAAGCACCAGCAACACCAACTACATCCACATCTGCAGTGAACTACAAGTTCCAGCTGTCCTGCTCATCTCAACACCTGCATCAGCAGTGAACTATAAGTGCCAGCTGACCCGCTCATCTCAACCCCTGCATTCGTGGTGAACTACAAGTCCCAGCTGACCTGCTTATCTCAAGACCTGCTCATGGTTTGTGCTCTTGTTATTGAACTGTTGGCATATTTAGCACACCTGAACTGTTGTCTGCTTCTAGCTAGGGTTGTCCCAATACCACTTTTTTAGGACCGAGTACAAGTACCGATACTTTTTTTTCAAGTACTCGCCGAAACCGAATACCGATACTTTTTTTTTCAAATGTGTCCCCAAATGCAGCCATGTCCCCCCACATATGCAGCCACGTCCCCCCACATATGCAGCCACGTCCCCCCACATATGCAGCCATGTCCCCCCACATATGCAGCCATGTCCCCCCCCCCCATATATGCAGCCATGTCCCCCCCTATCCCCCATATATGCAGCCATGTCACCCCCATATATGCAGCCGTGTCCCACATATCCCCCATATATGCAGCCATGTCACCCCTATATATGCAGCCATGTCCCCCATATCCCCCATATATGCAGCCATGTCCCCAGGGCCATCTTAGTAGCATCATGGGCCCCTGGGCAAAGTAATGCTATAGGGCCCCTATAAGCTTGACCCAATGTACGTACCGTCACCTGCCTCCAAATTCAGCATGTCATTTGCCATCGTCACCTGTCACAAAATTCAGCGTGTTACTTTCCACCGATACGTCACCAGATTCAGTGTGTCACTTGCCATTGTCACCAGATTTAGCCTGTCACTTGCCATGTCACCTGTCAGCAAATTCAACGTGTCACTTGCCACTTGTCATTTGTCACCAGATTCAACCTGTCACCAAATTCAGCGTGTAACTTGCCATCCATCACCAGATTCAACGTGTCACTTGTCATTTGTCACCAGATTTAGCCTGTCACCTGTCACCAAATTCAGCGTGTCATTTGCCATTGTCACCAGATTCAGCCTGTCACTTGCCATCGTCACCTGTCAAATTCACCGTGTCACTTGCCACCCGTCCTCTGTCACCAGATTCAGCGTGTCACTTGCCACCTGTTTCCCCTGTCACCAGATTCAGCGTGGCAGGGGACTGGGGTGTGGTCACAGCAGTAGGACTTGGGACAGAGGGCTGGGTGACAGCAGAGGAATTGGAGACAACTCAATTTCTCCCAGTTCAATGGCTGCATAAAAAAGAAAACAGCATTATTAGAGCCTTTTTTTTTTTTTTTTACCTCCATGTTGCTCTATCGACCGTGCGATCATCCCTGAGGCTCCCTCTGCATCAATTAGAGCCCTTAGCTGCCAAACAGCTCTGCAGCTGGGGGAGGGAACTGTCAGTGTACTGCATGCAATAGTTCCCTCTCCGCACCCCTGCGCGATCCCCGGCAGCAGACCTTCCCTGTTCCCTCTCCACCTCCGGTCCACAAACTGCAAGTAGTACCGTCCCTGGATGGGGCTCTAGCCTACATGCCGCTCAGAAAGACGGCCCTGCATGTCCCCGCCGCCGCCGCTGCTTAGTTAATACGGGCCGGGAACATTACAGCTTTCATTTGAATAGCTGTAGTGTTTCCCGCCGCGCCGCGTATAGACACTCCCCCTGGCTCGGGATCTGTCCAATCTGAGCAAGGGGGAGTGTATAGACACTCCCCCTTGCCTGGGATTGGACAGATCCAGAGCCAGGGGGAGTGTCTATACGCGGCGCAGCGGGAAACACTACAGCTATTCAAATGAAAGCTGTAATGTTCCAGGCCCGTAATAACTAAGCGGCGGCGGTATGCGGCGTTGCAACGGCGGCGATGATGCAGCGGTGTTGCGGCGGGGGTGGGGAAGTATTCTATTTGGGTATCGGGGGTATTTGCGGGAGTACAAGTACTCCCGCAAATACTCGGTATCGGGACAACCCTACTTCTAACCTGATATTAAACCTGACACTAGCTGTCACTTTGATTTGTTTGTTAACATTGGTCATCATATCTATTACATATACTTCATTAATCAAGTATGTCAATTGGAGAATATATGTTCATAGATATCACGTTATATTGCACATTATATTAGTTAATTTGTTCATATTGCAGAGCATATATTTTCTTTAATATAGTTTTGTATTGTGTGTATCTAACATAGTTAGTTGCAGCAGCAATTCATAATCATTTTTATTATTATTTAGACAGCACAGTATTTTCACTTTTTCATTTCATACTCTCCGTTGTGTTGGCATTGCTCACATCACATCAACCCAGAGAGTTTTCCACATTTTGTCAAGCTGCCCAGCAATTTAACATTATTGGCAAGAGGTAATTGCAAAGGTAACCAAGACCAGTGTTTCCTATGATCCTAAATACTGTCTGCTGGGGTTGGTTGAACAAATGTCAGTGATTAGAGTGGGAAAAGTACCGTATTTATCTGGGTATTGTGCGCTCTGGCGTATAGCGCGCACCCCTTATGTGGACCCGACATTCCTGTAAAAAAAAAAAAAAATAGCATTTTCGTACTTACAGTTTTGGTGTCTTGCGCGGCGGCCTTGTCCGGTCCGTCTTTGGCTTCAGTGGTGTCCTCCCGGCTTCTCCAGCTATGTCTCGCGTCGAATTCCCGCGCTCAGTTTGAACGCCTCCACCGACATATACTGAGTGCAGTACACTCGGGTACATTCGGCCAGGCTCGGCTTCGCTCGTGCTCGCGCTCTGTGACGTTTATGCACGAGCAAAGCCGAGCCTGGCCGAATGAACCCGAGTGTACTGCACTCGGTATATGTCGGCGGCTCAGTTCAAACTGAGCGCGGGTATCCGCGTATATCACGCACCCACGATTTTCCCCTTATTTTAAAGGGGTGTTCCAGCCAAAAATGGTGTTTATTAAAAGTCAGCAGCTACAAAAAGTGTAGCTGCTGGCTTTTAATAAACACTCACTTAACTGCTCCTGCGTTCCAGCGACGCGCCGACCGGGGCTCCGCTCCTCTGCCCCCCCTCCCGGCCGGCGTCTCCATCCTGTCTGTGGGCACCCACCATCCGTCCCAGCCTTCCGCTTCACGCACACATACTCTGCGTCCTTCGCGAGCCGTACCTGCGCATAGCTGTTGCGCGGGGCGCGGCTCGCCGCTGATTGGAGAGGCGATCGCATGGGACCTGTCAGTGTCCCCATGTGATCGCCTACAGGGAGGGGGCTGGTGTAGGCGATTAAGCTTAATCGCCTAACCAGCCCCTCGGCGGAAGCAGGAAGTGGGACAGGAAGTCCCACTCCTACTGAAGTCCCCACTCCCCCCCCAAAAAAATTACATGCCAAATGTGGCATGTATGGGGGTGAGGAGTGGATTAAGAAAGGGTAGTTTTTTTGGGTGGAACACCCCTTTAAGGGGGGGAAAAGTGCGCGTATAAGCCAATAAATACAGTACTTATATTCCTATTACTGTGTTACACTCATAAAGCCATCATGATGACCTGGAAACAATCACCCCCCCCTATTAGATTTCTGGAAAAGTCTGATAAATGCCAGTTTACCCTTACACAAGGCCACTTACTCCAACAGGTGTAGCCCACAAAAGTTTTATAAAGTGTGGACATGTTGACTAGAAGATGCCACCACAGTAAGTGAAGAAATATATTACTATATTGAGCCCAGATGTTCTTATTTTGAAGTATCCTGATAACACCAGTTTGAGTACACATTTCCCCTGAATGGGAACCTCTCCCCACATGGGTTAGTAGTTTGTGTTAAGTTGTACATAGAATTCAAGTTATGGTACGTTGCTGTAACCTAAGTTTTGACCCTGCGTAATAAAGGTTTGGCCCCTGTGTGGGCTACTATTGTATTGAATGCAACTGAAAATTCAATAAAAATTATAAAAAAAAAAAACTACTTCCCGACGGCCGTATGACTTTGTACGGTCGCAGAGTGGCTCCAATTCTCTGGGAGGCCGTGTTTTTACGGCCTCCGCTCCTCCAGGCCACTAGAGGGCGTGCGAGCGGCGGCGTGCGCGCCACATCCCTGAGATGCCGATGCGCGTGCCTGCGATGTCCGCCAGGCACTCGCGATTGGCGGTTACAGGACAAGGATGTGGATCTCTGTGTGTAAACGCACAGATCCATGTCCTGTCAGGGGAGAGAGGAGACGATCTGTGTCCCTTGTACATAGGGACATAGATCGCTCACCCCCCCCCCCCCCCACAGTTAGAACACAATTTCGGGGTACACATTTAACCCCTTCCTCACCCCCTAGTGTTAACCCCTTCAATGCCAGTCACATTTATACAGTAATTGGTGCATATTTATAGCACTGATCGCAGTATAAATGTGAATGGTGCCAAAAATGTGTCCGCCATAACGTCGCAGTCCCAATAAAAATCGCAGATCGCCGCCATATATATATAACTGTGTCACATACCTATTTTTAGCCCCTGGCTTCCATAAAACACAACTTTGGCCTTGTCTCTGTCGCCATGTGGCTTTCTGTCTCTATGTGGAATAATCTAGCAGCACATGGAGTATTAGGAACCTCCCAGACAGAGTGTTTGTAAAGCTGGCTGTGACTGATCAAGACTCTGCTCAATGTGAGATTAGCTGTGATTGGGCAAGGCTACCAATGAGTCACAAAAGTTTAACTATGCTTGCTGGCATGAATTCAACTGTGAATAACTTTGCTTTTGTCTCTCACATATAAACATGTGCACCACACTAGGTTCCCAGCAGGCTTAGCTGTATATACATGTAGGTTATATTAGCTACCTAGGACAGGTGATTAGGGCAGGGGGGGCTAGGACTGGCGATTTTGGGGATAGTGGAGAAGGACTTGTGCTGAGGAAGAGGATTTGTTTTGAGGGGGGAATTGTTCTGGGAGGGGGAGAAATTATTTTTGTTGGTGGGGTGGAGAGTGAGCATAAAGATTAGTGCTGGCTTTTTTTATTTTTGCAGGAGAGGGAGTTGGGATATTTGATAAAAGGGTAACAAGGAGAGTATTGCTTGTGGGGGAGGGGGACATTTGCGCTCTTCTTACCCCTACACTGTTACACACCCCTGACTGCTGCTCCACTTTTATTTGTACTCACGAGTCCTACTATGCATTCTACACTCCTGTCCCCTGCATTCTGCACAGTAAATATTCCTGACCCCCTGCATTCCATGCATAACACTCACAATTCAGGCCACATCTACTGTGCTAAACATTACTGTTCTCCTTGAGGCAACCAAGTGTCCCAGGTCTTGTATCTTACAATCTTATAGCATATACAAAAATAAAAAAAAATGTTGTGCGCCACTGAAGTGTTCGGGTTTGGCTTGAGAAAAAGGTGTCAACCCTATGCTGGCAGCCGAGAGATTTTATCATCTCTCTGCTCCCAGCCCTCTCTCTGGGGATCCTGATAGTAGGAGGAGGGGGTGCTCTCTGGGGGACCCTGCTAGGAGGGGGTGCTCTCTGGGGGACCCTGCAAGGAGGAGGAGGGGGTGCTCTCTGGGGGACCCTGCAAGGAGGAGGAGGGGGTGCTCTCTGGGGGACCCTGCTAGGAGGGGTCGTCTCCCTGCTTGATGATCGGCGCTGGGCTCCTGCTTTGTTTAAACACTGCGGGAGCAAGCCACTGGCGGCGTGCATGCGCATCCACTTACTGGAAGAGCCGGATCAGGGATATACATATGATGCAAGGAGGGGCTCTCTTATTCGCTCATTCTCTTTCTTTTTTGCTTGCTTCTCTTTTTCGTTTGCGCTTTTTCACACTTGCTTTCTTTTTCTCTCTCTCTTGCTCTTTCGCTCACTCGCTCTTTCTTGCGCTCTATTTTCTTTCTATTGTTTGTTATCTATCGCTGTCGTGTTCCTTTTTTTTTTTTTTTTTTTTACTTTCTACTCAATCTCTGTATTGCTTTGGATTTTTCTTTGTACACCCTGTTTTTTTGTATCCTTTTAGGTATACTTGGATTTAACCTAAGAAAAAATGTTCAGTTAAAATCACAGTTCACACTGCAATCTGTGAATCAATCTAGGGGTGTCATTAACATTGTGTTGACACCCACAGCGGGCAGTGTGAACTGTCTGTAGGAGAAATGCAATGCGGGAACTGGCACTGGAATTGCGCTATTTCTCGCATTGCACCGATGTAAACCTGGCTTCAGTTATACAGATTGCATGACTGAAATCACATCACATTTGGACCAATGGTGTGCAGAACCCACTTTTTTTTTATTTATTTTTTTATCTGCACCAGAATCAATTACACCCATGCCGTCCGATTGCTGTCCGTATTGACAGTTGGCACTGCGATATTGACACTCCCAGTGGTTTGCATAGGGCAGTGTGAGGTGAATTGCCTGCGAGTCAGGTGCGATGAGGGAAATCTGCAGTGGAGTCACAAGGTTCTCGCATTGCACCAAGGTGGACCGAGTTTCAACGACTAAAAGCAACACAATCTGTACACTAAACACTGGCAACCCTTAAATATTTCTAAGGGCCGGTTTGCAATGCAGGAATCCTGAGAATCCAATGTGGGTTCGCGCATCGCATACAACTCGCAGGCAGGTCACATTGCCATATGCAAACTGCTGGGAGTGTCAATAGAAAGCTAATTACACCCCCAAATCAGTTCACATATTGCAGTGTGAACTGTATCTATGGACAGGAATTGGATTGCATGGGTGTGAACACCCATGCGATTTGATTCTGGTGCGGATCAAAAAAAGGTGTCCTGTGCGAGTTTGGTCTGAATGCTAATTCCGCCATACAAGCTATATGGCTGAGTTTGCATTGCACAGACGTCACATTTGATTTGCACTGCAGTGTGGTGGGAACCACTTCCAATGTTGGCCAGAACAGCATTGTAAATCAGTGTCCTGTCAAATGATGCCTCCTGTTGAGAAGAGCAACCGACGCACTGCGCCTGCACAGTAATGACGTAACTACAGCTGATCGGGAGACCAGCTAGAGTAAAGTTACGTACTGTGCACCCATGGATCTTCAGACTCATTAGCCGATGGAAGGCATTATTTGCCCGTCTACACAGCGCTGAGGCAAAATCCAATAGTCGTATTGTGCCTTGCCCTGTCCACGCCTGTGTAACAGGCGCCTCGATCCAGGTCAGCGCACAGGCGGAAGAGACCTGACATCCGCAGTCACTGATCCGGACCTGGGGGGCCCTCGCGGTGGTGCTCCCCGCCCACTCCTGCCCTTACTTACGGGACTGGTACTAGGCCCTAACGGAGCCGCGGCCTCAATTTAGACTAGTGGACTCCCGCCCACCACACAGACGGCTCCGGGGCGTGCACCGGAGGGCCCCCCAGAAAGATTGCCGGCTGCCTCTGCCTCTCACCCGATCCGGTTCCCCCCCCCCCCACCTGGGAGTTCTGGCCTTGGTGTCTCCACACCTGGGGGGAGCTGCTGCTGTGTGTACCCCGGTGCGCTGCCTGCTGGACTGTCTTCCCCCTCCACGGCTGCCTGTCACCGGCGCTTCTCTGGAATTTGACCCTCACTTGGAGAGCGGGGCCGGGGCTTCTGGGGGCCTCCATTGCGGTCGCAGGGACACCTGAATGAGGCGAGGTCGGTCGGGTGCAACGGGTGGTAAGGGGAAAAAATACAAATTCCCTCTTCTCCCAGAGTCCCCTCAGCTGACACAGGACTCCCTGGCCACCCCTCGGGCTACTCGCAGCCAGCACAGGGCGTCAGACGGGCCCAATGGAGGCTGAGGGAGAGAGGCCCCCTTGGCTGGCGGAAGTCATGGCGGCCATCGCCATGTGTCAATCCACACTCACGGCTAAAATAGAGGCAGTGCAAATGGATGTTGGCCTTATCAGGCAAGACATGGATAAGCTCAGGTCCAGGGTGACAGAGACTGAACAGAGAGTCAGCAACGCGGAGGATATAGTCGCAGAACACAGTGCGGCACTTCACTCGCTTCAAACCAAGGTCAAGGCCCTGGAGTATAGAGCCGAAGATGCAGAGAACAGAAATAGACGCAATAACCTGCGCATAGTTGGCCTGGCGGAGGGCGTGGAGGGCAACAATCCAACATGTTTTGTAGAGGACATGCTACGCAACCTTTTGCCTGATGCACGCCTGTCCCCTCACTACACAGTGGAACGGGCTCACAGGATCCCACCCAGACCTGGCCCTCCGGGTACCCCTCCCCGCACACTTCTCCTCAAACTCCTCAATTTCCGGGACAGGGATGAGGTCCTTCGGGCATCTAGGGCGGATGGAGATTTGAGGTTCCAGAACAACAAATTAATAATCTTCCCTGACTACTCGATAGAAACACAGAAATTAAGGAAATCATTTGATCATGTGAAAGCAGTGTTGAGGGCTCGCAACATCCGTTACAGCATTCTCTTTCCAGCCCGCCTGAGGGTCCAGGATGGTGAGACAACCCGCTTCTTCACTTCTCTGAGAGAGGCTTCTGCCTGGTTGGAGTCCCTGCCTCCTGATCATCACGCAAGAGCTTGAGACGTGAGTACCCACTGACGACCTTTGATATGCACTGGGCCCCGTGCTTGGACTCGCCTGGCGAGCACTACACCATTCATCTGTTCTGTTGAGCGCCCGCAGCGTCTGTTGCAACCGTTGTGCCCGTTGACGCTGTGGCTGCCTTCACAAGGAGCCCAGGTACTTCCCACATGCGGGACATTATGATGGTGCCCCTGGTTAGACGAACCAGGAGACTTCCGAAGCTGCAGCTTCTTGTCACCTAAAGGATCTGATAGACAGGCATGTAACCCTTACGAGTTGATGGTTTACTTGTTCCCCTTTCTTACTGGAGGGACTCTTCATTTACATATACATTTTTGAATTATTATTATTCCCCCCCCCCTTTTTTTTTTTTTGTTCCCGACAGTCTGAGATATGTCCCGGCGGATGCTACAGCCAGGAGGACATAGCGCAACTCACTCCTTAACCCTGCTGAACTTGTGAGGGGTTGGGAGCGGCTCTTGCACAGGACCCCCCTTTGCAACCGGCGAGCTGATTTTTGGTTTTGGGATGGAAACCTGCCTCAGTTTTAAGGGGTTGGGTGGGGTGGGGGGAGGGGAGGGTTCCCACGTTGGGGATGGTTTATGGTTTGTGTTTTATTTTTGTCTTCTCCAAAAAAGTGTCTTGCAAGTAGGTTCTGAATATGCATTACGTAAGTCGGTGTCAGGTATATGCTTTGACTGTCCCTTCCGAGTCAAGAGAGCGGTCTCAGGGGGTATGCACCCTTCTCATCCTGAGATAATTCACCCCGGGTGTGGCCATGTCAGCCCTTAACATACTCTCGTGGAACACTAGGGGTCTAAATTCTCAGACGAAGAGGTCGCTGGTATTTCAATTTATTAGGGCCCACAGCCCGCATATCTGTATCCTCCAGGAGACCCACTTGGTGGGTAGTAGAACGCTGGCCCTGAAAAAACCCTGGATTGGGCATCATTATCATTCCACGTATTCAAACTTTGCCAGGGGAGTTAGCATTCTGGTGCACAAGTCCCTCCCCTTTAGACTGCTCAACTTGGTACTTGACTCGAATGGCAGATATGTAATAATGCATGCACAAATCCGGTCCATGAGATTTGTTATAGCAGGGGTGTATCTGCCCCCTCCTGCATCGATCTCTTTTACAGCGGGTCACCTCGGAAGTAGCTGCTTTTGCTAGTGATAACTTGGTCATAATGGGAGACTTTAACATGGTCCCGGACCAGAGCATGGACAGGATGTCCCAGAGTGGACCCTCTCACTCTGGCCTGGTGGAATGGGCAGAATTGTTTGGATTGACGGACGTATGGCGCTGGAGGAATCCTCACTCCAGAGCTTACACTTGTCACTCTGCATCTCACAGGTCCTTCTCTAGAATAGACCTGGGGGGCCTGGCATTGCCTAAGGTTCAGGACATTAGGATTCTTCCTAGGGGCATTTCAGACCATGCGCCGCTTCTCCTGACACTGGAGCTCTCCTCACCCCCGGGTACAGTTTTATGGAGGCTGTCCAGGTTCTGGGTGTCGGACGAGGTGGTGGATGGTCACTTTAGGGAAGCGCTGAAGGAATACTGGGCAGTTAATCCCGGCTCGGCCGGAGCATTGTCAGTGTGGGATGCCTTTAAATCATATACGCGGGGTCGGTATCAATCAATTATAGCTAGGGTCCGGAGGGAGAGGAGAGCTGACTTGGTGGGAGCGGAGAGGAGGGCAGCTTTGCAGGAAGCGCAATATGTTCGTACTTCAGTCCCTGACTGGAGAGGTTGTGAGTATCCGCACCTCTCTTACCCAGAAACGTTTACTCGCCCAATCGCAGTGTATTTTCGAGCAAGGGGAGAGATCCGGGAAGCTACTGGCCTGGCTGTCACGGGAACAAACTGGGGGGATGTGCGTGCCCTGCATACGGGGACCGGAGGGAGACCTACTGTATGCCCCTGATGAGATAAACGATTGCTTCGTTTCCTTCTATAGAAACCTCTACAGTTCCAGGGCGGGGTACTCTAGCGACGACCTGGCCTTCTATCTAGATCCCATTGACATCCCAGTCCTGACCACTAAATACCGCGAGCTGCTTGATGCCCCCATAACTGCAGACGAACTCTTGAAAGCTCATAAGACCCTCCAATCGGGTAAGTCGCCGGGCCCCGACGGTATACCAGTTGAATTTTACAAACAATACTCTGAGGACTTGACAGACAAAATGCTTGGTATGTTGACAGAGGCGCAGAGGGTGCGGGAGCTCCCACACTCCCTAAGTGAGGCAGTGGTGGTGGTGATCCCTAAACCAGGTAAGGACCTGACCTTGTGCTCCTCTTACCGCCCCATATCACTGATAAACGTTGATGCGAAACTCCTGGCCAAGGTCCTGGCCAGGAGACTAAACACAGTCATAACGGCTTTGGTACATCCCGACCAAATGGGGTTCATGCTGGGGAGGGGAACGGACATTAATATTAGAAGGCTTTTCACACATATGGACAGGGCACGGCCGGAGTCGGCGGGGGTAGTGGCGTCCCTGGACGCCGAAAAAGCCTTTGATTCGGTGGAGTGGGAGTTTCTGTGGGGTGTCCTTGGGCGGTTCGGCTTCGGGCCAAATTTTCTGGCATGGCTGGGGATGCTTTACGCCGACCCCAGGGCCAGGGTCCGCACGAACGGCCTCCTCTCAGATACTTTCCCCCTGGGCCGGGGCACCCGCCAGGGCTGTCCGCTATCGCTGGGTCTTTTTGCCCTGGCTGTTGAGCCCCTCGCCATTGCCCTGAGGGCCGAGACCGGGGTCAGTGGTATAGCGGTGGGGGATATAGAGGAGAAGGTGTCCCTTTATGCGGATGACACCTTACTTTATCTGGCAGATGCCTCTCAATCGCTACAGAGAGCACTTGACCTATTTGAGGAATTCGGCCGGTTCTCAGGAATCCGTATAAACTGGGGTAAGTCCGTTCTCTTCCCACTGCACCCCTCACTCTCGAGGGTAGATACTGGAACCCCCCTCCAGTGGGTGGGCGACTTCACATATCTAGGCATTCGGATTAGTAACACCACACAGGAATATATCGAGGGGAACGTACAGACTCTCCTTTCTCATCTCGCGGTCAAATGCACGACCTGGCGCACCCTCCCACCGACCCCAGTTGGCAGAGTGAATCTGCTCAAAATGGTGTTCCTCCCTAAGTTCTTATATTTCTGTCGCAATACCCCTTCCCACATTCCCAGATCCTTTTTTAGACGAATGGAGGGGGTGCTGACTTCTTTCATCTGGGCCGGGAGGCCACCAAGGGTGGCGAGGCAGATACTATATCTCCCCTTATCGGGGGGTGGGCTGGCTCTCCCAAATTTTTTTTTGTATTATTGGGCGGCTGTCCTAGTTACGGTACGCTGGTGGTTCTCCCAGCCCAGACAGAATCCGGCGGTGAGACTTGAGGCGGCCATTCTGGGGTCATATGCTGCATTGACTAATCTGGTATACAGGGGTCCCGGTGCCCCTCACCCTTTGACGGCTTCCATGAAGACGACTGTTAGAGTGTGGCGGGCAGCCAGAGCTATTTACTATAAACCAAATTGTATCTCTCCACACACCCCATTGTGGGGTAATCCTACCCTGCCTCACCTCTGCGACCTGCCTGAACCCTCACAGTGGGCCAGACGTGGGATCACCACCCTTAAACATGTCATAGCAAATGGTAGGCTCAAGCCCTTTCAAGAGCTGAGACGACAGTACTCCCTCCCTAACTCCCTCGAGTTTAAATACTACCAGCTGAGGCATGCGATGAGGGCCCAATTCCCGGACACACTGACCCTGGAACCTGACTCAATCGAGCGACTGTTGACATCTAGCGCAATGGGGAAGCCCCTTTCCACTCTGTATATGTATCTGACGGTGGGCCATGATGTTAAACTCACCCGGGTAATGGATAAGTGGAGGGGGGACATTCCAGTTTGGGGGAGGAGGAATGGGAGGAGTGTGTCTCCACCTACATCCCATCCATGATAGCAGCTAAAGACAGATTCATCCAGCTGAAGTTCCTACACAGGGCCTACTTCACCCCTCATAGAATGGCCAGCGTATACCCACATCTGGATCCGAGCTGCCCCAGGTGTGGGGTTGAGGTGGGTACCTTCTGGCACATGGTCTGGGACTGCCCAAAGCTTCGGCCGTACTGGGCGGGGGTGGCAGAGAGGCTTAGCGATATAGGAGGGACCAGGGTGCCGCTGGATCCCATGGTGCTCCTTCTGAGTCATTTGGGTGAGGTCGAGGGAGACAGACATACCAAGCTATGTATTACATTCTCACTGTTTTATGCTAGGAGGGAGATACTGCTGCGGTGGAAGTCGGTGGAACCCCCCACCCTTGGTTCCTGGAGGAAGGCGGTGGACTCCGCTTTGCCCCTTTACAAACTCACGTATGAGAGTAGGCAGTGCCCTGCTAAGTACGATAAGGTCTGGTCGGCTTGGGTGGATGCACGGGGGTGGGGGGCCGGGGGATTGGGGGACTAGAGATGGACCCCCCCCGCCTGGCATGGGAGCTGTTGCCCCTCCCCTCTCTCCCGGGGCCCCACCTAATTTGATCGACTGCTGAGTTACTTATATGTTCTGGCTGGATACGTGAGGATTTGGCGCAGGGACGACGGTCATTTACCTGAGTATACTCTGGGGGGGTTTCCGGTCGGGTCTGCGCCTGGTACCTTACAGTTGAGGGGTGGTGGGGTGAGAGAGCCATGAACCTGCACCCTGTTTGATTATTTTACTTTTATTATTTCCCCCTAACGCTGAACATGCTTGTCTCTGACTGTTGCTGTTTCTCTGCAAATCTGACTGTCGACTAATGCATATTTTGTAATGCTGTTTTGTGAATAAAAACACCTTTCTGTTAAAAAAAATTCATTATTTCCGAATTCCCCCCCTTATCAAAAACATCAAATCCAGTGACAACACACTGGACTAGATGTCAGAAGAAGCTCCACTCGGAACTCTTCAAAGCCACGTTAAGGAAAAAAATAAAAACAATTCAGCCGCATCAAACGGCTGAAGAAACACTGGATGCCATAAACGCAGCCCTATTACAGTCAGCTGACTTAATAGCGCCGAAACGTAAAACCCACATCCGGAAAAATAACTCCAGCTGGTTCAACAACAAGGTAATAACAAGAAAATACCACAAAGAAATCTTCAAAGCCAAGAAAAACTATTTTTCTGAGGCTATCAACAGTAGTGTTGAGCGGAATACGCCATATTCGATTTCGAGATATTTCACGAATATATAGAAGAATATTCGTGAAATATTCGTTAATATCGAATATTCGTGACATTTTATCAAAAAAAAAATGTTTGCGAAATGTCGCGAATGCGAAATTGATTGCGAAATTCTTGTCAACACGCGAAAACGGAGATCATTTCCTGAATTACTAAACTAATATGCACTAAACACTAACTTTACACACACAAACTTATATGACTAAACTAAAGCTAATTTTTTATTTTTTTTTATACACAAAACACAGAAGGGCAGAGAAAGTATTCGCAAATATTCGTAATACGAATATTCGCATTGCGAATATTCGGCAACATAAAAGGATCGCCTCAGCTACTCGGCCCAGGGTCTCTAATCATACCAGCAATGCTTTTAGACGTCGATGGAG
Organism: Rana kukunoris; assembly: GCA_029574335.1. NCBI lineage: Eukaryota > Metazoa > Chordata > Amphibia > Anura > Ranidae > Rana > Rana kukunoris. The sequence goes on from CM056059.1 coordinate 280,976,365, forward strand.
ATCACTAGGATGTGATCGGTTTTAAAAATAAATTTGAAAAAATACGAATATTCGCAATATCGAATATTCACCGCGATATTCGATTTATTCGCGAATACTCAAATATGCAATACTAATCAACAGCACCCTGAATCGCCCCCGCAAACTCTTCAAGCTGGTCACTCAGACCATGAATCCAGGATGTCTTGAAGCCCCCAATTCGGACAAGAATTTTGCAATGAACTGTCGGATTACTTCATTAATAAAATTGAGGGAATCCGGCAAAGCATTCAGCAAAACAATTCCTCCCGTAGCCCCCCCGTAATTAGTTACACAATACCTGCAGTAATTCGCCACAACCTGGTGAATTCACGCTGGAACCCATCTCTATCCATGCCACTGAAAATATCATCGGTACTCTGTGTAATAGCACTGCGCCGAATGATATCATCCCCACTAAACTGCTGAAGGAATGCGCCAACATCTTGGCACCTCCTATCATGCAGCTTATCAACCAATCTTTCAGGGAAGGCATAGTGCCCTCCCAGTTGAAAGAGGGCATAATTCGACCCATCTTGAAGAAACCCACCTTGGACCCCAAGGACCCACTCCACCGCCGTCCCATAACAGGCCTAAATGTACTCTCAAAAGTAACGGAAAAGTAGTGGTACAACAGCTGCAACAGCATCTAGATACCCACAACCTACTTGATCCATTTCAATCGGGATTCCGGCCCGGACACGGGACGGAAACCGCATTGCTCAGAATATGGGACGACGCTCTCGAGGCCGCAGAGGAAGGAGAATCTTGTCTTCTGGTTCTGTTGGACCTAAGCGCAGCCTTCGATACAGTAGACCACAAGCTTCTATTGACTCGGCTAGCTGAAATAGCCAAAGTCGCAGAAGGCGATTTATCTTGGTTCTCCTCTTTTTTGGAAAACCGATTGCAAATAGTGAAGTTGGGACCTTTCACTTCTGAAAAACGCACATTATCGTGCGGAGTCCCTCAAGGATCCCCTCTGTCGCCGGTGTTATTCAACATCTATCTTCGTCCTCTTTTTGAAATCATCAGCAGCCAAAAACTGCTTTACCACTCATATGCAGACGACACGCAACTGTATTTCCGCATTTGCAATAAAAAGGATCACCACCTCAATCTAGAGACATGTCTCTCTTTGATAGAGGACTGGATGACAAAGAGTTATCTTAAACTCAACGGAGCGAAAACAGAACTTCTCCTGTTTCACGCCAAGCGTATGAATCAACCTCCAACAACTTGGACACCCCCGCCCATTCTGGGCAAAATCATCACCCCTAGCGCCAAAGTCAAAAGTCTCGGCGTCATCTTCGACTCCTACATGACCATGGACGCACAAATAGGGTCAGTAGTCAGCGGATCTCACCATCTGCTGCGCCTACTACGCAGACTTATTTTATTCCCAGAAAAGACATAGCGGTCGTGGTGGGAGCAATTGTAAACTCCAGATTGGACTATGCAAATGCCCTTTACCTCGGACTCCCCAAGTACCAAATTGCTCGTCTGCAAGTCGTTCAGAATACGGCCGCCAGACTTGGGACTGGGAAAAAACCCTGGGAATCAATCTCACCTTCAATGAGAACCCTTCATTGGTTGCCAGTAAAAGACAGAATCGCTTTTAAAGCACTCTGTCTAACGCATAGATGTATCCATGGGAATGCCCCCCAATATCTACGCGAAAAAATAAAAGCTCACAATCCCAATCGCATTCTGCGATCCACCAACCAAAATCTGCTCCAGATACCGAAAGCCAGATACAAGTCCAAAGGAGAAAGAAGATTCGCGGTCCAAGGTCCCAGACTATGGAACGCTTTACCAACCAACATTTGGTTGGAGGAGAACCACTTAGCATTCAGGAGAAAGATCAAGACTCATCTGTTTTGATACCAAAGACAGAAACAACAAGCGCCCAGAGGCGATTTAGTTTGCATGTGCCGCGCTATATACGTTTTTCATTCATTCATAATGGGCACAGCAGGGATACAAACCCAGGAAGTCAGCACAGCACAGGGATGGTGGGAACCCCTCATAATGAGCACAGTAGGAGTACAAACCCCAGAAGTCAGCACTGCACAGGGATGTTGGGAACCCCTCATAAAGGGCACAGCAGATACTATTAGTCCTCTTTAAGCGTCCAGCTTTTTAAATTCATCATAACAAATGTTGGTAAGTGTTACGAAAAGTGAAAGAATCTAACGAAAATTCATATAAATAATAATGGCTAACGCGAAACGAAACAAAATTTATTGACGCCGCACATGCCTAGTTTAAATATATATATATGTGTAGATATATATATATATATATATATATATATATATATATATATATATATATATATATATATAATTTTGTTATGTAGATATATTTGCACAGAAACAAATGGTTTAGTATATTTACTGGTTCCTGGAGGGAGGAGGGGACACTCCCATTGCTATGGAAAGCTGACCTGAAACCTATTACACTGCTTGTGCAGCACTGAGCATGTGTGAGATCTGCAAAGCTGAAATCCAGGAAGTAATACAGTCTGGCTTCATGATGCCCACACTTAAGATGGCCACGGTCTTATAAACTTTCAAAATGCTGTAATAACTTAACAAAACAGACCTTAGTTTACAGACTAACTTTACTAGAATACATTAAGCTTGTGTATTATAGGGGTATTTTTATTTGAAAAGTGTGATTCCGGTTGGAACACCCCTTTAATGCACACTACTGCAGTTGCTCCGACATGAAAAAAGGTTCCTGTACTACTTCAATTTGACTTGTACCCATTGATTTCAATGGAAGCCACCTCCAAGTCGGATCCCCATTCACAGTGAGGGAACTTTACAGGAAGTCGCCCCAGTGTGAACCTGTTTAAAGGCAAGCCCCTCCCTCCCACAGGGGAACTCCGCACTATTTTGTAAATAAAAAAACGGCATAGTTCCCCCCTCAAAGAGCATACCAGGCCCTTAGGTCTGGTATGAATTTCAAGGGGAACCCCCTATGCCGAAAAAAAAAAACGGCGTGGGGGTCCCCCCAAATCCATACCAGACCCTTATCCGAGCATGCAGACCGGCCGGTCAGGAAACGGGGCGGGGACGAGCAAGCGCCCCCCTCCTGAGCCGTGCCAGGGGGCATGTCCTCAACATGGGGGGGTGGGTGCTTTGGGGCAGGGGGCGCCCTGGCCCCCCCACCCCAAAGCACTTTGTCCCCATGTTGCACCCCAAAGCACTCTTCCCGGCAACCCTGGCCGTTGGTTGCCTGGGTCCGTGGGCGGCTTGATTACTCTATGGAAGCTTTTCTTTGCCTTGATATGTGGAACTGCTGAATTGTGAACCTTATTGAGGTACACCCAATCAGGAAGTGGAGAGACTCTGCTGGGAACCATAGATACCTTGGCTGGGGTGCAAGCCACAAGCGAGTGTGATCTCCTTAAAATGAAATCATTAAATCTGGTAAGCGGCAGTGTATCTATTGGTGGAGGAATCTTTCCTATCCTGAGACCATCACTTTTCCTGGGGTGTTCTGTCTGTTTGAAGTCACAGATATCGTGTTTGGAGAGGACTCTCATATTGAAATTAACCCTTGGACTTTCAGAGCATATAGACTTTTTTTATTTGTTTATATTTTTTCACAACATCAGCACTGGTGTTAGCAAGCGGAGTTTAGTTATACTTTATGTGATTGTGCTTTAGTTGGGTTGACACTAGTGTGAATGGACAGGCTAGCTGTCACTTTAATTTGTTTGTTAACATTGGTCTTCATATCTATTAAATATACTTCATTCATCAAGTATGTCAATTGGAGGATATGTTTTCATAGATATCACGTTACATTGCACATTATTTTATATTAGAAAAAAAGAGAATAGATGCCAATCAGTGCCCACAAATGGGCACTGACTGGCAACATGGGCACTGACTGGCATAATATGGGATAAAAAAGTGATGCCCAGCAATGCCATCAGTGCCACCTCTCAGTGCCCATCTGTGCCACCCATAAGTACCCATAAGTGCCGCCTATGAGTGCCCGCCAGTGCCGCATACTGGTGCCCATCAGTGCCACCTTATCTGTGCCCATCAGTGCTTTCATATTAGTGCCCGTAATTGAAGAAAAAAACTTACTTATTTACAAAAAAAAAATACAGATAAAAATAAACTTTTTTTAATTTTCGGTCTTTTTTGTGCCTGGTATGGAAGTGGGTTAAAGGTCCATGGTGACAGAACCCACTGTGATGGGTGAATGCTGTCATGTTCTAGAGGGCATGGGTTTGCTGCTGTTTTTCTTCCCAAAGCTTTACAAGCCGTGGGAAGTTTTCAAAACAAAAATGTTTTGCTTGCAATGCTTTTTTGCCCACTAGAGGGCAAAGGTGTGCTGCTCTGTGTGTTCTTCTGACGACAGCCAGGGAAGCTTTTTTAAATGCTAAAAACATGGTGGGGCTGATTTACTATTATCATGGCTTAATTAGTACTCCAGATGAATCCTTAATTAGGCACATGAACCGGCGTAGCACAGGGCACAGTGCAATGAATAAGTAAAGCCGCCGCCAAACTCCCTTTAGAAGTCTATGGGGGAAATCAATGGTGTTAATTTTAAAGGTTAATCTGCAAGTTTTGTCCTAAAAAGTGGGGACCTGAGTCCTGCCCCAGGAGACATGTATCAATGTTTTTTTTTTTTTTTTTAAAACAGCCGTTTTTTTTTTTTTGGGAGCAGTGAATTTAATAATGCTTAAAGTGCAACAATAAAAGTGAAATATTCCTTTAAATTTCGTACCATGGGGGTGGGGGGGGGGGGTGTAAAGTCAGCATGTGAAAAGCGCATGTTTCCTGTGGTTAGAACTGTCCCTGCACAAAATGACATTCTGAAGGAAAAAAAGTAATTTAAAATTCTCTCGCGGCTATAATGAATTGTCGGCTCCCGGCAATTCTGAGAAAATTCATTCATTTAAAAAAAAAAGCGTGGGGTCCCCCGAAATTCCATTACCAGGCCCTTCAGGTCTGGTATGGATATTAAGGGGAACCCCGCAGTAAAAATAAAAAATGACGTGGGGTTCCCCCCAAATATCCATACCAGGCCCTTCAGGTCTGGTATGGATTTTAAGGGAAACTCCACCCCAAATTTTAATTAAAAAAATGGCGTGGAGTCCCCCCAAAAATCCACACCAGACCCTTATCCGAGCACGGTAACGGGGGGGACAGAGTGCAGCCTTCCTCTCCTGAACTGTACCAGGCCACATGCCCTCAACATGGGGAGGGTGCTTTGGGGTACCCCCCCAAAACACCTTGTCCCCATGTTGATGGGGACAAGGGCCTCATCCCCACAACCCTGGCTGGTGGTTGTGGGGGCTTATCAAAATCTGGAAGACCCCTTTAACAAAGAGGCCCCCCAGATCCCGGCCCCCCCTGTGTGAAATGGTAATGGGGTACATTGTACCTCTACAATTTCACCCCAAAAAAAGTGTCAAAAGTGTAAAAAATGACAATAGCCGGTTTTTGACAAGTCTTTTATTAATATCTTCTTCTTATTCCATCTTCTCCTTTTCTTCTTTCATTCAGGTTTCTTCATCCATCTTCTTCTTCCCCTGCTTCTTTCTTGGGTCTTCTCGTCCCGCATCTTGACCAGCGTCTTCTTCCATCTTCTTCTCCTTCTATCGGCCTTCTCGTCCCGCATCTTCTTCCTCCCCGGACGCTGCGCTTGAAATTTAATTCCCCGCCATGTGACGCTCCTGTGATCCCGCCCCCCTCTGACGCCACGGTTATACTCCTAAGAAAGTCCCCTTGTGGTACATGTGCGTCAGAGGGGGGCGGGCTCAAAGGAGCGTCACGGCAGGGAATTCAATTGGAAGCTCGTCCGCATCTTGCGCGGTTCAGGGTTACCTTTATTGCATCCTATCGGGGGCCCTTCACATGAGCCCACCGAGCTGAGGAGCCCGACACTTGTATTTAAACACCATTTTATTTTCCATTGAACACCAATCACTGCCCACTTTGCTGACAGTTTCTCAGATATCACACTTAGGCAGCGTCATCACCCCTTTCACACCACTTCTATATTTCCCCTTGTTATAGGGGCTTCCAAATTATGATAAGCCCCTCGTCCGCCCTAAAGCACCTTGACCCCATGTTGATGGGGACAAGGGTCTCTTCCCCACAACCATTGGCTGTGGTTGTGGGGGTCTGCGGAGCATCGTGCCTTTCACTGCAGAGAATGCGTCTCTTCACTGCAGAGCATCACACCTTTCTCCCAGGGCTGCAGACGACCGTGCCATTTCTGCAGAGCATAGCACCTTTCTCCTAAGGCTGCAGAGCATTGCGTCTTTCCCTGCAGAGCATCACACCTTTCTCCCAGGGCTGCAGACCATCGTGCCTTTTCTGCAGAGCATAGCACCTTTCTTCCAAGGCTGCAGAGCATTGCGCCTTTCTCTGCAGAGCATTGAGCCTTTCTCTGCAGAGCATTGCGCCTTTCCCTGCAGAGCATCGTGCCTTACATGCAGAGCATCGCGCCTTTCTCCCAGGGTTGCTAAGCAGCGCACTTTTCTTCCAGAGCTGCAGAGCATCGTGCCTTTTACTGCAGAGCATGGTTCCTTATCTGCAGAGCATCGTGCCTTTCTCCCAGGCTGCAGATCATCACGCCTTTTTTTTGTCCTTTTTTACAATTGCATTTAAAAGCAAGCTAAGTTACACAAAAATCTGCAGAGCATTGTGCTTTTTCGCTGCAGAGCATTGCACCTTTCTCCCAGGTCTGCAGAGCATTGTGCCTTTTCTTGCAGAGGATCACACCTTTAGCTATAGAGCATCGCGCCTTTCGCTGCAGAGCATTGTCTTTCCCTGCAGAACATTGCGCCTTTCTCCAAAGGCTGCAGAGCATCATGCCTTTTCTGCAGAGCATAGCACCTTTCTCCTAAGACTGCAGAGCATTGCCCCTTTCCCTGCAGAGCATCCCACCTTTTCTGCAGAGCATAGCGCCTTTCTCCCAAGGCTGCAGATTATTGCCCCTTTCCCTTCAGAGCATCCCGCCTTTTCTGCAGAGCATCACGCCTTTCGATGCAGAGCATCGTACCTTATCTGCAGAGCATCACACCTTTTGCTGCAGGGCATCGTGCCTTTCTCCCAGGACTGCAGAACACGCATTTTCTCACAGAGCTGCAGAGCATCATGCCTTTTACTGCAGAGCATCACGCCTTTCCCTGCAATTCCATCAAGCTCAGTAATTGCCCCAATTGCGTCAGTCTCGTAAATACAATTACACATCAGGGCCGGTCCCCACTGGTGCGATGTCGGAGATCGGATGGGATTCGCACCGTACTGCAGTACAAATCACATGCGATCTCTGTGCGATGCGATTTAGCCATAAAGATCGTATGTCTGAATTTGCATCAAAATCACACAGGACTTTTTTTTGTCCGCAGCAGAATGGGATCTGATGGGGGGGGGGGTCACATGTGATATGACTCCTGTCTGAGTTTGCAGATCGCACTGCCAAATTTTCCCATTGCCCAACGAGGAAATAGAGAACATGCTCTCTTCTTGGCTCGGCGAGGTTTCTCTGTGAAAAGTGTACACACGACCTGTTTTCTCGGCAGAATACGTCTCCCATCGAGTTTCTTGCTGGATTCTGCCGAGAAAACCGGTCGTGTGTACGCCGCCTAAGTCTGAGGGGAAGATTTGAAATGAGGGGAAGCTCTGCTGATTTTATCATCCAATCATATGCAAGCTAACATTTTGTTTTGTCCCCCTCGGATCTCCAGCGACTGCACTTCCAAGGATTTGTCTTTGGGTCAAGTTCCGTATTTTCCTCAATTGCGTCAGTTACAAAAAACATTTACACTTAAAAGCAAGTTTCAATATATATATGAAATTAATCTATTTAATTTTTTTTTTTTTTTATGAAATACAAAAATAATAAAAAAATTATATTTTTACATTTCTTTAAGTGTAAATGTAATTCTGCAGAGCATTGTGCCTTTTTCACAGGGCTACAGAGCATTGTGCCTTTTGCTGCAGAGCATCATACCTTACTTGCAGAGCATCACGCCTTTCTCCCAGGGCTGCAGAGCATCACACCTTTCGCTATAGAGCATCATGCCTTTTGCTAAAAGAGCATTGCGCCTTTCATTGCAGAGCATTATACTTTACATGCAGAGCATCATGCCTTTCTCTCAGGGCTGAAGAGCATCACACCTTTCGCGACAGAGCAACGTGCCTTTCACTGCAGAGCATCGCACCTTTCATTGCAAAGCATTATACCTTACCTGCAGATTATTGTGCCTTTCTCCCAAAGCTGCAGAGCACCGTACCTTTTTTGCCCTTTTTTTACAATTACACTTAAAAGCAAGCTAAGTTACTCAAAAATCTGCAGAGCATTGAACCTATTCTCTGCAGAGCATCGCGCCTTTCTCCCAGGGCTTCAGAGCATCATGCCCTTTCTTGCAGAGCATCACGACTTTCACTGCAGAGCATCGTGTCTTTCGGTGCAGATCATGGGGCCTTTCTCCAAGGTCTGCAGGGCATTCCACCTTTTCGCTACAGAATATCACGCCTTTTGTTGCAGAGCATCATACCTTACATGCCGAGCATCGCAACTTTCTCCTAGGGCTGCAGAGCATTGTGCCTTTTTTGCAGTTTTCTTACAATTACACTTAAAAGTAAGCTAAGTTACACAAAAATCTGCAGAGCATCACACCTTTAGCTATAGAGCTTTGTGCCTTTCGCTGCAGAGGATTGCGCCTTCCTCCCAGGGCTGCAGAGCATCATGCCTTTTCTTGTAGAGCATTGCGCCTTTCGCTGCAGAGCATCATGCCTTTCCCTGCAGAACATCGTGCCTTTCTCTCAGGGCTGCAGAGCATCACACCTTTTGCGGCAGAGCATCACACCTTTCATTGCAGAGCATCATACTTTACCTACAGAGCATCACGTCTTTATCCCAGGGCTGCAGAGCATTGCGCCTTTTTTGCCCCAATTGTTTCAGTTGCATTAAATACATTTACATTTAAAAGCATTTTTTGCTACAGAGCATCGTGCCTTTTCTTGCAGAACATCACACCTTTCGCTATAGAGCATTGCGCCTTTAGTTGCAGAGCATCATACCTGATCAGCAGAGCATCGCACCTTTTTCCCAGGGCTGCAGAGCATTACACCTTTAGCTACAGAGCATCGTGCCTTTCACTGCAGAGCATTGCACCTTTCGTTGCAGAGCATCATACCTTACCTGCAGAGCATCATGCCTTTCTCCCAGAGCTGCAGAGCATCACACCTTTCACTACAGAGCATTGTGCTTTTTGCTGCAGAGCATTGCGCCTTTCATTGCAGAGCATCATACCTTACCTGCAGAGCATCGCACCTTTCTCCCAGGGCTGCAGAGCATCACACCTTTCACTACAGAGCATCATGCCTTTCGCTGCAGATCATCGCACCTTTCATTGCAGAGAATTATACTTTACCTGCAGAGCATCGTGCCTTTCTCCCAGCTCTGCAGAGAATTGCGCTTTTTTGCCCTTTTTTACAATTACACTTTAAAAGTTACGCAAAAATTTCAGCGCATTGCGCCTTTTCGCTGAAGAGCATCGCACCTTTCTCCCAGGGCTGCAGAGCATTGCGCCTTTTGCTGCAAAGTATCGTGCCTTGCCCTGCAGAACATCACGCCTTTCTCCATCACACCTTTCGCTATAGAGCATTGCACCTTTTGCTGCAGACCATTGTGCCTTGTCTTGCAGAGAAATGTAAGAGGGGGTGTCTGCACTAGGGGGGGTTTCTGCACCAGGCAGGGTTTCTGCACTAGGGGGTGACTGCACCAGGGGGGGGTTTCTGCACCAGGGGGGGGTTTCTGCACTAGGGGGGATTTCCCAAGGTGGGGTGTCTGCACTAGGGGGGTGTCTGTAACCGAGGGGGGTATGCACGGGGGTGTCTGTACTGAGGGGTTTATATTCTAGGTTTATACTGGGGGACGGGGTCTATATTGATGGAGGGGGGATCTATACTGCGGGAGGGGAGTCTGTAGTTAGTGGAGGGGGGTCTGTACTATAGTTGGTGGGGGGGTGACACCATTTTTTTACGCACCGGGTGACACCAACCCTAGTGACCAGTGGCGGCTGGTGCTCAAAATTTTTGGGGGGGCGCAAATGAAAAAAAAAATTGCTCACTGTGCCCATCAAATACAGCCACTGTGCCATGCCATCAAACGCAGCCACTGTGTCATCAATTGTCACCCCTGTTCCATGTCATCAAACACAGCCACTGTGCCACCAATCGCACCACTGTACCATGCCATTAAACGCAGCCACTGTGCCATGCCATCAAACGCAGCCACTGTGCCATCAATTGTCACCACTGTTCCATGTCATCAAACGCAGCCACTGTGCCATGCCAAACACAGCCACTGTTCCATGTCATCAAATGCAGCCACTGTGCCATCAATTCGCACCACTGTGCCATGCCATCAAATGTAGCCACTGTGCCATCAAATGTAGCCACTGTGCCCTTTAATGGTCGCCGCTGTGCCAATTGTCATCACTGTGCCCTTTAATTGTTGCCACTGTGCCCATTCATCCCGCTGTGGCAATTGTCCCCACTGTGCCTATTGTCACCACTGTGCCCATTCACTATGGGGGCCGCGAGTGAACTGCGGGGGGGGGCCCGCGAGTGAACTGTGGGGGGGGGGCCGCGAGTGAACTGCGGGGGGGCCACGGGTGAACTGCGGGGGGGGGGGCCGCGAGTGAACTGCGGGGGGGGCCACGGGTGAACTGGGGGGGCGCGAGTGAACTGTGGGGGGGGGGCGAGTGAACTGCGGGGGGGGCCACGAGTTAACTGCGGGGGCTGCGAGTAAACTGGGGGGGCCGCGAGTGAACTGCAGGGGAAGATGGTGCTGGCGCTGGTGGTGGCGGGGCGGGCTGGCTGTCGAGGCTGGCGCTAGGGATGGAGCAGGTCTTTTCAACACTTACCTGCAATGGTTGGCGCCGCTCCTCTTTAACGCCCCCACGCACTCTCCAGAGAGATACCGGGAGACAGTCAAGGAATGATACAGGAAGTGATGTACTGTACTGACCACTGACTGACCTCCCCTCCGGTCCCCGCCGAGCCAATCCAATGAAAGCTATTCGGCATGCTAGCAAATCAAAGGACAGTGGGAGTGTGTGCGGGCGCCAGGGCCGGACTGGGAGTAAAAACCAGCCCTGGAAAAAATGTCATACCAGCCCCATAACATTATTATACCAGCCCAACAACATAACGTCATTATTTTCTTGTTCATAAAAGGGAAAATCATGCATTTTAAAGCACAGTTGAAGAGTCTATTATATATAGATAAGACAGATATGAAAGCATATAGGGCTAGGGATATATAACAACAAATTACAGTTAAAAGTGAAGCAATCAAGGGGGACACCTTACATCAACTCCCCCTTACATCAATGACCCCGCCCCTCAGACTGGCCTGACGGCGCTGTCACTGACCACCTCTCAGGTGCACTGTGCAGGGATCAGTCAGTTGGCTCCTGGTTGATGGCTCTGGTTTTTCTATTGTCTCCTCTCCACGGTCCACACATGCCTGACTTCTCCCATGACCCCATCCCAGCAGTGCTCCCACCGTTTGACTCCTCTCCAGACTGCAGACATGATATAAAACAAGAGATGGTCAGAGGTTGCAGATGTGATACAGGAGATGTCAGAGGCTGTGGGCATAGTACAGGAGATGTCAGGGGCTGTGGGCTTGGTACAGGAGATGTCAGAGGCTATGGGCATGATACAGGAGATGTCAGAGGCTGTGGGCATGATACAGGAGATGTCAGTGGCTGTGGGCATGGTACAGGAGATGTCAGAGGCTTTGGGCATGGTACAGGAGATGTCAGAGGCTTTGGGCTTGGTACAGGAGATGTCAGAGGCTTTGGGCTTGGTACAGGAGATGTCAGAGGCTGTGGGCATGATACAGGAGATGTCAGAGGCTGTGGGCATGGTGCAGGAGATGTCAGAGGCTGTGGGCATGGTGCAGGAGATGTCAGAGGCTGTGGGCATGGTGCAGGAGATGTCAGAGGCTGTGGGCATGGTACAGGAAATGTCAGAGGCTGTGGGCATGGTACAGAAATTGTCAAGATGGCAGAGGCTGTGGGCATGATACAGGAGATGTCAGAGGCAGCGGGCATGGTACAGGAGATGTCAGAGGCTGCAGGCATGGTACAGGAGATGTCAGAGGCTGTGGGTATAGTACAGAAGATGTCAGAGGCTGTGGACATGGTACAGAAGATGTCAAGATGTCAGGGGCTGCAGGCATGGTACAGGAGATGTCAGGGGCTGCGGGCATGGTACAGGAGATGTCAGGGGCTGTGGGCATGATACAGGAGATGGCAGAGGCTGTGGGCATGATATAGGAGATGGCAGAGGTTGCAGTCGTGATACAGGAGATGTAGGAGGCTGTGGGCATGGTACAGGAGATGTCAGGGGCTGTGGGCATGATATAGGAGATGGCAGAGGCTGTGGGCATGATATAGGATATGGCAGAGGCTGTGGGCATGATATAGGAGATGGCAGAGGCTGTGGGCATGATATAGGAGATGGCAGAGGCTGTGGGCATGATACAGAAGATGTCAGAGGCTGTGGGCTTGGTACATAAGATGTCAAGATGGCAGAAGCAGCGGGTATGGTACAGGAGATGTCAGAGGCTGCGGGCATGATACAGACAATGTCAGAGGCTGTGGGCTTGGTACAGAAGATGGCAGAGGCTGTGGGCATGATACAGGAGATGCCAGAGACTGTGGGCATGGTACATGAGATGCCAGAGACTGTGGGCATGGTACATGAGATACCAGAGGCTGTGGGCATGGTACAGGAGATGTCAGAGGATGTGGGCATGGATCAGAAGATGTTAGGGGCTGTGGGCATGGTACAGGACATGTCAGGGGCTGTGGGCATGGTACAGGAGATGTCAGAGGCTGTGGGCATGGTACAGCAGATGTCAGGGGCTGCGGGCATGGTACAGAAAATGTCAAGATGGCAGAGGCTGTGGGCATGGTACAGGAGATGTCAGAGGCTGCGGGCATGGTACAGGAGATGTCAGGGGCTGCGGGCATGGTATAGGAGATGTCAGGGGCTGCGGGCATGGTACAGAAGATGTCAAGATGTCAGAGGCTGCGGGCATGGTACAGGAGATGTCAGGGGCTGCGGGCATGGTACAGGAGATGTCAGGGGCTGCGGGCATGGTACTGGAAATGTCAGGGGCTGCAGGCATGGTACAGAAGATGTCAAGATGGCAGAGGCTGTGGGCATGGTACAGAAGATGTCAAGATGTCAGAGGCAGCGGGCATGGTACAGAGATGTCAGAGGCAGCGGGCATGGTACAGGAGATGTCAGAGGCTGCGGGCATGGTACAGAAGATGTCTGCATAGTACAGGTTCCTCCTCAGCCTGTTTCACATGATTCTCTGTTTTAGCGACAGTAGAAGTAGCCTGGTGGAAGTTCACCTCAGCATCATTTTTAATCGTAGGTATGATTACTTTACCTATGTTACTGGTCACTGATGCTCTATTTTGTAGATCATGTATGAGAACTGAAATGTCAGCTTCCGTGCTATGAGCTTGTGTAGTTAAACTGACCAGAGAAGTATTATGAAGCTGTGCAGCAGAAAAAAAATATCTTTCAGTGTGGGTTCAAAGACAGAGGGCAATGCAGCCTGGAGCCAGATATAATTAGTACTCACAGAGCAGGCAGATATATCCAAATGACTCTTGTGTGTCTTCCATTCATCAGGCATCTGTAGCTGCCAGCCCATGCCCAGTCTAAGAAGAATTCCACAACTTCAGACTCAGCTTGCTTAGCAAACTGCTCCAGGAACACTGCCACCTTTTTCCCTTGGTCCCGGAGCGGCGCAACAGGCTTCATTTTTTTTAAAATGGCGCTGCTCGGCGCCATCGTGTCACTGCGCATGCGCCCGCCTTTCCGAAAATTGCCGAGCGTGTACAGGCTTTCCCGAGCTCGGCTAGATTCGGAACTGCGCCGGCGCATGCGCAGTTTTTTTCGGGCGCCGCTGCCCTCACACCGGCCTCCAGGAGCAGCCAGGCAGCCGGCCCACCGGGAGTTTTCCCGGTGTCCCGGTTGGCCAGTCCGGCTCTGGCGGGCACACAGCTTGCGCCCTAAACACTGGCAAATCAGCTTCCCTGCCTGCAATCAGCTGATTGCAGGCTGGGAAGCTTCCCATAGATCGCCGCATGTCCGGCGCCTGTTCACTGTTAAAGTGAAATTTTTTTTTTTTACAGCTTGGGGGGAAGGGGGGCGGTGCCCGAGCGCTCCCTATGGGCGGGCCACCACTGCTAGTGAACTTGGTGGAACTCAGTTCCACCACCTTTGGCTCAGACCCTTTGGTGCCTGCTTACCACAATCACTTGTGAACACAGAAGTCTGGTTTCTGTGTTTACAAGTGACTGCTTTGTAACCCCCTGAACTCTGCACACGGTATGTAATGCAATTCTGGTATTTAATGCCCCTTTAAGACCCTTCTACTGTTTGTGAAATCTGAACGGGTCGTGGTTGAGTTCCTGCACCTATTTTCTGAGAAAAAAAGCTCTGGTTCTCTTACACCTCTTGAGGGGCTGCAGGCTCCGGATTTTTGGGTCACATGGCTTTGCCCCCCCCCCCCCCCCCCCAGATCTGAGTTGTGCTTCCCCAAAGCCCCCTGACCACGCCCTGAAGGCTGCTGAGCTCCTTTCCCATTACAGCACTCTATACTGCTCCTCCACAGTGCTGAAATAACATTCCTTTGCAACACAGCCACAATCTCCACAGGATAATTCTTCCTACTGCAACTACACTGCCATTTCAATCAGAAAATTTCAGAGGTCGGAACGGCAACATAAGAGCCAGATACACCCTGTGAAGCAGTGTTAATTTGGTTTATAAAAGTGTAATGATGAGCGCAAACTTAAACTAAACTAAATAAACAATCCCAAACAAACAAGTGAGCATCACTATAAAAATGGTGATCAAAATATGTGCAATACAGTGTGGCAACAAATGTCCCAAAATAGTGAAATCCAGTGGGGGAACAAAAGTCAATAAATCAGTGACAAGGCTTCTATCCATGTAATAACGAACTCCTCATCCAGATGAGACTTCACAGATGAACATGCTCACAGAGCGCTTACCTTCCACAAGGAAGAAAGGGGCATCAGACACATGCAATGATGATCCTGTAGGCAGCCGTCTCCAATGTAATCCTTAAGCCAGTCTCAGCCACATTCGATGTCCGGTCGAAAATGTATCGGATGTTCCAAAGAAGAAATGAAGCTCACATAGTGAAGTACGTAAACTTAAAAATGGTTTAATAAGGTAAACACACTTGCAGAAAGAAAAACGGATAAAACACCAAAACAATGGCACTTCCGGTCGGACGGTCAGGGTGTCGCGTCACTTCCGGTTGACCTTACGCGGCTATGGAACGCTCTACCTACAGACATTCGGATAGAAGTAAACCATTGGTCCTTCAGAAAAAAACTTAAGACACATCTATTCTGAAGCGTGGCTGGACGACGACATTGCATACCGCGCCTTGAGGCGATTTAGTTCACATTTGTAGCGCTATACAAGTTACTCACTCACTCAAAACATTTTAGTCGACTAAATGAATACTATTTTGGCCGACTAAAATATGACTAAAACTAAAAACAATTGAGATGACTAAAAAATTTGCATCATGGCCCACAAGATTCAAGCTACGCCTCTGGTTATACTATATATCGTAGAAGAGTTCATCTATCAGTTCTGAGCATTGCAATTGCCTTACTCTCAGAATGTGCTAATTTTATGGTATAGATCATGGGTCTCCAAACTTTTCAAACACAGGGCCACTTTATTGTCCTTCAGACTTTAGGAGTGCCGGATTTTGGCCAACAGGGGCAGAAAATGTCACGGGTCCAGCATATGTGAGAATAAATATGGCCTTGGGTTTGGTGGTCAATAGGAGGAGAGGTATTCCCCCTATTAGTAAGAGGAATAGTATCCCATCATGGCTATCAGTGGAATAAATAGTGCCCCATTGTTGGTGTCAGTGGGAGGAATAGTGCCCACAAGGGTTGGATAAAGGCTAGCAAAGGACCACATCTGGCCCTCGGGCCACAGTTTGGAGACCCCTGGTATAGATGTATACTTTGCCCTGGCACTAGCACCCCCTGAGACAATGATAGTCTCCAGCCTGTCCTGGCAGATTCCATTTAGGTGGAATGCTATATTATTTTGGATTTATTTTTTGCGTTAGTTACAGATGCGTTAGTAAACAAATAAAGTTAATCCAGGAACACATATCCTTCTGCCACAGTCATATGACTTCTTATAGAATGTTTTACTTTGCACACTGCATGCATTAGCTGTCCACATGGTGGTAGCAAAGTATTATTTTATAGTCAAAACTCTAACATTGTGTTACATAAATACTTGTACATATTATTATACAGCTTGTTGCAATTTTAGGTTTGCACACTGAATCTCTGCTTAGATGACTAGTGGCCGGGTAGGAAAATCTGGCACTTCACTAATATATGGTTTATAATTTCCCAGTAACAAGCAGGTTCTACAATGTGCACCATTACTGCAGCTTCCATCCTTTCTAATTGCACTACCTTTACTATCACTGCCATAAGTAACTTCATTACCTAGTTGGTACATAGGCTTATGTGACCCCTCAGTTACGCTCTCTTTTCACTTTTCTTGCCTTCTTTTCTGTATTCTCCTTTTTAAATTTTCCAGTTACACACCTGTCTCTTTTTAAGGGTTCATAAATGTCATAAATGTTTTACCTTTACTGGTCAATCTGGTTATTATTATTATTATTATTTATATGAACTACCCTTAGGGGATTGTGACATTCAATTTATTTCGAACCATTTCATACATTATCATATACATCAACATGCCTCATATAACGTCCTTGGGTACCCTTCCCTGTTCCTTTTTCTATGCCTCATGTAAAGTCCCAACCCTATTCTCTACTTTTTCGCATATACCCTGGGATGGCGGCATGTTGGTGTTTTCAGGTTGAGACAGGTCACACTCATTTTTAATAATGCAGAATAGGAGCCCAGAGCATGTCAATTGCCACATTGCCTGCCAACAGATCCTATCAGGTGTCCATAGCAGAGTCCTCCTTACATCAAGCATTTCAAGTAGAGTCCCTTACATCAGGTGCCCCCAGCGGAGTCCCTCCTTACATCTGGTGTCCCCAGCTAAGTCCCTCCTTACATCTGGTGTCCCCAGCTAAGTCCCTCCTTACATCTGGTGTCCCCAGCTAAGTCCCTCCTTACATCTGGTGTCCCCAGCTAAGTCCCTCCTTACATCTGGTGTCCCCAGCTAAGTCCCTCCTTACATCTGGTGTCCCCAGCTAAGTCCCTCCTAACATCTGGTGTCCCCAGCTAAGTCCCTCCTTACATCTCTGGTGCCCCCAGTAGTGTCCCTTGGCTCTGTCAGATACACAAACTGGCAGCAGGCCACTCGGTGGAGGTTTGGCGGCAGCTCCATGTGTCTTTGCAGGTCTCTTTTCCCGTATGTTCAGTGGAGAGGGGAGGGGCCTCCAATCCATGCAGCTAACAGGCTTCAGTGTACAAGCAAATTGTCTACTTGTACCCTGAAGGGGAAAGCCAAATCGCTGCACGGATTGGAGGCCCCGCCTCTCTCCACTGAACACATGGGGAAAGAGACCTGCTAGCCAGAAAGAGATATTGCAGCAGTGGAGGAGGCCATATTTTCATTGCCAGAAGCTGCGGCCAGTGCCAAAAACGATCCTGATTCCCAGGACAAAAGCAAAATCCCAGGATTTTTATCGGGACGCGCTCTGATCGGGTCGAGGGTCCAATTATCGGGATTGTCCCGGGAAAATCAGGACTGTTGGCAAGTATGTACTAATGGTTATATTTATTTTCTAATTCCCTCTCGCATTCGCTAAAATTGTTACATTGTATCTTTTGTTATAAAGACCTATGCTCCGTACACACAAGCGGTTTTCCCGCTGGAAAAACAACGGATGGTTTTACCGACGGAATTCCGCTTAAGCTTATCTTGCGTACACACGGTCACACCAAATTCTGACTGTCAAGAACACGGTGACGTACAACACGTACAATGGCACTATAAAGGGGAAGTTGCATTCCAACGGCGCCACCCTTTGGGCTGCTTTTGCGAATCTCGTGTTAGTAAATGTTTGGTGAGAGACGATTTTCAGTCTTTGTGCTTTTCAGATCGTTTTCTGCTGTTCAGTTCTTGCTTGTGGGTTCGTATATGTCTTTCAGTGCGTGTAGTGAGTTTGCATCTGTTTTTCAGTGCGTTCTTGTCCGCTCATTTCTGATTTTCAGGACGTTGTTCATAGGCCTTGCTGTTCTTCCATGCGTTCTGTTAGTTCGTTCTGACCAGCGACCATTTTCCAGCCATGTTGCGGCTATGTACTTGTCATAGAGTTTGTGCTGTGTGGGGGCTTGGTGTTGAGCTTCTTGCTTTGACCCAAGCTCAGTCCATGAACAGGGTGAGGAGGAGTTCATGGACGAAGAATTGGTTGCTCCAGCGTGACCAACTCTATCATATGCCATTGCTGAAGGAGATCCAGGAGAATAATCCTGATGATTTTAGGAATTATCTCCAGATGATGGACCCTGTTTCTCACCGTCTGTCCCCTTATATCATGAAAAAGGACCTGCATGCCATCACTCCCAAGCAGAGGCTAGTCGCCATGTTGCGATACTTGGCAACAGGGAGAAGTCTGCAGGACCTCAAGTTCACGACAGGCACCCCCCACCCCCCCCCCCAGGATCTGGGGATCATTATACCAGAGACGTGTTCTGCCATCATTCAAGTCCTGCAGAAGGACTATTTTAAGGTAAATTTTCTCTGTTAACATCACATTCTATGTATTTAATGTATGCTATTGTATTTCTTTCCTCATTCCCCAATTACCATGATATTAATATGCTGTAAATGTCCCCTTTGTCCCCATGCATGCTGTAAGCTTTTAATGCTCCTTTTTAGACCTACATGCATATTTCCCTTCACTAACCTCTCCAGGATGCTATCCTTGGCCCATACACACTTAGTCTAGTCACTTATATCAACAATATATGTCAACAATATATTTTGTCAGCTCCATTGTAGTGCTTTACCCTAAACACCCCCCAAAATGTGTACGAATGTTATTGTTCCTATCAAATTCATTTTTGTGGGCCCAAACTCATCTAGAACCCCCCCCCCCTAAAATGTATACAATTTTTTTGTTCTCATTAATTTAAGGCAGAGTGGCAGAGGCTTTATTTGGGGGGTCCCAAACTTAGCTAGAACACTCCCCCTAACATTTTTACAATGAGCCATCAGAGGGGATGAGGAATCGTAAAAAAAAAAAAAAAAAAAACACGCAATAAGCATATATTGCAAAAGTTATAGCGTTTACAGAATAGTTTTATGGCATTTTTATTAATATTTTTTTTTTTACTAGAGATGGCAGCGATCAGGGATTTTTATCTGTACTGCGACATTATGGCAGACACTTTTGACACATTTTTGGGACCATTGGCATTTTTATAGCGATCAGTGATATAAAAATGCATTGTTTACTATAAAAATGCCACTGGCAGGGAAGAGGTAAACTCTAGGGGGCGAGGAAGGGGTTAATTATGTTCCCTGGGTATGTTCTAACTGAAGGGGGGTGGGACTGACATGGGGAAATGACCGATCGCTGTTCATACATTGTATGAACATATGATCCGTCATTTCTCCCCCTGACAGGACCCGGAGCTGTGTGTTTACACACACAGCTCCCGTTTCCCGCTCTGTAATGAGCGATCGCGGGTGCCTGGCGGGCACGCGCGTTGGGATCAGGGGTGAGTGGGGGGCGTGCCCCTATTGGCTGAGCTGCAAGATGACGTATATATAGGTGATCTCACGCAGCCGAGCTGGCCTGCCACTGTATAACTGCGGCAGCTGGTCGGCAAGTAGTTAATGCCACAGCAATGGCAGACTGTGGCATCTCATTTTGCAGAGCGGTGAGACTTTCCTAACTGCGGAGGTGCAATAGATGGGAAGTACATCCACATCGTGCCACCACCCCATTTGGGGTCATACTATTATAACTATAAGGGGTTTAATAGTATAGTGTTGTTGGCGGTGGTGTTGGCACAATATGAGTTCTTGTATGTGGATGTGGAAAAAAATGACCGGATGACGGATAGTGGAGTCTTTGCCCAGATAGAGTTTTCCAGAAGTCTCCAGAGGGGTGGCCTGGTATTGCCACCTGATGAAGACAATGTGGAAGGACTCCCATTTGTGTTCGTTGCAGATAAAGCCTTTGGTCTGAGAGAACATGTGTTCAGTGGAGAGAGGCGGGGCCTCCAATCCGTGCAGCGATTTGGCTTCCCCCTTCAGGGTACAAGTAGGCAATTTCCCCAGAGGACCCTCACCCCTGAGAAGAGGGTTTTTAACTACCGGCTGGCCAGAGCCAGAAGAGTTGTGGAGAATGCATTTGGCATAATGGGCAGCCGGTTCCACCTGTTCCTTACAGCTATAAATATGGGGGAGTATAAAATTCTCTAAATTATGTGGCCACTGTTGGGCCTGAGGCCGGACTTCCAGAAAGTATCCTGATGGCCCTGGAAGCTAGCTGTCTTGGCTTGCCCTCCCAAAGCGCCCGTGATGTAAGACAAAAATATCCGGAATATTTAACTGGTAGGGGAGCCATTGCTATGCTAGAAAATATCTGATAATTTTTAAAAATAAAAAAATGTTTATATCTGAAACCATTTTGAATTTGATTTATTGCTTGTTTCTTTTAGCTGTCTCCTAGGTTCTCCTAGTACACTTGTTGTGTCAAGTGGGTTTTCCATTATTAAATAACCCCCAAACACAAAACTGAAAACACAAAATTACTACAAACAATGGTATTGAGCATTGAAATAAGACATTGAAAAACTGAGGGCAATATCAGACATTATAGTGTGTCCAAACTATTTTGATCTTGCCTTCATCAGATGGGGTGATGTTACCCCTGAAAGCCAAATTTTGAAGATGCACAAAAATTGAGTTGCAAAATGGGGATTTCCCTCCTGATCTCCTGATCTCATGCCTAATGTCAACGTGTGTTATCTCCAATCATGGGGGATCAATGGACGTGTTTTGGGGGTGCAACCCCTTCCTTTTACCTACTTTAGTTGTAAGAAAGGGGTTGCAACCACAAAACACATACATTGATATCCCGTGATGGGAGATAGCACATGTCGACACACCGTGCATCTTCAAAACTTGTCTTTAACCACTTAAGGAGCCGCTCATGTACATATATGTTGGTACTTTAAAGATGGATATCTCGGTAACGGCAGCAGCTGCTGCCACAACCGAGATGTCCATCTTTTCTTTGAGCGGTCCTGTAAACGATAACAGTGGTCTCCACAGCGGATTCACTGTGAGATCACCGCTATCCCACCACTCTCCTGCGCCCTCTGCCGCTTACCGGAGCCGTCGACAGAGGCGAAGGCGATCGGGTCCTTTCCTCTTCTCGGCTGGGATACGAGTGAGAGCAATTTGCCCCCACCGTCCCCATAGCATAGCAGGGCGGAAGTGACGTCAAAACGTCACTTCGGCCCATGCTTCTTAAAGCAATATTTTATTGTTGTCATTTTTTCAAATGACCAACATTTTTATTTATTTTTTTGCATTTAAGTCTAAATATGGGATCTGAGGTATTTTTGACCCCAGATCTCATATTTAGGAGGACCTGTAATGCTTTTATCTATTACAGAATGTTTACATTCCTTGTAATAGGAATAAAAGTGACCCATTTTTTTGCGTAAAAATTAATAAAATAAATAAAAATATGTGTTTTTTAGTGAAACAAGGATTGGAGATAAAGCATCAGTGGACAGGAGACACCCCTTACAGAAGAGAGTTTCCCCTCCTAGGGGTAGATTTCCTCTCACTTCCTGTTGTCTCCTTCCGTTTGCAAGTATGGGTTGTTTGTAAGTTGGATGTTTGAAAGTAGTATATACTATGCAGTAATTTGGGCCCAAGTGTTGGTGTTGCCACAACACTGTAAGCCCTCAGTTAGTCTTGGTGGGCGCTGGAACGCCCTGCTGTGAACTATTATATCAAGAATTGTAATAAAATGTCATTGTTGAACAGTGGTAGAAAAATTGGGCCTTTGATGCTGGTGCTGGTGCCACAACACTGTGCAGATGAGACACTACATCAAGTGAAAATACTTGCTGATCACTGCCTGTGGTATTCATATGAGAACAATAGCAATTGTATTCACATAGCTTTAGGAGCACACTGTGTAAAGGACACAGTACACCAAGTAAAAATACTTGCTGATCAGTCACTACCTGTGGTATTAATATGAGAACAACAGCAATTGTATTCACATAGCTTTAGGTGCACACTGTGCAGAGGACACAGTTTACCAAGTGAAAATACTTGCTGATCAGTCACTACCTGTGGTATTAATATGAGAACAACAGCAATAGTATTTACGTGGCTTTAGGTGCACACTGTGCAGAGGACACAGTACACCAAGTGAAAATACTGCAGCTAGCACAATCACCTGCCTGTCAGTATATTAAGAAGAGCGGATCTAGCTAAACTCAATACAGTGTATAAATATATATACAACACCTGGGATGCAGATATATCCCCTACACACTGTAACTGTAACTGACTCGCCTGCCTGCCTGCTCTAACTCAAAATACCTGTAAATGACTCTCTCTCTCTCTCACACCACCCGAATTTTTCGCAAACTGTCCATAACGTTCATAATTCGACGAACGGTCAAACGAAACAAACAGTGAGTCTGAACTCCGGAACGGAGCAGTAACAGACAAGTATTTTCTCGGAGCTCGGACAGCGCCCGAGGAATGCCACGCCGTCTCCTTAGGATTCGACGGATGAGGACACAAGTATGGCAGTACATTGTCTTTCTTGAGATGGAAGGTCGAAATGACCTTAGGAAGAATCTAAGGCTGCGAACGTAGAACCATCTTATCCTTGTGGAAGATCAAAATGGGGAGCCTTTCATGACAAGGCTGCCAGCTCAGAACTCGTCTTAGCTGACCTAACAGCCAGCAAAAGGACCACTTTCTGAGAAAGTGTCAACAAGGGAACTTCCCTAATGTTCTCAAACGGTGGTTTCTGAGGCACCTAGAGGTCATGCCGTTAAGGCCATTGACTGTAAGCAGGATGCCGTATGGGACCTTGCAACAGCAGGTACTCTCGTAGCGGTAGACAACAAGGGACGTCTGCTATTCAAATCCACACGGAGGTAGTGGAGGACAGACCAGAGGGGCCACATGCCGAACCCCCTGTAGAAATGTTCTCACTAGAGAGTGAGTCGCCAGGGGTCGCTGAAAGAAAACAGCCAGGGCAGATATCTGCCCCTTAATTGTGCTTAAAGCAAGCTCTTGGTCCACCCCGCGCTGTAAGAACAGCAGGACTCTGGACACCAAATAAGTCTGTGGTTTCCATTTCAGTTCCTTGCAAAGGGCTAAGTAAGCTCTCCAAGTGCGATAATAAATCCTTCTAGAGGATAACTTCCTAGGCTTTCTCATGGTAGGAATTACAGAATCCGATAGGCCCCGGTCTCTTAGTACCTGGCTTTCAATAGCAATGCCATTAAAGCCAGCGACTGTAAAGCAGGATGCAGTATGGGACCTTGTGACAGCAGGTCCTCTCTCAGTGGTAGACACCAGGGACTTCTGCTACTAGCCGCACTAGATCAGCGTACCAACGACGCAGAGGCCAATGCGGAGCATTTAGGATTATAGGAATCCCTTATGCCTCCACTCTGCAAGCTTTAGAGGGAAGGCATATATTAGCTGGTACTGACTTCACGGCGCCACTAACGCATCTGTCGCATCTGCCCATGGGTCTTTTGACTTGGCCACAAACCTGGATACCCTCTGATTGAGTCGAGATGCCAGGAGATCTACATCTGGCGTGCCCCATCTTGGGCAAAGGAGCTGAAACGTCTCCGGGTGCAGAGACTATTCTCCTTGGTCCAGCATCTGGCGACACAGGTAGTCCGCCTGCCAGTTTCCCACACCCGGAATGTATATGGCCGGCAGGGCCGTTATGCTCCTTTCTACCCACCTTTAGGATGTAACCTACTTCTGACGCTGCAGCCGAGCTTCTTGTTCACCCAGGATGGTTGACATATGCCACCGCCGTGGCGTTGTCCGACTGGATCCTGACTGGCCTCCCTCGTAGCCTCTGAGACCATTTTGAGAGGCACAGCCTGATCGTCCGAAGTTCCAGGACATTGATTGGCAAATGGGAATCCCCCAGACACCCCCTCAACTGGTAAGGCTGGTGTCCGTTGTGATGACTATCCAGTGATAAGGAAGGAACGACTTCCCGGACAGAAGTGCCGGTGAGCTGAGTCACCAAACAAGGGAGGTCCTGACCTGATTCCATGCAGACGTGCAGTTGTTTTTGTTTCCTGCATATGCACACCCCTATGCATGTGAACTCCTATATTTGGTAAGTTGATCCTCCTCTTTGAGTTACCAAATTTAACCAAACGGACTGGGCAGTTTTGCCCCATTCTCTCTAAGCATTTGTATTAGCCTGCTGACCACCTTTTTTTTTTTTTTTTCCGCTCAGGCTTGGACCTTTGTTTTGGTTGGCTATATGTGAATGTCCCTCCTGTGAACATGGAGATTTTGTTCTCCACATATAACCTTTTCCCTTTGGTGCGTGTTGAATGCTGAAACAGGAGCTCTCTACACAGATCCTATTTTTTGTGAGTTAAGCCCCATACACACGATCAGTTTTCCTGACGGTTTTCTCATCAGGTTTACCAAAACCATGTAGTGCAAGGGCCTGCCTGATTGCATGCTAATTGAAACTCTTGAGGTTTGACCTCATATTAGATCGTTTTGGTAAACCTGAAGAGAAAACCGTCAGGAAAACTGACAGTGTGTATGGGGCTTAACACTTACTCTGTTAGAGAGAGGGACAAGAGGGAACACAGCCATGTGATTCTAAATTTTTAACAGAGTAAGTGTAATCTGTAATCAGAGCATGCCTGTGGCAGAGGTGTTTCCCTGACGTTCATTATAGGCGAGTCTGTGGCAGAGACATCATCCTAAGTTCCGAGTGATATTCTGGCTGCCAGGTTAGTGAGAGAGGCCTGTCCAGGTACGCTATACCCACTCCGCCTGGAGTGGCGAAGAAATCTAAGTGTTGTCGGAAGCAGGACTGTTTCCCCTATTGTACGCCTGAATCTGCTACCTTTTACTCCAACTTTTCTATCACCACAAGTTTTACTGTTTTTACCCAGCTGGGTAATAAAGAGCACATATAAAAAAAACTTTCCTTTGCGGACATTCCTTTTCTGTTGCTGTATGCATCGTTCACCCTAGACATTCTACGAGAGCTATGAGGTAAAATGCCATCCCATTAATTCTCAGCAGCCCCTCCGGGGGTATCGCTACAAATGTATAGCTATTAAGCCTTTTTGACAGGCTGCATTTTTTAAGAGATTGAACAGGCATATAGCACTTGTCAAAAAAGATAACGTTCTATTTGTTTCAAATAAAGAAAAAAATATGCACAGTATTTCATGCAGCACACTTTTTAAGTCTTTCTAGAATATTGTGCAATTTCTGAGGGAGAGAACAAGCACATTTCATATGGAAATAAAGAAAAATGTTTTTTTTGGGAGACTGAAGGAAGAAAAATGTTAGATTTGCACCACTGCCAGAGTTCGCATCATCCTATCCTGCCTTGTTGCTAGGAGGTTAGTAAGAGAGTCCTAGTTTTCACTGTTCACCTCCACCATCATGGGAGCATGTTCTTTCTCTGATTCAACCTCATCACATGTGCTTTCTCTCCACTGAAGAATTAGGGCTCTTTCACACGTGTGTTCCGTTTTTCGGTCCGCTCCGTGTGTCTGTCAGCTCAGCGGGGGGTCTCCGCTGAGCTGTCGGGCGGACAGGGCGTTCCCCGCACACTGTGCGGGGACCGCCCTGTCTCATCTCCGCTATCCCCTATGGGGGATCGGATGGAAACGGACCGTCTGTCCGTTTGCATCCGATCCGTTTGGCCGGACGGAAGAAAAATAGGACATTCTTCCGTCCGAAAAAAGGGATGCGGATCTGGCGGACGTTAGCGGATGCATCATCCGCTAACGGATCCGCTCCCATAGGGAAGCATTGAGGTCCGTTACCGGACGTCCAAAAAACGGACGAACGGACGTGTGAAAGAGCCCTTAGGTCTGAGCTCACCAATTTAAGAGCTAGCTCCTGTGATGGTGAAGGTGAACAGTAACAGCTGGACGTCCCTTAGAAGCAAGGCAGGAGGATGGGTTGATGTGATTATTTCAGTCAGGCTTCAGAAGGTACATGAAGGCCCTACACCTATAGCAACGGCATTATTTAAACTTTGGTCAAAGGTGCATAGGTTGTTTTTATCTACAGATGCATGGACACTTTTTTGGTAAAGGTGTACGATGCCTTTAAGCCACCCCCAGTTTTTATTTTTTGCGCTATAAACAAAAATAGAGCGACAATTTTGAAAAAACAAACATTTTTTTTATATATTATATATGTATGTATCTTATATATATTTTTTTGTAGTAATGGCGGCAATCAGCTAATTTTTTATCGTGACTGCGACATTATGGCGGACACATTGGACACTTTTGACACCATTTTCGGACCATTGTCATTTTTACAGTAATCAGTACTATAGAAATGCATTGTTTACTGTAAAAATGACACTGGCGAAAGGGGTTAACCTGCAGGGGGCGCTGAAGGGGTTAAGTGTGACCTAGGGAGTGCTTCTAACTGTTAGGGGCGTGGCTTGCTGTGACACATCACTGATCGCTGTTCATGATGACAGAGAACAGACGATCAGTGACATGTCACTAGGAAGAACGGGGAGATGTTGTGTTCACACTAACATCTCCCCGTTCTTCAGATCTGTGACCTGATTGCAGGACACCGGCGGACATCGAGTCCGCGGGTCCCGCGGGCATGGTCACGGAGCTTGTGATACTTGCCCGGCAAATTAAAGGGGATATACAGTATATATGCCCATTTGTCCAGCCGTGACATTCTGTCTACATACATAGGCCTTAAGCCAAACAAAAAGTCTGCTGACAGGAATAAAATGCACATGCCACTTGCCTGCATCAGCTTTCAGTGTCTCTGAAACAGTCTGATTAGGAGACCCTCCAGGTAGAGTCATAGGTTGACCCCTTGCCTATTTGCCATTACACATTCCTATTTGCCAGTAAGGTAACTGTCATAGTGTGGCTGAGGGTCAAGGGCCAGAATATAAATGCTTGATAGATTTGATTGCTCACAAACAGCTGGGATACAAGCAAGAAGTAAAAATACATAATGAAGGTAAAAACTATAATGTACCTACTGAGAATTGTTATAAGCTGCCAATTACAGTATAAATCACACTGTTAAAATTGAAAGGGCTGCAGGCAGATAAACAGTCTTTTTATTAGATGTGATTTTAGCTATCCAGGCATCATTTGGGGCACTGAAGTATGGGTTTCTAGTAAAGGGAACATAACAAGAATATGTATTAAAAATCTAGTCTTAAAGAGGAGCTGAACTCTAGAAAATGCCAGGCAGAGAGCAAAGGACTGGTCATTAGCATTTTCTGCAGGCAGCTGATCTGTCCTCATTACTAACTTACTATGCCCTGTTTTAAGCTATGCCTCTGTGTGGGTGAGACCATCTTGGTAGAGGTAGGGCATTTGCTTCTACATGTCAGAGTCTCCAACATGAAGAACAGTGAGCAGCACAGTACTGGTGTAAACAAGTCTTACACTAAATCTCGGATTGAGCCTTAAAGCATAAGTTGACCTTTGTAAAAAAAAATAAAACTACAGGTACATGCACATCTTTTTTCATGTAAAAAAATGTGCATTTATCATTTTGTTTACCAGGAGCCTGCAAAGTATTGCACCCAAGATTAGCAGACCACAGGTGCAATGCAGGGCTCTTGCAGGCTGTCAGTGTAAGCAGTCTGCTCGTACCTCATACGAGTAGGCAGTTACACACTGGCAGAAAGCATCAATGAACTACCTAGAGAGCTCAACAGCGCCCTGGTAAATCATTGAGAAGTACAAGCCGACAGCCGCAAAGGCTTGAATCTCATACTTCAAATATATACAGTTGCAAGAAAA
Source organism: Rana kukunoris (assembly GCA_029574335.1). NCBI lineage: Eukaryota > Metazoa > Chordata > Amphibia > Anura > Ranidae > Rana > Rana kukunoris. Next base: position 281,004,509 of record CM056059.1, read on the forward strand.
GGTATGTGAACCCGTTTGGAATTATATGGATTTCTGCACAAATTGGTCATAAAATGTGATCTCATCTTCATCTAAGTCGCAACAATAGACAATCACAGTCTTCTTAAACTAATAACACACAAAGAATTAAATGTTACCATGTTTTTATTGAACATACCATGTAAACATTCACAGTGCAAGTGGAAAAAGTATGTGAACCCTTGGATTTAATAACTGGTTGAACCTTCATTGGCAGCAATAACTTCAACCAAACGTTTCCCATAGTTGCAGATCAGACGTACACAACGGTCAGGAGTAATTCTTGACCATTCCTCTTTACAGAACTGTTTCAGTTCAGCAATATTCTTGGGATGTCTGGTGTGAATCGCTTTCATGCAACAGCATCTCAATCGGGTTGAGGTCAGGACTGGCCCACTCCAGAAGGCGTATTTTCTTCTGTTTAAGCAATTCTGTTGTTGATGTACTTCTATGCTTTGGGTCATTGTCCTGTTGCAACACCCATCTTCTGTTGAGCTTCAGCTGGTGGACAGATGGCCTTAAGTTCTCCAACAAAATGTCTTGATAAACTTGGGAATTCATTTTTCTTTCGATTATAGCAATCCATCCAGGCCCTGATGCAGCAAAGCAGCCCCAAACTATGATGCCCCCACCACCATACTTCACAGTTGGGATGACGTTTTGATGTTGGTGTGCTGTGCCTTTTTTTCTCCACATATAGTGTTATGTGTTTCTTCCAAACAACTCAACTTTGTTTTCATCTGTCCACAGAATATTTTGCAAGTACTGCTGTGGAACATCTAGGTGCTCTTGTACAAACTGTAAACGTGCAGCAATGTTTTTTTGGACAGCAGTGGCTTCCACTGTGGTATCCTCCCATGAAATCCATTCTTGTTTAGTGTTTAACATATAGTAGATTCGCTAACAGAAATGTTAGCATATGCCAGAGACTTTTGTAAGTCCTTAGCTGACACTCTAGGATTCTTCTTCACCTCATTGAGCAGTCTGCGCTGTGCTCTTGCAGTCATCTTTACAGGACCGCCACTCCTAGTGAGAGTAGCAGCAGTGCTAAACTTTTGCCATTTACAGACAATTTGTCTTACCGTGGACTGAAAACGTCAGGCTTTTGGAGATACTTTTATAACCCTTTCCAGTTTTATGCAAGTCAACAATTCTTAATCGTAGGTCTTCTGAGATCTCTTTTGTGCGAGGCATCATTCACATCCGGCAATGCTTCTTGTGAAAAGCAAAATCAGAACTGGTGTGTGTTTTATTTTTATTTTTTTATAGGGCATGGCAGCTGTAACCAACACCTCCAATCTCATCTCATTGATTGGACTCCAGTTGGCTGACACCTCACTCCAATTAGCTCTTGGAGATGTCATTAGTCTAGGGGTTCACATACTTTTTCCACCTGCACTATAAATGTTTACATGGTGTGTTCAATAAAAACACGGTAACATTTAGTTCTGTTATTAGTTTACACAGACTGTGATTGTCTATTGTTGTGACTTATGCCGCGTACACACAATCAGTTCGTCTGATCAGTTCGGTTTTTTATCCATCGGTGAAAAAACTAGGAACTCGTTTTAAAATTATCTGATGGTAAAAAAAAAAACATCGTCTGTGGGCACGTCCATCGGTTAAAAATCCACGCATGCTCTGAATCAAGTCGAAGCATGCTTGGAAGCATTGAACTTCATTTTTCTCAGCACATCGTTGTGTTTTACGTCACTGCGTTCTGACACGATCGTTTTTTTAACTGATGGTTTGTAGGTATGACTGATAAAAGTCAGCTTCACTGGATATCTGATGAAAAAATCCATCAGACCATTTTCATCGGATGAACCGATCGTGTGTACAGGGCATGAGATGAAGATCAGATCACATTTTATGACCAATTTGTGCAGAAATCCACTGTAGCTATGAGGCTGTAAACACAGGAGTTTCTATGTTTCCTCAAATACCAGGAAGTGCACTATGGGCGTCTGCTCCATAGGGCAAGGGGGGGCAATTGACCCCCCCCCCCCCCCTGGAAAATCAAGAAGGTGTTGAAGAGTTTTGTGGCCACAGGCTGTCTGAGCGGTCCCGGGTTGGATGTCACTGGGGTCTGTACTGAAGGGGGGTCTGTGCTTAAAGGGGGTCCATCTGTGCTCAGGGGGCGTCTGTGCTGAATGGAGGGGTCTGTGCTGAATGGAGGGGTCTGTGCTGAAGGGGGGTACATCTGTGCTGAATGGAGGGGTCTGTGCTGAAGAGGGGAACTGTGCTGAAGGTTGGGTGCATCTGTGCTGAAGGGCGGTCTGTACCTTCTCTAAGCTATATTTATATGGGCATAGAGTGAAGCTGAATTATCTCGAGCTATTCCACACTGCCAGCTCGGCGCATTATTAAAGTGGCGCTTTACCATCGTTTTAGCTGCGCGATTTGGCCGCTAGCAGGGTGCTTTTAACCCCTGCTAGCGTTTGAAGAAAGGGTTATATGCGACTGTGTATTGCCGCTGTCGAAGCGCCCCTCCCTGAAAAAATTTCAGCGGACGCCCATGAAGTGCACTGTTGTTTTTCAGGTGGAGGTCCAGACAAATGTTAACATTTTTAGAGTACTACTTAGAGGCACATTTCAAATTTCTAATATTTCCCTTTAACATAGTACATTTCAGTTCAGTTACACTATAAAGTTAAATCAAACTTTCCATTTAAATCACGTACATCAAAACAAAAGGTGTTTAATGTCTTACAGCTTGTTTTCTTTAGAAAGCAGCTAAAACTTGAGTGAAAAGTCTGTCCACTGCCAGACTGCTGTAGAGAAGCTCCCTAACTTTTTGTGTGGAAACAGTGAACTCTCTCTCAGAGCTAGAGCTGAATCAAGAGAAAGGGGAGGGAAAACATGAAGGCACTCACATTTGCCAGCATCCGTAAATGTAGAAATAGGGAAAAAAATACTGCTAAAGGGGCAGCGATTGGGCGGACTTTGGAGGCAAGACGGGAACAACAAATATTAGAAAATATATATATTTATTAAAGAAATACAAATACAATTAATATAAAAAAGACCATATGGAAAAATATCCTCTATGCGTCATCTACGCGTTTTGCCTTTTGGCTTCCTCAGGACGAGGCAGGGGGAATTTTTAGCAGTAGAACATTAAATATTTCATTCATCAGAATGGTCGTCAGGCTTCCAAAAACACTTTAAATCACAGATATAGCAGTAGTTGTTGAGTGAGTTTTATGCGTAGTTCCAAAAGAGCTTGGAGTGCCAAACACAAGGGGTTTCGTTTATATGAAAAGCCAGGGTTGCGTCTTATCCTTAGCTGGAATGGTTCTGTTCTGCAACCAGAACACCATATAGAGCTGGGGCAGTGGGGAGAGCCACAATAGGAATTATATCCATATGTAGTGGCCGAGTCTAGCAGTGTAGACAGTCCAAAGCAAGATGGCCTACGACTTTAATTGAAAGAAAACCTGTAAGGTAGAATCGGTGTCGCATGCCCCAGGGAATTGTCTGGGCATGTTGGACTTCTTTAGAGAGGACACCCCATAAACACAAGGAGTAAATGTCCTTCTCTACGGCATACTAGTAGGAGACAGGCTTTTCTAACCAAATTGTGCTGTTTTTATAGCAAAACCAACAATAAACTTCAGTACCCCCCTGTCAGGGAAGAAACCATAATCAGTCTTGTTGGTATCCCTGCGCATGCGTTGCGGAACAACGACTCATACGCAGCCCAACCAAACGGCGAGCACGCATGCGCATTAGCACATGCATAAAGTGAGCCCCTGGCTGGCCTATAAAAGCTGCTTCATTCCACAAGCAAATTGCTGGTTTATCTCTCAGCTTCCTGTGCACTTGTTCCTGTTTACTGCCTGTTGATTACCTGTTGTGAGCCAGATTGGCCTTGACCTGCTCTGAACACCTCCTGGACCTGACCATTGGCTTGTTTTATGGACTTTGCTGTTTCCTCGGTGTTTGACCCTCAGCCTGTTATCAGATTTGCCTCCAGTATTCTGTGCCTTGACTCTCAGCCTGTTCTCGGGTTTTGCCTCCAGTCTCCTGTACCTTGACCCTTGACCTGCTTACAGACTTGTCTCCTGTGTTTGACCCTTGGCCTGTCCTGGACTCTGTCTTCCTGTTACCCAGTTGGGTACCAGTACCTGCCAGCTATCAAATGGCTAACAAGCCCCTCTGTGATCTTCGCCCCACCTGCTGGTAGCTTGTGCCTCTTTGTGCGATTTCCCCCCGCGTACCATCTCCAGGGGGTGGAGCGCGCTTAGTCACAAGAGTAAACCGCTCTCTGTATCTCGGCCTCGGTGAGTACCTCTCTGACACCCCCCACCCCCCTCTTACTTACCTGAGCCCTCATTGCAACTCTTCTCTCCCCTCACTTTCTGGTATCACTGGCTTTGTTAAGGCAGTGGGAGCCATTGGCTCCTACTGCTGTCATTTAAAGCCAATGATGAGGGCTACAGACACAAACAACAAGGATTGGGAACAAGCTGGAGGCGAGGAGCCAGGAGCGCCAAGAGGGGACCTGAGAAGAAGAGGTTTAGGGCCACTCTGTGCAATTCTTTTGCACAGAGCAGGTAAGTATACATCTGTTTGTTATTTAAAAACAAATCACTTTAAGTCTAGGTTCACATTGATGCGATTTGACATGTCAAATCACATGCCAAATCGGCGGATAATGCTGGCAATGACACTGTCTAAATCGGTGCAGCGCTACACTGATTCCCAAGTAGTTTCTGTACTACTTTTGGCTAATTTGAGTGCGATTTCAATAGACATCTGTGCAGGAAACCACATAGATGTCTCTAAAGTCGCCCTCGAAGTCGGACTGAAATGCGGGAATGACATCATGTGAGTTCAGCTGAACTCGCACGATCTTAATCCCGTAGCAGTGTGAGCTTAGGCTAAATAAAGAAACAAAACAAAAGGGAAAAGTTTAAAGATTCTCTAAAGAAACATTGTTGAAGCAAGAAGTTTTAGGTATCGAGGAAGGCATGTAAATCTCTATGGGCTAAAAATGAATGAAGTACAGGCAGGGGCAACTCAAACATTTTTTGGAGGGGTGGATTATAAGTAGGGGGTGCTGTGCACTTGTGGGCTTGATCAAAAGTTGGACATGGCCAAAAAGTGACTTGTCGTGTCCCACCTTTGCCCCCCTGGACAAAACAGGATCTGGGGTACACTGAAGAGATTTTATAATATCGTAAAATAACTGTCAGGGCCAGGAATGATAACTTCGAGCAATAACCCCCATCAAGTGTCATGGCAAGCAATGACATAATAAAGCAAAAACAATATATAGCAACGTTTTCTGACTATCCATATATTTGTAGATTGGTAAGCCTCTGTAACTCATTTCAAGGCTACCAGTCTTTATTTTTTGTCAATATATTCCACATATGGCCCATAAAAGAAAAATGTTATATTTAAAAAAATAGACATCTACTGACATCTAACTTGGTTGATTAAAAGGTTAACATTTTCTCAGTTCCAATTATTATTATATCTTCATAACTTTAGATTTTCTTTCTGGAGCTAGATATGCTATCTAAGGAGCCTAAGTATGTACTTGATTTTCTCTAAGGACACCACTTAATGTCTGCGTCCTGGGTTCTCTGAAATATTCTTACATTCACAGAAACCAACAAGAACACGTCAAGTCTTTTCAGTGGAACTTACTGAGAAAATGAAACATGAATTTTTTTCTTTGCAACATGATTCATATAGATTTGACAATTTCTGCTTCTCAAACCTAATGCATTAATCCATTTTCTGTTCACCTTATACTTCAGAATTTCTCCAGTGTTGAAAACCATTTGAACACTAGATATTATGCTTTGACTTCTAAAGCTGATGGAAACCAATTCTTCTGTAGATAACCTTTACTAGTTTTTAGTTTACAGTGGAAAATGGTTCTATTTTTTGGTTAGGGAAATGTATCTTTAAATGTCAACTTATGTCCATTGCTAGACCTGGATGATAATTAATGATAATCACACCAAACAAATTAAATCTTTGCCATATTAAAGAGCATTTGATACACTAGTTTACATCTTTAATATTTGCCTGCAGACCACTGCTTGAAATATACCTATGCAGCTGGCTATAATTAGAGGAAGGTTGTAGACATGTTCCAGCTTCTAGAAATCTTTCTTAACCACTTGTTGACCGACTCAAGCCGATATACGTCGACAAAATGTCACGGGTGTGCATAACAATGTATGGGTACGTTGTAGGGTTGTCCAGATACCGATACTAGTATCGGTGTCGGGACCGATACCGAGTATTTGCGGGAGTACTTGTACTCGCGCAAATGCTCCCGATACCTAAATAGAATACTTTTTTTGTATTTATCAACATGTTCTGTGAAAATTCTTTGAGTTTTTTACTACTGCATGACAAGAAAATAATTTTTTTTATTCATTTTTACTAATTTTTATTATTTTATAATGTCTTGAGTTAGAGTTCTTCATAATTCTAAAGAAAATATCCTTAGTCTGTATTGTGGTTTGAAAACTGTCACATGACATTTAAAAAAAGTATCGGTATTCGGTATCGGCAAGTACATGAAAATAAAGTATCAATACTTGTACTCGGTCCTAAAAAAGTGGTATCGGGACAACCCTAGTACGTTGTTCCCTTTTGAGAGCTGCTGGAGGCAAGGCAGGCTACCCGATGTGCGTGGCCAGCGAGCACAGTCACCGCCGGCCACCCACGATTGCAGGCACGAGAGCCAGAACAGGGATTTGTGTGTGTAAACTATTCTGCCAGGGGAGAGGAGACAAATCATTTGTTCCTAGTAAGTAGGAACAGCGATATGTCTCCTCCCCAGTCAGTCCCATCCCCATATAATAAGAAACACTAACTAGGGAACACATTTAACACCTTGATTGCCCCCTAGGGGTAACCCCTTCCCTACAAGTGACATTTACACAGTAATCGGTGCATTTTTACAGCACTGATCGCTGTATAAATGTCAATGGGCCCAAAAATATGTCAGTGTCCAATCTGTCTACCGCAATGTTGCAGTACCGCTAATTACTAGTAAAAAATAAAAATAAATCATAAGTCTTTCCCATAGTTTGTAGACGCTATAACTTTTGCACAAACCAATAAATATATGCTTATTTTTTCCCGAAAACATGTAGAAGAATATATATTGGCCTAAACTGATGAAGAAATTTTGTTTTTTTTTAAAAACATTTTTGGGGATATTTATTATAGAAAAAAGTAAAAAACGCTGTTTTGTTTTTTTCAAAAAATTGTCACATTTGTTTTTGATAGCGCAAAAAAATAAAAACTACAGAGATGATCAAATACCACAAAAAGAAAGCTCTATTTGTGGAGAAAAAAAAGACAAAAATTTAGTTTGGGTACAGCATTGCATTGCAATTACCAGTCAAAGCGATGCAGTGCTGAATTGTAAAAAGTGCTCTGGTCAGGAAATGGGTAAAATCTTCCAGGGCATGAAGTGGTTAAACAATATTTATAAACAGCCATACCACGTTTCCCTGAAAATAAGGCCTAACCCAATAATAAGACCTACTGCTATTTTTCAAGAGAGCTGCAATATAAGCCCTACCCTGAAAATAAGCCCTAGTTTGGTGCGGCGCAGCTTGGTGCTCAGCTGATCTCCTCTTCTTTCAGCAGGGAATCTTGGCCCCCTTCCTTGTATTGCTCAGTGCGGGGGAAGACAGCTCGGACGGGCCATGGAAGTGCCGAGCAGGGCTGAGCTGATCTCCTGTTCTTTTAGGTGTCAGGGGGATCTCAGCCCCCCTCCCTCTGCACTAATCGTAGCCATGGAAGATGGCTCAGGTGGGCTATTGAAGTGGTGTCAGTGGAGGATCTCGGCCCCCCTCCCTCTGCACCAATCGTAGCCATAGAAGACGGTTCAGGAGGGCCATTGAAGTGGGTGTCAGCGGGGGATCTCGGCCCTCCCTCTGCAGTGCTCAGAGCGATAGAAGACAGCTCAGGCAGTCTATGGAAGGAGATAGTTGTACTGTTGCATTGCAGAAACACACATCTTTTGAATTATGTGATCCTGTGATAGAGGGGATTCTGTCATTTTGCAACCACTGGGAAGATGGCACACTGCACGGCAAGCCCTAACCTGAAAATAAGCCCCAGTGTGTTTTTGGCTGACAAAATAATATAAGACCCAGGCTTATTTTTGGGCAATATACCACAAAAATCCTCCTGCGCTCTGGTGTATCGCCAAACTGGGTGTATCAGTATGGTATAAAGGCAAAGTCTTAAGTCTTGCAGCCCTCCACAGAACAAAGGGTGTTCATATGGCTAAAAGTGAAAAAAAGAAAAGAAAGGAGGGCGCACCGACCTTGTGCATTACCACTTATACATTTTAATATACACAAAATAAAAAGCAATGGTCCTACTTACAAACATTCAGTAGTAAGCGCATTAAAAACAGCTGAACCTGGACCTCACGGCACCTGCCAGTCAGACCCTAAACACCAATATGGCTGACGCGTTTCTGGGGCGTACCCCCTTCTTCAAAGCCTAGGTGGTCTGCAATAGGCTATTGCAGACCACCTAGGCTTTGAAGAAGGGGGTACGCCCCAGAAACGCGTCAGCCATATTGGTGTTTAGGGTCTGACTGGCAGGTGCCGTGAGGTCCAGGTTCAGCTGTTTTTAATGCGCTTACTACTGAATGTTTGTAAGTAGGACCATTGCTTTTTATTTTGTGTATATTAAAATGTATAAGTGGTAATGCACAAGGTCGGTGCGCCCTCCTTTCTTTTCTTTTTTTCACTTATTTTTGGGCAAACACGGTACTTGGGTTGCATGTTTTTACTACAGTAGAGATGGAAAAGTTGGCACAGACAAATGCATTTAGTGCTAATGTAGTGGAAACTAAGAGGTTATATCTGCCTATAGTTCAGCTTTAAATTAATACTTTAGTAATGTATCACTTTCAGCTCATTACCTTCCACAGAAGAGTCTAATGCCGCGTACACACGGTCGTTTTTTGCGATGAAAAAAAACGTAGTTTTTTAAAACGTCATTTAAATTGATCGTGTGTGGGCAAAACGTCGTTTTTTGTCTTAAAAAAAACGACCAAAAAAAAATTCCAACATGCTTGAATTTTTTGTGTCGTTTTTCAAAACGTCGTTTTTTGTTTCACAAAAAATCACTGTGTGTAGCAAAAACGTCGTTTAAAACGACGTTTTTCAACCCGCGCATGCCCAGAAGCTAGTTATGAAGCGAGCTTCAATGGAAAAGTGTGGTGAACGTAACCTCGTTTTTTGTGAAAAAAACGATGGTGTGTATGCAACATCGTCTTTGAAAGTGACGTTTCAAAAACGTCGTTTTTTACTTCACAAAAAACGTCGTTTTTTTTCATCGCAAAAAACGACCGTGTGTACGCGGCGTAAGACCCTTTGGTTTCTCAGACATTAAAGCAGAACTCTGTACCAATTCCCCCACTTACTCTGCAGCTTTCTGGCCTTATATTTAACATTTATCTGATTTGACCTGATCATTTGCCTTAAAACTACAGAGAAAATAGGAATGTCTTCTAAATGTGCGCTGTTTTTCACATCGCACATTATAAAAATGGGGCACATTTAAAAAATGTAAGGGAAGGTTCAAACTTGTATGCATAAAAAATGCACTGGAAAACTTATATGCATTCACTTGCTTTTACTTGTGTTTAAAGTGCATTTACTTTTACATGTTATCGTATATTAGTCTTTTCATGTGAGTTTTCAGATTCCCTATGTCATTGTTTCTTTTTTCTTTTTGTGTCTAATAGCAAGATAGAGGTTCATTAGATTTTATTATAAAGAGAAAAGAGCTGATGTGGGATGGGTAGAGGTGCTACTCAGTCTCCATTAGTATGCACACAACAAAAAACAGAAATGCCCATAGGACTTTTAAAGAGCACACCTCAAAACATACCAAGTGAAATTTATAAATGATTTATTCAACATACATTTAAAAACATGTGATACAGAGACATTTTTTTATTAAATGTTATTATATTGGTGAATTTTGCATTCATGTAATCAGCCTTTCCATAAGACCTGGATGTGTCACAAAGATGACTGTCAGTAGTCTAAAATAGCTGTGCTAGGTCTCGACCCGTTTCGCGAGAAAGGTCTCGCTTCTTCAGGAGAAGCACAGATAGATGCAATTGATGAAACACTCCTGGCCTACTGATGTAGTATGGATGACTCTTTTTAAAGTGGTCAGAAAATTTCTGTATATGGGCAGGTATATCACTCTAAATTATAAGAGCCACTTCAAACCAAAACGTCCATAGAGGTAAAATGATTAATGCATGAAAAGCCAACCATGCCAACAAACTTACCCCTGGGAGCTGTGTGAGGGTGGGACTGGGGAGATGGAAATCAGTAGCAGCCTCAAGAGACCAGAACCTGGGCAGAAGATGTATATCTCACCAAGAAGGTACCCACACCCTCAGAGGGAAACGGATTGCACAGCTGATGGCTGGTAATATGGCAGGCTGCTTTTTAAAAGTCCCATGGGCATTTTTGTTTTGTGCATTCTATTTCATTGTCGGTCACTGCTCTGAATTGTGTCCTAGCTCTAGCTATATTGAAGAGGAGGAGGATAAAGATGTGAAGTTTGTGAACGCATGAGTAAAGGCCAGTTCTGGTCCTTATATGGGGAATTGCAAGAACACCAAGAGAAGTTTTTTACTTGTGCACATCTACTTTGTAAAGGTAGGTGTGCAATTGATACATATTTATGCGCACACCTATAATTACATGTATGCAATCTAAATAAGTTGGAGTGAGGGATAGTGAAACAATGGTCTGTCAAATGATCGGTAAAAGGGGAATTGAGAAAAAAGGGCAAAAAAAATATTACAATCTGCACATTTCTAATATGCCATTGTCCATATACATAGAAATATGTACAGCTGTTGACAAGGTGCTATAATGTCAGCTTAAAAGCTTAAAAATATATATATTTTTTTCAGTTTTGACAACCCTCTTAAAATGGTAAGATTGGATCTGCAATTGCTCATCTCCACTATCCGTAAGATCCCCGACAGAGCGACTGATAGTTATACTGAGGTGAGCAAATTCTCTTCCAAATACAGTGTTCAGTTGAAACAGTTCCTTAATAGCACTGGCTCAATAATTATCTCTGTAGTAGTGCAGTCAATGGCTAAATTGGCTGCCTCTCAAGTCTTTGCAATAGTGTTATTGGTCAAGTTTTCCAGGCCTCTATCTTAAAGGAGTTGTAAAGGCAAAAGTTTTTTTTATCTTAATGCATTAAGATAAAAAAAAAACTTTTGTGTGTAGCAGCCCCCCTCAGGCCCCTAATACTTACTCTTAGCCCCTTCTCTATTCAGCAATGTCCACGATTCCCTCTGCCATCCAGGACTCTGCTCCTGATTGGCACAGCTGTGGTGCCATTGGCTCCTGTGGCTGTCAATCAGTCGGTTAGCCAATCAAGGGAGAGATTATGGTATTATGGACAGCAAACAAAAATTTCTGGTAGTAAAGAGACATAGACAAGCAGTGTAGCAAAACCATATTTTCCTTTTTTTGCAAAGTCAAAGTAATGCAACCAGTTTAACAATCAATGTATGGTTTCAGGGATGCCTCAAAAGCGTAGGTTACCCCAACAATCAAAGTATGAGGCACTAAAAAAATATGTCCAATGAATAAACACCTTTTAAAAAAAAGCAGACAACTATCTAGATACATTTGCACACTAACATATGAGTCAAGATGACAAAACAATATTTTTAGTCCAAAAATAGCAGGACTGGAAATGGATGAATAAAGAACTGGAGATGAAGCCATATTTTCTGGTTTGGTCAGCTGATATGTTTTGCCATTAAGCTGCACCTGGGGATTTTGCACATGTGGAGTTCTGGCCATTGCCTGTTGCTGACTTGCACAGACAGATGAAGCCAGAGATAATTCACTAAAAGCTCTAAACATCCACCATTGGCTCACCAAATCCAACAACCCTGGTTTCTTCTTATTGCTAGACACAAAGAAGACATTCGACAGGCTAGCCTGGGACTACCTAGAAGCTGTGCTACAACACTTTGGCTTTGTTGAACATCTGTTAAGTCTCATATTGTCTCTGTACACAAATCCTAAGGCAAAAATATGCATAAATGGGCTACTGTCGAATACCTTACATATCAAAAATGGCACACGTCAAGGTTGTTACCTATCCCCATATTGTTTATTCTCACTCTTGAACCCTTTCTACGTAAGATAAGTGAAAACATAGATATCCACGTAATCGCCATAGCTGGAAAAACATTACAAAATGGCTGCCTTCGCCAATGACATACTTCTTTTCCTATCCAAACCATTGTTAACTCTACCAAACCTCCTCAAAGACTTCGGTCTATTCCAGTTCATATCACATGAAAACAAAACTTCCCATTCACATGGAAAACAGACGCGATAACCTTCCTAGAGATCAAAATGGCCACAAAACTAAACGACCTATATTTGAAAAATGGTTTGCCACTTCTCAAATCCATCACAGAATATCTTAACAAATGGAACAAAGCACATATTTCCTGGTTCGGCAGAGCGGCTATTATTAAAATGAGTATCCTGACACTTATAATCCTATACCTCCTCCAAATGATTCCTATCAAACTCCCCAATACCTTTCTGCAATCATTCAAAAAAAATATGTAGAAATTATCTCTGAAACCAAAAACAACCCAGAATTAGACACACCCAATTAACCACTTGCTTACTGGGCACATATACCCCCTTCCTGCCCAGGCGAAATTTCAGCTTTCAGCTTTGTCACGCTTTGTATGACAATTGCGCGGTCGTGCAATGTGGCTCCCAAACAAAATTGACGTCCTTTTTTTTCCACAAATATAGCTTTCTTTCGTAGGTATTTGATCATCTCTGCGGTTTTAATTTTTTGTGCTATAACCAAAAAAAGAACGACAATTTTGAAAAAACACTATTTTACTTTTTGCTATAATAAATATCCCAATAAAAAACAAACAAAAAAAAAAACATTTTTTTCCTCAGTGTGGGCCGATACGTATTCTTCTACATATTTTTGGTAAAAAAAATAATTGTAATAAGCATATAGTGATTGGTTTGCGCAAAAATTATAGCGCCTACAAAATAGGCGATAGAATTATGACTTTTTTTTTTATATATTTTTTTTTTTACTAGTAATGGCGGTTATCTGCACTATATCTGACCTGCACTACACCTAAACTTCCTAGAATACTCGCAAATGACACACTACATAAACTCTATTCAACGCAAAACAGACCTTTACGAAGTCTTAACCACATTCAAAGACATATGCCTAAGCCTCATACCTCAACAGCATGTTGTCTCTGAGATCCATAACATACTCTGGGACAATACACAGGCTGACGAGGGAACAGCTTGTAAAGCCTGGGCTAAAGACCTAGACATAAAACACTAACAAACATCTCCTGGGGATAAATATACCGGAATCCACACAAGAGATCCATAAATGACTATATTCAAGAGAACAAATATAATATTATTTCACAATGGTACTGCACCCCCTCCATCCTACACAGATTTGACTTATCCAGCGCAGACAAATTCTGGAGGTGTCAGCAAGCACCAAGCGATCTCTTGCATATTTGCTGGAACTGCCCACTTATCCACGCATACTGGAAACAGGTCCAAAAAATAATCAAATAAAAAAACACATACTCTGCGAAATTCACACCCGCACAGTTCTTACTCCACCATCATGAATCAAACGATACACCATACTACAAATCATTAGCCATGACGTTAGTAAATGCAGCTAAAATGTGCATTCCCCCACTATGGGGTACAACCAGAGTACCTGCCATCTCAGACAAAAGAATAAACAAAATTGCAGAAATGGAAGAACTCATCGCAATCTCTCGGAATTCCCCACGTACATTCACTACCTTATGGGCCTGCTGGACACACTTCCAATCCACCGAAGAATACATGCAAACGATGAACATTTCTAAAATTATGCCCTCTACGCACAAATGAATCTAAAATATATAGTTAATCCATTCAATGATAAACACTATACCCATAAAAAAAGCTTACTCAACCCGTCCTAATACACACATAAATAATCAAATACACAGACTTAAGAATAACAACGTACACAACCCCCACAACATACCTTCTACCCCCATCTCTACCCCCCACAACCACTCTTCTTTAGCCCCACCCCCCTCCCCATTAAATTCTTACACTACACCAGATCTCAATGCTGTGCTGGACACACGATTACACATACAAGTATACAAATCTAACGCAGAATCTTCTTTCCTAATCGCCTTACACCAACCTAGACTTGCAAGGTCTGTAAATAGGGAAAGAATGTAGCTACAGTATAGTAGCAACACCTATACTCTGCTCACCACACAATCAACATACCCTAAATGTTACCCACTCTTATGCCCCGCACACACGATCAGGCTTTTGCCTGGCCAAATCTCATCGGAATTCCGACGGAATTCCATTGGAGAAAGATGGGACATGTTCTATATCTAAACAAAGAAAATACTCAGATGGGGCTACACACAATCGAAATATCCGATGGAAAAAATCTGTCTGACTTTTTCCATCGGATATTCCGATCGTGTGTACAAGGCATTACTGTTATTGTTGCAACCTATTAATGTTTTTGTTTTTTTGACAGAAGCTACTAATTTTTTTAATGTCATCTATATATTCTTTTTTTTTTTATCTCTTGCTCTGACAAGATCTGGTTGTATTTCTGTGAATGTAGCACACATATTTGATATTGTTATTGTAACCTTGTTTTCCTCTAACTCAATAAAAGATGTTTGGAAAAAAAGGTGGCAAGAAATAGCCAATCATTTCTAAAAACAAAACAATTTCCCTAACTCTGTCTGAGTTATAGATGGGAATTACATTCGTATTGTTATGCTTTTGGAATCAAGTATTTTAATTAAAAAAACTTTGATTTTCTGTAGTACCACTTACTGTAGTCGATTCGAACTACAAATATACTATTCTAACTAAAATTACTTGGTAACAGTAGTGATTCTACTATATTCCAACATTTCAAATTTGGGGAATGATTGAAAAACTACCCCAAGTTACTCCTTGGCCAGGGATCACAGAGCCTGATTATTCCTTTGTTTTTGTTGGGGATGAGGCCTTTGGCATAGGTTAACATTTGATGCAATCCTACTCTAAAAAAGCACTTATGCAAAAGAAGTGCATCTTCAAACATCAATTGTGCCAGGACCCCAGAATAATAGAATGTACTTTTGGCCTTTTTGCTAACAAGTGGAGAATACTACATTCTACCATCAATATGAAGGATGAGAATGCATTCACAGCTGTAAAGATTACCTGGGTTTTACACTATTTTGTTCATGATCGCAATAGAAACTTTTGGAAGACTGCATGTACCATAGCTTTCAACAGCTGCAGGGTAAACTGGTCAGTGGAACAACAAGTGTACAAATGAGGGATACGATGACAATTTGTCACCAGCAGGTAAAATTGCATGGCAAGAAAGATTTGTCTAAAGATAACCACTATATATATATATATATATATATATATATATATATATATATATATATATGAATTGAGGGTTAATACAGCGCTATCATCAACCTTATATTAAAGTGATCCGATATATACTACATAAGCATTTAAAAATATCCAGTGAACCTACACTATATAATAATAAAGTGCTTCTAAAAAAATATATAAAAATGTAAATAAAGTGCTATTCCAGATTTCTAATAATGTAGAGAAAAAGTCAGACACCACTCCTAGGTGAGATTGAGATCAGGACAACGATACCCAGATGATCAGGTTTAAAGTCTCCAATGATGTGATGGATTGCTTTCAATCCTTTATAGACCCGTGTTGCTCAAAAAGAAAAAAGTGCCATAACTCATTGCACAGATAAATAGACTGGGAACGACATATGTGTAATAAAACCACAGTTGCACTCACACATGCCCCGCAATATGATCACATATAAGAAGGTCAGTTGCATAACAGAACTCCTCACTTAGCTGTCTGTGCTCACACAGCACTAAGGTCGATGGCTCCTCCTTATGCGTTACAAGTGTGAGCCAGCCCTAAAGGCTGTCTATAAAAAATTGTATTACTTTTTTGCAGTCCTGATAACATAAACATTAGTCTGAGCTACCATTCTGTACACCTTAAAACTAATATATAATCCTTTCTTATCCATATGAAACATGATGCTGTTACATGTGCCTGCAGTCCAGATCACAGTAGCACAATCTTAGTATACATTGAATACAGGAATGTAGCAAGCTCTGCAGCTAACGCTTTCTCATGCAGGTGACACTGGTCTATGTAAATTGTGGATAACACAAAGGATGCAGCAGCTGTGACAAACTTTGAAATATTTCTGTATTGCTGTCTGTGACCTTCTGTCTTGCTAAGCTGACAACAGCACTTTACGTTTCTTCAAGGTGTCACACAGGGACAGGAAGTGAGGAAAAATCTCCCCAATTGGTTAAAAGACAAAATGTAAAACTTGACACTCAAACCCTCCCAACTCTCTCAATTCCTATACTGCCTTCTGACTGCCCACTTTTTCGGACACCCTCTTACAGTGTTCAAGCTGGAATACCAGGACAAAGGGCACTTCCCTCATGGGCTTTCATTCTTCTATAATCTCGTTCTGTCAGAGGTCTCTCAAAACACTCCTTGGTTCCTAGACCAGTGGGAGTTCGATCCGTATACCGAAACCCGGACTCAAGCCAAATCCAAAATTTTCTCTTTGTCATTCTGCACTTCAATAAGTAATAAGTATCAAGAAGTTGATTTCCAGATGGTTGTTGCTCAGTCGTTTAGTCGTGTCTGACTCTTCGTAACTTCATGGACCATAGTGTGCCATGCTTTTCAGTCCTTTACTGACTCCCGGGGGGTTGCCTAACTTTATGTTTGTTGTTTTGATGATGCTATCTGTAAACATTGTTTTATGTCGTTCTCTTCTTTTTCTTTTCTTGTTTCCCAGTAATAGAGAAATCGCAGAACTCAAGGGTTTCCAATAACATGTTGACTGCTGAACCACATAACCACACCACAAAGATGTACAGGGTATTTAATATTCAAGCATGTACCTAGCCACAAGCAGGGAGAACAATACAGTACATGGTGAAATAATTGCTCTAAAGAAGCTGGGGGCCTCAGTACAATTTATACATTCTAAAGGGGGTGGCAAGTTGAATGGGTCTCTTTAGAAGTCCCATTCAATGTGTTGGTAATATAAATTGATAAATGGATGGTCATTTAACACATAGACATCACTTCCAGTGTTCTCTGGGAAAAAGCCAGAGATAGAACTTTTCACAGCTTAAGGTGTGAATGGCATTTGACCACAACATGTTACATCATATGACTGAAATTTGTAGTATTTCTGCTTAATCAAAATACATGTTTTGATAATCATAACTACATTTTTGATAAATAAATGGCTATTCAATTTACCCAATCACTAGCATCATGGTCTTTTCTAACGAGTCCTCTTTTCGCATTAGGTGGCCAAAGTGTTTGAGTTTCAGCTTCAGGGTCTGTCCTGGCAGTGAATATTCATGGCTGATTTCCTTTTAGGCAGACATAGCCAAATGTAAGGCCTGTTTATTTTTAATCTGGGAGTTTGGAGTGGATTGAGAGCAGCAGCAGATGGTTGACATGTGTCTCCCTCTGCCTCCCTCTCCTTTCTGGAAAGTTCTCAAAAAGAGGTGGGGAGAGAGGATTGGAGTGACATAGGGTGTATCTGGGAGCCCTGACAAATCCCCAAACTAGGATTGGCAGGGGGCAGTTATCGGGTGGAAGAACTGAGTGATGAAGTGTTAGGCTGTCGTGGCCTTTGAGGGAGCCCCCTTTATGGGGGTGACTTTGAGCCAGGGTTCGGAGAGCTGTGAAGGAACCCCTGATACAACCCACATCAGAGGTGTCCTGAACAGGAGCATAAGAGGACAGTGGGGAACATTGCCGGGCAAATCATCAGGAGGGATTCATTTATGGTTTGGTGAGTGACAGGCACAGTCAGAAGATCTGGGAGAGACATGCCAGGATTGGATGTAGAGCCAGAGGGAGAGACTGTGATGTTGCTTGGTGTTTGAGACAGGCTGCTGCAGCCAGGAGGGTTGGCAGAGTCTGCACAGCACTGACTGGGACCAGAAGTCCACCTAAAACACAGCTAGCACAAAAAGACTTGTTTCAGTTGCTATTGGTTGCTAGACCAAAAGGGACTGCAGACCCCTGCCAGCAAATGGCGAATTCCTAACTGTTAGGCCTTTTTTAGAGTAGGGCCTAACCATGTTCTAGCTGTGTCAGGAAGCAAGCATTGTGCAGTAGAGGAAGCAGAGGTGACTCATAAGTGATGTGCTGGAGGAGTATGGAGCTTTAAAGACTGTAAATACATTCCAAATATCTTTTCATTCGTTTAAAGTCAATTATCTGGGCATCCCATGTTTCCGGGGACAGTCCCGGATTGAGGACACTGTCCCCGGACCAAGTCTGTCCCCGGTTTTGTCCCTGGATTGGATTTGAACAGGGGCTGGGGCAATAAAGAAAAAAACAGTCTGAGTTATACACCCCCGCTCTGCCCCTCCTGCTAGCTTAGGGGGTGTATTTTTCTCCATTATCTGTGCCCCTTTCTGATGATCATGTGCTGATCGGAACAGAGGGAATATTTCTTCAGTTTCGGGTGCATGCCCATTCGCTCGCATGTTCTTCTACCTTGGCTCAAGTCCCGGCCAGCCGCCTGCCTGCTCATCTCCTTGCCTTCTATGGTGGAGTGATCTTCCTCTGCTCCCCACCCAGTAGTAGCCGGAGCCCGAATAGTAAGACTTAACAGGCTTTGAGACAGGCGGAAACGGGCAGAGAATCGCTGATTGCCACCATTACTAGTATAAAAAATATGTCCCCGGATTTCATTTTAAAAATCTGGTCACCTTACTCTACACTCCATTCCTACCATCCCCAGTTTGTTTTTTGACACGCTCCTTATGTAATGTATGGTTAGTTCTGGCTTGGTTGGGTGCCTAGGATCATTTCATTAGGCATTTCAATATCCATTTCATTAACCTATTGAACAATTTAATTTTAAAATATTGTTTATACAAAGATTTATCATAACGATATGGGAATTAAAGCGGATGGCCCATTAAAACAAAATATTAAAAGCCAGCAGCTACAAATAATGCAGCTGCTGACTTTTAATATTAGGAGACTTACCTGTCCTGGAGTCCAGCGCTGTCTGCAGCAGAAAGACGAGCGTTTGCTCGTCTCTGCTGCTCCCCCCTCCATCCACACTGAGGGAACCAGGAAGTGAAGCGCTCCGGCTTCACTGCCCATTCCCTACGGTGCATGCGCGAGTCGCACTGCACCCTCCGATTGGCTCCCACTGTTCCCAGCACACAACGGGGGGGCGACGGGAAGCTAGGAAAACCCGTCTTTTGCCTGACTCTGCTGTGGCCGGAAGTGGGTGCAAATACCTGTCTTTAGACTGGTATCTGCACCCCCTCCCCCCTGAAAGGTGTCAAATGTGTCAAATGTGACACCGGAGGGGGGGAGGGTTCCGATCAGCGCGACTCCACTTTAGGGTGGAGATCCGCTTTAAGTAATTTCTCTCATTCCGGGCTGAACAAGGGACATTTTCAGTTGTATGGCTAGTCTTATGCTGCGCGCAGACGATTGGAAATTCCGATAACAAATGTTCGATGGGCGCTTGTTGTCAGAAATTCCAACCATGTGTGGGCTCCATCGGACATTTGCTGTCGGAATTTCCGACAACAAAATCCGTTCTTGTAAATTCTGATCGCGTGTAACCAATTCCGATGCACAAAATTCCATGCATGCTCTGAATCAAGTACGAGACGGAAGCGCTCGGTCTGGTAAAACTAGCGTTCATGAAATTTTTATCTTTTAATGCAGCGCATTATTTTCTTCTTTATAATGCAAGAATAATGTTGTTTTGCTGCTGATATTCACACAGAGTTCTAACAAAGGTATTTCTTTCTTTTTTCTCGTGATCTCCTGAATATTTTTTCTTAAGACAAATCTCCATAATAATGTTTAGAATATTTTAATCAAGATCTCCTGTTTTTTTATTATTTTTAAATGATTTTCTAGTGCTCTCCATAATATTTTTTTTTTTGTTTGTATGTGTCAAGTTACCACAACACCATTATTATCTTGTATTTTTTAACCTCAATGAGGTTGGTTGGTGTTCCTTGTTAATTTGACATTGTATTTTTGAAATGTACCTGCCTACTCACAAACTGTCCTTTTTTAAGAAAAACACATTATTATGGGTCATAACAAAATAAAGAGGAAGGCAATGCTGGATAAACTGGTGAAATTGGTGAAGCCTTTGTACCCCAGGGCACACATCAACAATTTGAAAAGCAAAATTGGTAGCCTGAGGAGTCCATATAATAGGGAGGACAATCTGGTCCAGGACTCTGAGAGATCGGGAACAGCAGCAGATGACATGTATGTCCCCAGGCTGTGGTTATACCACAGCCTGCATCTTTTGTCAGACCAGGCTGAACCCAAATATCACTATCTTGTCTTCCTTAAACGCTTCCTTCCAGGCTGTGGCTCTGGTGGTGGAGTTGTGGTAGGAGGTGGAGGTGGAGGTGGAGGAGGATGGTCGAACTCACAAATATTGGTTTTGATTCTGAGTTCGTCCCTCAACCCCTTATTTAGGGCCGTATAAATAAAGAGTTCCTCACAGAATAGGTGTTGGCCCTCCTCCATTACCTGCATTTTGCATGGCCTCTTGAAGGTTGGGTGTTTCTGAGGGCCGCATTAGCCTGCCTAATTAAACCAAGTGCTTCTTGCTCCACGTTACTCCTCTTCCTGGGCCTTTTGGTCGGAAGGTGGAGGGGAGACACATGTGATTCGATCAGGCTACTGGGCCCGGCCACCTCCTGGCTGCCACTTACCTCAGCCACCTCCTGGCTGCAACTTTTCACAGCCTCCTCCTGGCCGAGGCTTGCCTGTGTATAAAAAATAGACATTTTAGTTTTTGGTTCATCAAACACACACAATTTTTAGCTCATGACTGTTGCAAATTGAATGTTAATAAATAGAAAAGACTATCATGGGACTGTAGACAGAAATGATAACCTATAACTAACTACCAACAAACAATATAGTGGCGTAAACTTGGCCGCCGGCCTTTATTATTGGTATTCAATTTTATTTATTAAACGTAACTAAATGTAACCATTCATAATTAGAAAATGACTTCACAAACAACTTATTTACTCAGAAAACAACATTACAGTAAGCAGCCCAGCCACTACAACTCAGGTTGACATAAAGTATAACAATTTATATTATCTATCCCCCCTTTACTATGAAAAAGGTGGTAAAAAACACATTATATAAGGGCGCGACAAGGGGGGGGGGAACTCATGTGTAGGGGTCTTGAGGAACTGGCAAAAAGAGGGCTTGTTGCACTGCCTTAAATAGTCTTTGCCCCTTCCAGAATATTCCATGAGGTTATGTGACTTAACTTATGGCCTTTCATTGGTTACATAGCTTTACATCACAACCTTATTATAACCTTACTAGGAAGGAAACAACCCCCGCCCACCTATCTAACTGACCCAATTAACTAACTGGGGGGGCCTTGAAAATCCCATTCTGTCACATTCCCATGAGCTCAGGGGCCATAAAACAGCCCTCCCTCACTATCATTCTGACCCCAACAGTTTTCATTCTTGTGTCAATCATTTTTGGCCACTACTGTCTATTGATATGTAAAACACTTTGTTAAATCAGAAGTTTGTGATCAATAATAACAACATCTAGTTAACATCATAAATTTTAGGACAATAAATATGTTGAACAATACTATACCTGGCTCAAGCTGGGCTTCTCCACTTCTTCCTGGTTGGATGTTGAAAGCCTCAGCTGGGGGGGGGGAGGAAGTGTGGATACTGATGGCCTGATGTCACATTGGTCTGACAAAAAACGCATTTTGTCATAGTACCACAGCCTGGGTACATAAAGGTCTTCTGCTGCTCCTATCTTTGGGTATCCAGGACCTTATTTCGCTCCCTGTTATATGTGCTCCTCAAGCCACCAATTTTGCTTTTCAAATAAGGCATGGTTGCCGCGGAGATGTACGGCTTCACGAATTCCAGCAATTTATCCAGCGCTGCCTATCTCTTTATTTTTTTGTTATATAAGGGGTGTTTTACCGGCCACAGACAGGGCAGCTCCCTGTTCATGTCAATAAACAGGGGGAGGAAGTTATGATCATTGAAGCGATTCATTTTCTCTGCAAGACACAACACAAGACAAACCATAATGTCAGTCTAAACTCTCCTATTCTTGTTCAAAAAATAGAGCGGATCCAAGTAGTTTCACAAGTAGAAACAAAAAACACACCTCATCCCAGTAGGTAATATACAAAAAGAGAGAGTGATGGGATTATAACGGTGCTAAATAAAGTAGTAACATAACCATAATTTTAATTGTTTATTAAAATATCATGAGTTATACAGATCACATGACAAACAGATTATTAAAAACATATGTTTTGTTACAAACTGATTTTTCTGGGTCGCTGGAAGTCCCAATTTGAATGATGCCGACGGTCAAGTGAGATGTTGTTTCCCAATATATTTCACCAAAATGACCAGAAAGTAGGCAACCAGCTCTATTGGAGTAGAAAGTAACAAAATATAAATCAAACATACTATATACAGTGGTGTATCTAGGGTATGGCAGCCATGGCAAGTGCCATGGGCGCCATATGAAGGGGTCGCTGTTGAGTGGCTGGGCAGCAAGGCACTTACTAGGGTCTAAGGGTCTCTTCTTCCCTCCTCCCAAGCATAGGCAGGATCTCCTTTTCAGCACCTTTGCTAATGGACAATGGCAGCGCTATCCCTGCTGCATTTAGCCACAGCCCTCCCCTGTTCTCCCAGGCTCTCCCATTCCATCTGGTTGGATTGGCAGCACACAAAGAAGGAGGAGGAACATCAGTTTCTCCCTCTCCTCTGTGAAAACTGAAGCCTTAAGTGATAAAGATTTCATAATTTCCAGTATTGGTTATGCATTTACCTGGCCTTGGAGGGCAGAGGAGGGATCAGGGGTCTAATAAACCCCATATTTTTCCATAAAGAGGATATGTCACTACCCAATGAATCACAAGGGATGATAAATATCACTAGTTTTGTTAGCTGTTTTTTTTGTTAAGGTTATCTGAAAGATGGGTTTTAAATGTTTTGACAGGGGCAAAGTTTCAGTGCTTGCCATAGGCGCTATTTTCACTAGATACTCCTCTGTCTATATATAAACATTGACATAACAAATTTATATCGTATAGATAAGAACAAAAAAGCTGACCTGTCGCCCCAGATATAGACCACCTCAATCCTGCCAGAAATTAGAAACCAAAACAAGACTCCAGCACAGTAGGCGTGGAGCCCTGTTCCAAGTCTTAAGCTGTACAGAGGGGGCACCAAAGCTCAATCGCAGGAAGAGAAAAACCCAGCTGAAAGGAACAAAAGAAGCCTAATTACTGGTATGTTCCAGAGTAGTATAGATTGATCTCACACACCGAGTTTAAATTAAACAGGGCTTTCTTTGTGTACTAATTGTAGGGACTTGCGGAGACAGCAAAAAAGTCTATGGTTTAGAAATTAAAACCACAGACAGGTAACAAGCATGTCAGCTAAAGGGAACCTTAAAACAAAAAAGACAAAAACGACAAAAAGAGTATGCAATTTAAATGTACTGGGCATGCTGAACAGCATATAGAATCTCTCTGAGGAAAAACATGTACATTAACGCTAAAACAGTCTATAAGTATGTATAATTTAAACATATGCCAATCAGAGTGCATTGTCAGCAAAGTAGACTAATGCCCAGAAAGAAAAAGACAAAAAAATGGATAATAATATAATGGAAAAAGAAGGTTTAATGTCCCAGTATAGCAGGAGGGCCCAGTAATCCAGAGCAAATAGCTAAATATAACCATACCTATGTGTAACATCGCTTGGGTGAAGCTGTCCCTGTGTCTACTCCTGACAGGGTGACTAGCTAGCGGCGTTTTAAACTCCCCAGCAACGTCTAGTGCTTCTGACGTCACCATACGTGTGCGGACACAGATGGCGCTACTGCGCATGCGCCGATAAGAGACCCGCCTGATTGCCTACAATCCCCAGGATGCCGAGCACTAAAATTGCGTCGGTGATGACGCGATTAGCTGACGGCTCCTAGAGCTGTCAAATGCAGGGGGTTTAGAGAAGACAGTGAGGAACCAAACATAAAAGGAGAGGAGGCAAAAAGTGAAGATCAAAAGGGATGGACAAAGGGCAAAAAACGCAGAGACTTAGACACTTTCTGGATGACCCAAAGCTAAGAGGAAGCTTCTCCAGGTCGCCCACAGTCTTCGAATCGCTTTGCTTGAGCTCCTCACCTCAGAGACATGTGATCTCTATTCTATACGCATCCTTGTTTAAGGCTCCCCATGCGTCATTGCACGCTGAAAGATCGTTCTGGGAGGCACGGCTGGACAGATCGATTGAACCGGAGGCCTGGGAGAGGATAAATTGGCTGATCTTTAAGGGGTCATCCAGTGTTCACATTCAAGAGAATGGTTACAAAATCAGGACGCGGTGGTACAGGACGCTGGATATTGAACACAAATTCTCCCCCTCGGTTCCGGACAAGTGCTGGAGATGCAGTCAGGCGGTGGGCTCTTTCCTCCATATCTGGTGGGAATGCCCACTGATTCTATCGTATTGGCAGAAAGTACACAAGGTGACGTCAGCGGTCTCCGAGCTGCCCCTGGAGTTCTCACCAGCACAATACTTACTCCATTTATCTGACATTTCCAAGAAAGCGTATCGTAAGCAATTCACTAAGATCTCAATTAGAATGAATTTCAATATATATTTGTTTATATTATACAACGTTTTAAAACAACCATAAACTGGAACAAATATAACAACCCAGAAAGGGGAGGGGGGAAAAGGAGAATGGAATGGAGACAATAAAAAAAGGGGGGATAGACAAGGGAGACACATCAGGAAGGAAGCAACGAAAAGGGGATAGGAAACACAAAAATATATATATATATATATATATATATATATATATATATATATACACACACATGGACAGGGAGGAAAAAGAACATTACACTTCCATAGTCCAAGACATGAAGGGCCATATACCATAAAGTCCCAGATGGAATGTGGAAGTGGGGAAGCGAGCAGGCCTTCAGCAAAAACTTACACAAAGGATTTGTAACTAGTATATTCATTAAGGCCAGGGTAACGAGTAGCGTTTAAATTTTGAATCCATTTGGTCTTGACTTGCAGAAGCACACGATCAATGCCACCACCTCTTACATGTGAAGGTACATGTTCGAGGACAGTGAACTTGATCATGTCTGCATCAAAATGATGTTCACGGCCCACATGACGACTGATGGCAGTGGTCATGAGTCGTTTGTGAATAGGGCCAACGTGATCCTTGATTCGTTTAAAAAAAGGGTCTTTTAGTTTTTCCCACATAAAAACTACCACATAAGCATTTAGGTAAGTAGACAACTCCAATGGTCTCACAAGACACTCTATGGCGATTAGAATGTGTGAGACCATTGGGAAGAATGACTGAAGGGCCTTGAAGGATAAACTGACAAATATTACATTTCTTACAAGAAAAGATACCCGTTTGTAATTCTTGTTTATTACCAAGAGGGTCATGGTGACTTTGAACCAGCTTATCTCTTAATGAAGGGGCGCTTCGATAAGTAACTTCGGGATGATCTTTAATATATTTAGCGGCTGAACCATCTGCAAGCCGCAATGGCCAGAATTTGTCAAGGATACCTCCTAAATTGGTCGTGCTGTTTGGAGTATTGTGTGATGACCCGAATGGGTTGTAAGGTACTTTGGTTTTAGTGGAAAAGACCAGTTCCTTACGGTCCTGTTTGAAGGCTCTATTGTAGGCTCTTTTTAAGATTCTATGACTATAGCCTCTTTCTTTGAGACAAAGGTAAAGACTCTTAGCTGCTTCTTCATAGTCCTCATTGCGAGTGCAATTCCTTTTTAGTCTTACATATTGACTATGGAATACTTTTAATGAGGGAGTACGGGTGACCACTAGATGCGTGCAGTATAGTATTGCCAGAAGACGGCTTGTGATATATAGATGGGTATAGAACAGGGCTCAAAATTTCAAGTCCTGAGCCACTAGCCAGGCCTTAAGAGTTACTCGCCACCAGTTGCCCCAGCCAACACCTCCCCTGTCCTACCCCTAAATCCGCCCCTAAACACGACCTTGTAAATTATCTCATGAAATTACACTGTTAAATATTTTAAGCAGAATTACGTTCCAAAAATAAATATTAACAATAGTAACATAAAGCATATCAGTACCCATCTGTGCCCGTGACGCAGCCTCAGTGTGCCCCATCAATGCAGCCTTAGTGTGCCCCATCAATGCAGCCTTAGTGTGCCCCATCAATGCAGCCTTAGTGTGCCCCATCAATGCAGCCTTAGTGTGCCCCATCAATGCAGCCTTACAGTGCCCCATCAGTTGCAGCCTTAGAGTGCTCCATCAGTGCAGCATTACTGTGCCCCCATCAGTGCAGCATTGCATACACTGGAGGTAGGGAGGGAACAGGAGAATCAGGAGAGCATACACTGGGGGGGATCAGGAGAGCATACACTGGGGGGGGGGGAGTCAGGAGAGCATACACTGGAAGGGAGGGAACAGGAGAGCATACACTGTGGGGGGGGGTCAGGAGAGCATACACTGGAAGGGGGGGATCAGGAGAGTATACACTGGGGGGGCGGTCAGGAGAGTATGCACTGGGGGAGAATCAGGAGAGTATACACTGGGGGGGAATCAGGAGAGTATACACTGGGGGGGGGATCAGGAGAGTATACACTGGAAGGGAGGGATCAGGACAGCATACACTGGAAGGGAGGGATCAGGATAGCATACAGTGGAAGGGGGATCAGGAGAGTATACACTGGGGGGGGGAATCAGGAGAGTATACACTGGAGAGGGGGGATCAGGAGAGTATACACTGGGGGGGGGGTCAGGAGAGTATACACTGGAGAGGGGGGATCAGGAGAGTATACACTGGAAGGGAGGGAACAGGAGAGTATACACTGGAAGGGAGGGATCAGGAGAGCATACACTGGGGAAGGGGGGACAGGAGAGTATACACTGGAAGGGAGGGATCAGGAGAGCATACACTGGAGGGGGGATCAGGAGAGTATACACTGGGGGGGGGGGTCAGGAGAGTATACACTGGAAGGGAAGGATCAGGAGAGTATACACTGGAAGAGAGGGATCAGGAGAGCATACACTGGAAGGAGGGGGGGGGGGTCAGGAGACTATACACTGGGGGGATCAGGGGAGTATACACTGGAAGGGGGGGATCAGGAGAGTATACACTGGAAGGGAGGGATCAGGAGAGTATACACTGGAAGGGAGGGATCAGGAGAGCATACACTGGAAGGGGGGGGTGTTAGGAGAGTATACACTGGAGGGATCAGGAGAGTATGCACTGGAAGGGAGGGATCAGGAGAGCATACACTGGAAGGGGGATCAGGAGAGTATACACTGGAAGGGAGGGATCAGGAGAGTATACATTGGAGGGGGGGTCAGGAGAGTATACACTGCAAGGGAGGGAACAGGAGAGTATACACTGGAAGGGAGGGAACAGGAGAGCATACATTGGGGGGGGGGTCAGGAGAGCATACACTGGAAGGGGTGGGGATTAAGGGGAGTATACACTGGGGGGGGGGGTCAGGAGAGTATACACTGGGGGGAATCAGAAGACAATACACTGTGGGGGATCAGGAGAGTATACACTGGAAGGGGGGATCAGGAGAGTGTACACTGGAAGGGAGGGATCAGGAGAGTATACACTGGAAGGGGGGGATCAGGAGAGTATACACTGGAAGGGGGGGATCAGGAGAGTATACACTGGAAAGGAAGGGATCAGGAGAGTATACACTGGAAGGGAGGGAACAGGAGAGTATACACTGGAAGGGGGATCAGGAGACTATACACTGGGGGGAAACAGGAGAGTATACACTGGATCAGGAGAGTATACAATGGAAGGGAGGGATCAGGAGAGCATACACTGGAAGGGGGGTCAGGAGAGTATACACTGGAAGGGAGGGAAATCAAGAGAGTATACACTGGAAGGGAGGGAACAGGAGAGTATACACTGGGGGGGGGAATCAGGAGAGTATACACTGGAAGGGAGGGAACATGAGAGTATACACTGGAAGGGGGGGTCAGGAGAGTATACACTGTAAGGGGGGGGGTCAGGAGAGTATACACTGTGGGGCAGTCATAATCCTTTAAATGAGTTACATTTCTCACTTGTCATGAAAGAAGATCTGTTTTGTCAGCTAACAGCACCTCTATTCTAGGTTGCAGTAACTCAGCAGACTCAGCGTAGAGGTGTCTGTAAACAAATCCACACTGTAGTGCAAGCAGCAGAGCTCACCTTCAGGAACTTTCACGTGGCTTCCCTCTGCTCGGCTGCAAAATGCAGGCATCTTCCTCTTCCAGACGAGTGTCTTCTTGGGGAAAAGGCACATCCCCATCCCGCCCACTAAAGCAGCAGCCTGCAGGAGAGAGGCTGAAATGCTGCTGGGGGAGGTACAGGGGGCGGAGAGTGCAGTCCCGATGTTTCTGAGCTATTCATGCTTAGAATGGCTGCGAGTTGTCCTGACCACAGCTCTGGTTACCCGGGTGCCTCAGAGTTTTTAATGTTTTCTCAGACCCAGCTCCATGACACACAGCAGAAGCGCTGTGTGTCTGATATGAGAGGAGGAGAAGGAGAGAGCTGCATCCATGGCTCAAAGCGGCACCAGGGCAGTCCAGCCCTGCCGCTCGCTGTGTCATTCGGCTGACAGTTTCCTGGTTCATCCCCCCCGCTCCTCACTCGCCCTAGACTAAATTTCACTCGCATTTTGCGAGCAAAGAGTGGAATTTTTGGGGGCTGGTATAGAAGACCCTCTTCATCAACAGAGATTTTTAGGTCCCAAAAGTTAATGCATTGCTGGCTACATTCCATAGTGAACTTGAGATGGTGGGTATTGGCAGATAAGACAGTCATGAACTGAGTCAATTCTGCCCTGCTGCTGGACCATAGGATTAGCACATCATCGATGTACCTGCACCAGGATAAAACATAGAAGACAGGTACATCAATATGTTATCTCGGGAAAATAGTTCCTTCTCCCACCCCTCAGGTACAGGTTGGCATATGATGGGGCACATTTCGTCCCCATTGCAACCCCCTGCACCTGGAGGTAGTGGGAGAGTCCGAACATGAAAATATTGTGTGTCAAAATGAATTTGAGAAGTTCCAAAATGAACGAGTTGTAAAGATGTGCAGAGCTACCCCTGTCTTTTAAAAATGTTTCCCACAACCTCAATTCCTCTGTCATGGGGAATTGCGTTGTATAAGCTTTCAATGTCAATGCAACTAGCCAGGTGTTAGGAGGTACCCTTCTATCGTCTGCAATAGATTGATTGTGTCCTTAATGTATGACGATAAAGACCTCACATGGAGGTGGAGATACTTATCCACCAGAGCACTGGCGTTCTCCGTTAGACTTTGACAATCGGATAGAATCGGTCTACCCGGGGGTTAGTCATAGATTTGTGCACTTTTGGAAGAGCGCACATGGTAGGTGTCTTAGGTTCTTGAATGTTCAAATAATTCCAAGTATCCTTATTGAGAAGTCCCATATGAAAGGCTTTTGTAATCAGGGAGGTATACTCCAAGTTAAAATTGGTAATGATAGATTGTGATATAGGACGATACCAATCTTTGTTTTTCAAAATTTTCATACACATCAGTTCATAGTCACAGGTATTCATGACCATGACATTGCCGCCTTTATCTGCCGGTTTGATGGTAATTCGGTTATTCATTTAAAATGAATGTAACATCCTAGATATGTGACCATAGAGAAGTTGCCAACACCCCGGATGAATAAGAATAATGCAAAATCCCCCAAGGAGGGGCTTTATAGGCAACAGTAGTAAGCGTAATAAAGCGAAATACAAAATTATATTTAAATATTTAATCGTATAAAAAGATCATACAATGTGATACATAAAAGTACAATAACAAAAGGGAGTCGAGGCTGATCCACATTAGAACTACAGGGCCCTACGCGTTTCGGGTAATTCCCTTCTTCAGGGCCCAGGGTCTATGTGGAAACAAGATACATTATATCAAGTTTACAAAAACATATTGTAAAATAATTTTTACAGTTACATCAAACACAAAAACAGCGAGTATAAGAGGTGCAATAAACAGGGTCATACCAGTCATAGAATATCAACTCAATAAGGGACAGGTGTCTTACATCCAAAAGGAAGCAAACCCTAGACCATAACTGCCGAAGTGTGAAAAAAATGTGCGTACAGTCCCTATAGGAAAGAGGACAAATTACACAAAGTTACACAGGAGTAAAGATAAAAAGAAAAAAAGAAAAAAGTGTATCAATAATTATTATAGTAATAAAGTATAAGGTTTGTACCTATCACAAGGGCGTAAAGTCTAGGATGGCCAGGGGAGGTCAGCAGAGAGCACAGCAATGAGAAGCTGGAATGACAATAAAGGAAATGATAATTTTAAATTTAAATTACACAGAAAAGAGAAGAAAGAGGGGTTCAACTGAACTTGTACAAAGGGAAACAAAGCCATGGACATACCTCTATTTGATATGTAGTGCAAGCGCCGCCGCCATAGACCAGGTCAGGCATTCCTGGAAGGCGGCGGCGTTTAAATAGGGGAAATGAGACGTAGTAAGGGAGGGGGGTGTGTATGCGGTGGGCGGGGTCAGAGCAGCGCGATCGCGTCATGCGCGCACCGCCCACCCGACCTACACTGCACCTAGAAGAGGGCGAGAGGGGGCGGAAGATATGGATTGACTCAGCCACGTCGGCGTAGTGACTCAAAAAAGCGTCACGGCGCCAGCCATGTGACCAGTCATGGAGATAAGCAAAGAGAGCGTTGCGGCGCGGCCAGCGTCGCGGCGTGATGACATCAATAAGGAA
This sequence comes from Rana kukunoris, assembly GCA_029574335.1. Classification (NCBI taxonomy): domain Eukaryota; kingdom Metazoa; phylum Chordata; class Amphibia; order Anura; family Ranidae; genus Rana; species Rana kukunoris. The sequence continues at coordinate 281,035,588 of CM056059.1, forward strand.
GCAAACCAATAACACATGACAAAAAGCAAACAAACAAATCAGTTTTAGGCCTTTTTTAGAGGGCTTTTCTTCTGGTGGCTGTGAAAAGGATTAAATCACCCTATTATTACCAACGTGATTGCTATTGTAAACTCTGAAATGTTGTATAGCTTTTTGTCTTTGTTACTGTCTGTACTGTTCATTTGTTGCTCTAATCTGCATCTCCTCCCTTGTACTTGGTAGTACCAACAACTTGTTTCATGATCTGTAATGTCACCCTGGTATTTCCTCCAGGCTCTCTCGCCCCTGGCTTGTATGATGATTTGGCGTCCCCTGTCACGTACCTGGTGCTGAGCAGAGCCTGACGTGCGGGAGTGGCCACTCTTGCTCCTCTGACCCCGGAACCCCTGGTAGTGCAGACAGGAGGTACTGGAGTCTAGAGTCACACTAGCGCCTGGCGGGGATGTCGTGCAGACACGGTATCAGTCTTACTGGAGGTGTGCTGTAGCACCGACGCCGACAGGTAACTGGAGCTAGTGCAGATGTCTGGCAGATAGCAGGGGGAAGGTGTTCTGTAGTACGGATGCTGGCAGGCAACTGGAGCTGGTGCAGGTGACTGGCAGACAGCAGGAGGAAGGTGTCCTGTAGTACGGATGCTGGCAGGCAACTGGAGCTGGTGCAGGTGACTGGCAGACAGCAGGAGGAAGGTGTCCTGTAGTACGGATGCTGGCAGGCAACTGGAGCTGGTGCAGGTGACTGGCAGACAGCAGGAGGAAGGTGTTCTGTAGTACAGATGCAGACGGATCAGGTTCAGGGATAAGGCAGCAGCAGAGTCGTGATTCAAGTCGGGCCGGCAACAGGCAGGCGGTCACTGGTACAGGGCAAGGCAGAGGCAGCGTCGGACAGTCCGAGGTCGGGGCGGGCAGCAATCAGAAGGGTCAAGACAAGCCGGAATCACAGGAACAGGGGTCAATCAGGTAACGGGTCTTCAGGCAGGTATCAGGAACGCTGATGATCGAGCAGCAAGAGGCCATGGGAAGAGCTACCTTAAATAGCCTGAACTGGCGCCAAAATGGCGTCCTCACGTGCCCGCGCGCCGCTGCCGCGAATGCGCGCTCCCGTGCGCGCCGATGTGCCGCGCGTGCGCGTGCCCGTGCGTGTGCACGTCGAAGTGCCGCGAATGCGCGCTCCCGGCGCCCCTGTGCGCGCCGTTACACCGCTAGCGCCACCTGGTGGTCGACCACGACCATGACATTGCCCCCTCCCAATGGGCAGCCTCCGGATGCCCAACTGGGCCATCTTAAGTGGATGAGCGTTCTTGAAGGACCGGACCAGTCTCTTAGCGTGGATATTACGCTCAGGTTCCCACGAATTTTCTTCAGGGCCATAACCCTTCCACTTTACCAAGAACTGGACCTGGTTGTGCCTTCTCCTGCAGTCTACAATAGACTCCACTTCGAATTCTTCCTCTCCATTCACTAAGACCGGCTCGGGTGGTTCGGTGCTTCGTCCTGGGAAGGGATTAGCAACATCAGGTTTGAGGAGAGAGACATGGAAGACTGGATGAACGCGGAGTGAGTCTGGCAGTTCTAGCTCGTAGGCCACACTGTTAATCCTCCTCTTGATCGGAAAAGGCCCCATAAATTTAGGTCCTAGTTTCTTAGATGGGCAGGAAAGTTTCAAATTAATGGTGGACAACCATACCAGGTCTCCGGGTTCCAGATTGAGTTCACCCCTCCGCTTCTTATCAAAGATCTCTTTATTGTGCTCCTGAGTCCTTGCCATGGTTCCTTGCAGTAGCTTGTTGTTAGTGCTAAAGAAGTTTAATGTCTCTTGTACGGCAGGTACCGCACATTCCGGAGCACAGTTAGGCAGAAATGATGGGTGGTAGCCATAATTCGCATAGAAAGGAGATTGCTTAGTAGCAGAGTGGACTGAATTATTATATGCAAATTCGGCCAGCGGTAATAGAGAGGCCCAATCTTCCTGAGAAAACAAAGAAAAACAACGTAAATATTGCTCTAGTGTCTGGTTTGTCCTCTCGGTCTGGCCGTTCGACTGAGGGTGATAGGCGGATGAGAAAGACAGCCCAATCTTGAGGGATTTGCAGAGTGCCCTCCAGAACATGGAGGTGAATTGCACCCCGCGGTCAGAAACGATATCTGTAGGAATACCGTGAAGCCGCACAACTTCTTTAATAAAGATCTTGGCAGTCTCTGGGGCAGAGGGTGTACCCTTCATGGGCAGAAAATGTGCCATCTTGGATAGTCTATCTACTGTTACGAAGATAGTCGTGAACCCCTCAGAGGGTGGCAGTTCAACAATAAAATCCATGGAGATCATTTGCCATGGTCTCTCTGGTACGGATAAAGGCCTTAACAATCCCCAAGCTCTGGATTTGCTCCCTTTATTTTGGATGCACGTGGTGCACGACTCCACATAGCTTCTGCAGTCCTTCACAAGTTGGGGCCACCAGAACGTGCGCTGTAGAAGTTCCGAAGTCTTTTGTGCCCCAAAGTGACCAGCCAGTACATGATCATGGCAGAGGCTCAGGACAGTGACCCGCAAGTCCTCGGGTACAAAGATTTTGTTGCCATGCCATAACAGACCGTCCCGAATCTGCAGATCTGTGTCCGAGGGAGAGGGAATTCCTGCAGAGGCTTGCTTGATCCGAGCCACTAGGTCGTCTTGCAACAACAGAAAATTCCCAGAGGATAGGATAGTGTCTGGAGGGGCGAAAGTTTCAGGATCGCAATACATCCGCGAAAGGGCATCGGGTTTGGTGTTCTTAGATCCAGGCCTATAGGTTATGTGGAAGGTAAACCTAGTAAAGAAAAGTGCCCATCTGGCCTGTCGTGGCCTCAGCCTTTTAGCTACCTTCAGGTATTCCAGGTTTTTATGGTCCGTATAGACCAGGATCGGATGAGCTGCACCTTCCAACAGGTACCGCCACTCTTCTAGTGCGGCTTTAATCGCTAAGAGTTCTCGGTCCCCCACATCGTAGTTCTTTTCCGTGTCGGACAATCTTCGAGAGAAAAAGGCGACCGGATGCAGAAGAGCCTTTGGCCCCTGTCTCTGGGAAAGAACAGCTCCCACTGCCGTTTCCGAAGCATCCACCTCCAGGATGTAGGGCAGACTGGCGTCAGGGTGTTTAAGGACAGGTGCCGATGTAAACAACTTTTTCAGGGTCTCGAAGGCTACCTGGGCCTCTGGAGACCATCGGAAACGGACAGTTTGTTTGGTCAGGCCGGTTATGGGGGATATAATACTGGAAAAACCCTTGATAAACTTCCTGTAAAAGTTCGCAAATCCGATGAACCGTTGTACACCTTTCTTTTCAGAGGGCGCGGGCCAATCAAGAATTGCTGCGACCTTTTGTGGGTCCATCTCGATACCTTTTACGGAGATGATCAGACCTAGAAATTGTATGCTCACACGTTCGAATTCGCACTTTTCAGACTTGGCATACAGTCCGTGAGTTCGGAGTCGCCTGAGGACTTTCCTAACGTGTTCCCGATGCCTGTCAATAGAGGGGGAAAAGATAAGGATGTCATCGAGATATACCACAACAAACAGATCAAGGTAGTCTTTAAAGATGTCATTCACGAAGTGCTGAAATGTAGCGGGGGCGTTACAGAGTCCGAATGGCATCACCAAGTATTCGAAATGGCCAAAGCGGGTGCGGAAGGCAGTTTTCCACTCATCGCCATCCCGAATTCGTACCAAGTTATAGGCCCCCCGCAGATCGAGTTTCGTGAAGATGACTGCGGCTCCAAGTCTCTGAAACAATTCCGGTACCAGGGGAAGGGGGTACCGATTTTTGATCGTCACCTTGTTAAGCTCACGGTAATCCACACAAGGGCGGAGTGTATGATCTTTCTTTTCGACAAAAAAAATTCCTGCTCCTGCTGGTGAGGTGGAGGGGCGGATAAACCCCTTCTTAAGGTTGTCATCAAGGTAGGTCTTCAGATTCTCCAGCTCTAGCTCTGTCAGGGGAAAAATCCTGCCGAAGGGGACTTCAGCCCCAGGGAGAAGCTCAATTGGGCAGTCATAGGGCCGGTGCGGAGGGAGGGTGTCAGCCCCTTTTTTACTAAATACGTCCAGGAATTCATGGTACACTTCGGGGACGGATTGGCGGGTTTCAATGTCAGAGTCCATGCAAAGCAGAGAGGGGGAACAGGAGGTCACTTGCAGGCAGTGTAGTTGGCAGTAGGCGGAGCTGAAACGAATCTCCCCGGTAGTCCAGTCTATTTGTGGGTTGTGAGCCCGGAGCCAGGGCATACCCAGAATTATGGGAAATAAAGGGGACACAATAACATCCAGGCACAGGAATTCCCGATGAGAGTCTAAGATAGTGGTGGCGATAGGTACAGTTTCTTGGGTAACTGGGCCGGATTTTAGAGCTGACCCATCAGCCAAGTGTACAGACAGTCCCACAGCTCTGGGGCGCAACGGAATCTGGTGTAGAGTGGCAAAGGAAGAGTCCATGAAGCAGCTGCAGGCCCCAGAATCAAGTATGGCGCTGGTCCGGATGACCCCTCCTGGAAGCTGGAACAAAACAGGAACAGCCAGGTGAGTGGAATTGTTGAGGACAACCGGAGTATGGACAGAGGACATGAAAGTGGACTTACAGAACTTTGCTGGGCAGGTCCTCACATAGTGGCCGGGCTCTCCGCAGTAGAGGCACAAGTTGTTAATCCGGCGACAAAGTCGTTCCTCGGATGTGAGGGATGGACGAATCAGACCCAGCTGCATAGGTTCTGGTATGTCTCTGGAGGAGGGAAGCGAGGCAGAAGGAATCGGGTTAGGCAAGGTAGGAACCCTAGGCAGCATCCATGTCGGACGGGTCGGACCTGTGGTACGTTCAGTCCTGCGCTCCCTTAGGCGCCGATCAATCTGGATGGCCAGATTAATAAGAGCTTCCAGAGTTCCAGGGACCCCCACTCGAGCAAGCTCGTCCTTAAGTGTCTCAGAGAGGCCAAGACGAAACTGGTAGCAGAGGGCCGCGTCATTCCAGTTAGTGTCCGCACTCCACCTTCTGAACTCGGATACATAGTCCTCCGCAGGTCTGCAACCCTGCTGGAGGGCGTGCAAAGCGGCCTCTGCTGTAGCGGCCTGGTGAGGGTCCTCGTACAGCAAGGACATGGCCTGAAAAAACGTATCTAGACGGTCAAGACATAAGTCCTTTTGCTCCAAGAGCCGGTGGGCCCAGGCCTGCGGTTCGCTGGTTAGCAGGGAAATGACAAACCCGACCTTGGTGGCCTCTAATGAGAAGGTTCGAGGCTGGAGTGCAAAATATAGTTCACATGCATTCCGGAAGGCCCTATACTTGCTTCTTTCCCCGGAAAATCTCTCTGGCATGGGTACTTTGGGCTCAGGTGGTAGCATGATGACAGAGGGGGAAGAAGGAGTACCCGAAGTGGAAGCAGAAGAAGTTGCGGACAAGGCCTGGACGCGGTCTTCAAGTCGGGTGTAGCCTTCTTGCAGGGCCCTAACTGCTTGTGTTAAGCCATCCAAATGGTGACAGAGTTCAGACATAGGGTCCACTCCCTGTGCAGGCTCAGACATGGCTGCTCGATACTGTCACGTACCTGGTGCTGAGCAGAGCCTGACGTGCGGGAGTGGCCACTCTTGCTCCTCTGACCCCGGAACCCCTGGTAGTGCAGACAGGAGGTACTGGAGTCTAGAGTCACACTAGCGCCTGGCGGGGATGTCGTGCAGACACGGTATCAGTCTTACTGGAGGTGTGCTGTAGCACCGACGCCGACAGGTAACTGGAGCTAGTGCAGATGTCTGGCAGATAGCAGGGGGAAGGTGTTCTGTAGTACGGATGCTGGCAGGCAACTGGAGCTGGTGCAGGTGACTGGCAGACAGCAGGAGGAAGGTGTCCTGTAGTACGGATGCTGGCAGGCAACTGGAGCTGGTGCAGGTGTCTGGCAGACAGCAGGAGGAAGGTGTCCTGTAGTACGGATGCTGGCAGGCAACTGGAGCTGGTGCAGGTGACTGGCAGACAGCAGGAGGAAGGTGTTCTGTAGTACAGATGCAGACGGATCAGGTTCAGGGATAAGGCAGCAGCAGAGTCGTGATTCAAGTCGGGCCGGCAACAGGCAGGCGGTCACTGGTACAGGGCAAGGCAGAGGCAGCGTCGGACAGTCCGAGGTCGGGGCGGGCAGCAATCAGAAGGGTCAAGACAAGCCGGAATCACAGGAACAGGGGTCAATCAGGTAACGGGTCTTCAGGCAGGTATCAGGAACGCTGATGATCGAGCAGCAAGAGGCCATGGGAAGAGCTACCTTAAATAGCCTGAACTGGCGCCAAAATGGCGTCCTCACGTGCCCGCGTGCCGCTGCCGCGAATGCGCGCTCCCGTGCGCGCCGATGTGCCGCGCGTGCGCGTGCCCGTGCGTGTGCACGTCGAAGTGCCGCGAATGCGCGCTCCCGGCGCCCCTGTGCGCGCCGTTACACCGCTAGCGCCACCTGGTGGTCGACCACGACCATGACATCCCCATCCCTAAGGAAGCTTGGCGCAAACAGGAATGTTTTTTCAGGTGGAGGTGTCTGACATTTTTTTCCCTACTCTTCCTCTTTTCTGACTGTTTTTCACTAGTTTTGCATTTGGCTAGGGTCAGTGTCACTACTGGTAACACAAGGCGATACTTGGACCCTATAAAGGTTGCACAGGCAGTCCAACTCCTCCAGGATGGCACATCAATACGTGTCATTGCCAGAAGGTTTGCCATGTGCAGTCTCAAGAGCATGGAGGAGATTCCATGAGACAGGCAGTTACTCTAGGAGAGCTGGACAAAGCCATAGAAGGTCCTTAACCCATCAGCAGGACTGGTATCTGCTCCTTTGTGCAAGAAGGAACATGATCAGTACTGCCAGAGCCCTACAAAATGACCTCCAGGCTTAATGGGGGTGGCCTGAGGGCCAGACATCCTCTAGTGTGCATTGTGTTCACTGCTGGACACTGTGGAGCTCGATTGGCATTTTCCATTGAACACCAGAATTGTCAGGTCCACTACTGGTGCCCCATGCTTTTCACAGATAAGAGCAGGTTCACCCTGAGCATATGTGACAGACGTGAAAGGGTCTGGAGAAGCCACAGAGAACTTTATGCTGCCTGTAACATCGTTCAGCATTATAGTTTGGTGGTGGGTCAGCGATGGTCTGGGGAGGTATATCCATGGAGGGACGCACAGACCTCTACAGGCTATACAATGGCACCCTGAAATCCTTGGACCCGTTGTCAGAACCTACGCTGGTGCAGTGGGTCCTGGGTTCCTCCTGGTGCACAACAATGCCCGGCCTCATGTGGTGAGAGCATGCAGCCAGTTCCTGGAGGATGAAGAAATTGATACCATTGAATGGCCCCCATGCTCACATGACCTAAATCCAAGAGAACACCTCTGGGACATTATGTTTGAGTACATCCGGTGCTGCCAGGTTGCACCTCACGCTGTTCGGGAGCTCAGTGATGCTCTGGTCCAGATCTGGGAGGAAATACCCCAGGACACCATCCGTCTTCTTATTTAGGAGCATGCCCTGATGTTGTCAGGCATGCATACAAGCACTTGTTGCTCCATGTGCTTTTCTTTACTGTTGTACAGTTTAAAATTTCAACTTTTAGGTTCATGGGCACAGTAATCGGTCGTAGTAAACATCGTTCGCCCACTATAATACAATGTTTTTGGCAGACATATGTTAACTACATTGGGAGAAAAGACTCTGGACATATGAGGACACCAGGAACCCCACACCGCAAGTCGCTCCGACTTAGAAAAAGGTTCTTGCACAACTTTGGGGCGGCTCAGGGCGACCTGCATTGATTTGTATACAGAAGTCATTTTGCTAATCGCCTCTGAAGTCATCTTCAGGACGACTTGCAGAGTCGCCCCCGAAGTCGTGCCGCCGCAGTGTGAACTGGCTCTAATAGATGTATGCCTGCATATTTATCATACATGGTGTGTTTTTTTTATTTTATATTATTTTTCCAGGGGGAAGAAGATACAACCCCCCTGTATCGACATGCGTAGGGGAGGGGACAAGATGGCAGAAGAGTCTGTTTGTGGTTACAGAGGACATTGATTATATCCTGGTACCGTTATCGTATGTGTCTTTCATAGAGTGGTACACTAGTGCACCTGTTCCTTGTAAGTACCCCGGCAGGGTATTTCTCTTAAATGTAAAGTTTTAAAATGTTATTTGCACCATCTGGTTTTTCTTATTTTTATATTATCTGGAGACACCTATTGAGGAGCCCAGGACCCCAGGATTGATCAATAGATCCCAGGTGTGGTTCATAAGCGTGCTTAGACTGAGCTTAGTTGCAAAGTCGCACACTCTAAGGTGAGCGTCCACTACCATAGGGGAGCACCTGTGTGATTGCACCTTGGCATGTTTTCTGGATCGCCCACTGGGCCGTGTGATACTTATGTACTGTATTAAGCATCATTCCCTGGAACGCTGTCACTTATTACTATATGCACTGAAGCACTTTGGATTATTCATATATGGACTTGTGTGTCATTATCTTTTTAAGGACCATATTGGTTACCACTATTATGTATTTTTGTCTGATTATTATTATATTCTTATGCATGTTTAGCCACTAGAGCACTTTAGTACTAATATAGTTACTGTATATATTATATTTTCACTTATATATTGGATTTAATTTATTTTGGTTTGTACACTATTTATAATTATTAACTGGATATCCCATACCAGTGTATGTGTGTGTGTATATATATATATATATATATATATATATATATATAATATATTTTACAGTGGTGTGTGTATCACATTTTTAGTAGCGCTGCATTTTGTTCACTCGTTCAGGTTATTCAGGTGTTTTTCCTTAAAGGGGTTGTAAATGTTTGTTTTTTATTTACTAAATAGTTTCCTTTAAAGTGGTGTTCCAGTCAATTTAAATGTTTAAAAAGTCAGCAGCTACAAAAAGTGTAGCTGCTGGCTTTTAATAAACATACACTTACCTGCTCCACGTTCCAGCGACGCGCAGGCCGGGGCTTCGCTCCTCTCCCCCCCCCCTCTCCGGCCGGCGTCTTCATTCTAAGTGTGGGCACCCGGCTGTGACAGCTTTTGGCTTTACTGCGCATGTGCGAGCAGCACTGCGCCATCCGATTGGACAGGCGATCGCCTGGGACCTGTCACGTGTCCCAGGCGATCGCCTACAGTGAGGGGCTGACAAAAGGCGATATGACTATTCGCCTTAGAAGCCCCTCGGTGGAAGGAGAAAGTGAGACAGGAAGTCCCACTCCTCCTGAAGCTCCCACTCCCCCCCAAAAAATTACATGCCAAATGTGGCATGTAATGGGGGGAGGAGTGGATTAAGCGGAAGTTACACTTTTGGGTGTAACTCCACTTTAAGCAAGTGCATTGTTGGTTCGCTTACCCTTTCCTTCTATTTCCCTTCTAAATGTTTTTTTTCTTTGTCTGAATTTCTCACTTCCTGTTCCTCCTCAGTAAGCTGTTCAGTAAGCTGCTCTGGCTGACTAACCACCGCTTGGATGATGTTGGCAAGTTTACTTAGGAGAAACAGGAAGTGAGAAATTCAGACAAAGGAAAAAAAAAGAACCTTTACAACCCCTTTAAGGCACATCGGTGGTACTTCAAGTGTGGGCGTACGAGTCTTGCTGACCATCAGCCATAAAGATGTTGGTTTGTTCAAAAAAAAAAATTATTTTCTTTTTTTTTTCCCCACATCAGACTCGACCAGAAAACAGGACAGCTAGACGTGCTCACAGTAATTCCGCCCTTCGCATCTCTTCTATGGTCTCCCATGACATGTTTTTTTTTCATTTACGTCTTTCTCTTTTTTTTTTTTTTTTTTATACTACAGTATTTACTTCATTTACATTCATCTGTATCCCAAAAAAAGGAAAGAAGAAAAATCACTCTTAAATTTACTTTTTTGGTTATGGCCTACTTTGTACAAAGAAGATCTCGCCCCTGCATTACTACCCTTCCTTCTTTTTATACTCCGCTAATCCTAACCCTCCCCCTTCCCTTTGGATCTGTCGATCGCCTTTTGGGTTTGATTTCTCTATTACTGCCAAGATCACACGTGTCTATTTTTATCATTGCCTGTACAAACTTTTCTGAGGTTTTGAATGCTCTCCATTGCTTCCAGACTCTTCTACTTCTAACCTCTTCTCCCAGTTCACCTCGTCCCAAATATTCAATTTCTGATATATAATCGACTCAATGTATCCATTCTTTTATGGATGGCCTCTGTATGTGTAGCCAATTTTTTGAAATTAGGCCTTTTGCTGCATTCAGTAGCACTGGGACCAAAGTCGATCCATAAAGTTTTTTTGGCCTATCCGTTCCATGGAACAAGCAGGTATAGGGATTTCGCAGGATCTTTTTGCCTGTAATTTCTTCTATGTATTCTAAAACCTCTTTCCAATACAAAAAAACTTTTCTAACGCACATGTGACTGTGCACGGAGTAAAAGGTTGTCTACTCAACAATGTGTGGCTTCTTCTTTCAATGCTCAATACCAGTTTTTGGAGAAAGTTGGTGTTTACAGTGACAATGAGAGTTATTTACTAAAGGCAAATCCAATTGGCACTGCAAGTGCACTAGGAGAACCTAGGAGACAGATTTAAGAAACACAAGCAGTAAATCAAATTAAATATTAAATCAGATCAAAAAAATGTATCGCACATTTGCTGGCATATCAATGGCCCCCCTACCCGTAAAGTATTCTAGGTATTTTTGACGGACTTCACTGGCACTTTGGGGGGGGGGGGGGGCAAGCCGGGGCGGCCAGCTTAAAGTGCCATCAGTGTAGTTTGTTCTGGAAATCTAGTCTCAGGCACAACTGAGGCCACATAGTTTGTAGAATATCGCCTTAAAAAATTGTGGAGTATGCAGCAAGGACAATATGATTGAGTTTATATTCCGCCATATTGATTGCCGTGAGGAATAGGCGGAACCGGCTGGCCAGTATCCCAAAAGCTTTTCTGGCTCTGCCAGTAGTTAAAAACCCTCTGGTCCGGGTTGAGGGTCCTCGTGGGGAATGGCTGCATCAGGTGTTCACCCAGCCCAAACGCTTTATCAGTGACAAAGACAAACGGGAGTCCTGTAATGTTATCTTCAGCAGGTGACAATCGCAAGCCACCATTCTGGAGCTGTCTGTAAAACTTGGTCTGGGCAATGACTTCACCATCAGACATCTGGCCATTCTTCCACACATCCACATTCAAAAACTTGTATGTTGCAGACACCACCGCCAACATCACTATACTATTTAACCCCTTGTAGTTATAATAGTATGACCCCAATTTGGAGGGTGGGATGATGTGGATGTGTTTCCCATCGATTACCCCTTAGCAGTTGGGAAAGTCCCACCGCTGGGCAAATTTGGAAGACACAGTCTGCCAATCCTGTGGCGTTGAAGGAGACTGTGGAGTCAAACAAGAAAAATAAAAATAAGTACTTTTGCACATAAAATTACAAGCAGATTGAACACAAACATTCTTGGCCAACATCAGTATAATATTTATTTTAAGGAGTTTTTAAAGACAATAATATAGGGTCCACTTATCAGATTCCTCACACCCTCTGATGGCCCATTGTGAAACATTTAGGGTGGGAGGAAGGTTCCCAATGAGCCCCCCAAAAAAAGACTCTGGCACTGAATTTGCCTGAATTTAAGGGCAACAATAACATTTGTACACATTTTAGGGGGTGTTTAGGGTAAAACACTACAATTGAGCTGACAAAATACATTAAGTGACTAGGCTAGGTGTGTATGGGCCCAGGATAGCATGCTGGAAAGGTTAGTGAAGGCAAATATGCATAAAGGACAAAAAAGTAGCATTAAAACCTTACAGCATGCATGATGACAAAGGGGACATTCACAGCATATTACAATCATGGTAATTAGGGAATGATGAAAGAAATACAATACATTAGCAAACATTAAATACATAGAATGTGATGTTAAAGGAGAATAATTACCTTAATATAGTCCTTCTGCAGGACTTGTATGATGGCAGAACAAGTCTCTGGAATAATGATCCCCAGAGCCTGGGGGGAGATGCCTGTTGAGAACTTGAGGTCCTGCAGACTTTGGGCCACTAGTGCCACTAGTGGCCGCAACGTGGCCACTAGCCTTTGTTCAGGAGTGATGGCTTGCTGCATGCAAGTGCAATGCTTCGTAATATAGGGGGACAGTAAAGCCAACAAATGGTAAAAAACGGGGTACGTTATCTGAAGATTATTCCTGAAATCATCAGGATTATTCTCCTGAATCTCCTGCAACATATAAGAGAATTGGTCATGCTGGAGCAACCAATTCTTTGTCCATGAACTCCCCACCCCCCTGTTCATGGACTGGGCATGGGTCAAAGTAAGAATCCCAACATCAAGCTCCCACACAACACGAACTCTACAACGAGTATGTACCCGCAACATGGCTAGAAAGCAGTCGGCTGGTCAGAACGAACTAACAGAACGCACTGAAGAACAGAAAGGCCTGAGAAGAACGAGCTGAAAATCAATAACAAAAGGACAGGAACGCACTGAAAACCAGATACGAACTAACTACACGCACTGAAAAACATATACAGACCCACAAGCACAAACTGAAGAGCAGTAATGGACTGAAAAGCACAAAGCTGAAAAAGGTGAATCGTCTCTCACCAAACTTCTACTAACACGAGATTAGCACTAGGTATGGAACTTCCGTTTTATTGTGCTGTCGTATGTGTTGTACGTGACCGCGTTCTTGACGTTCAGAATTTCAGACAAAATTTATGTGACCGTGTATATGCAAGACAACGGTTTTGTTGTCGGAATGTCCGATCGTCTGTACGTGGCATTAGTCTGTTTTTTTTTTTATATATATTTTTTAAAGTGTATTTTTGTGCGTGAACTCGAGAGAGAGGAGCCGGACTGCAGGAGCAATCTGCCATCCTTCTCCATGCCCCCAGGTGGCAATGGCGGGTGTGAGGGGGGCCTCCCACTCACCCCGCCTTACCTGCTTCACTTGGGAGCCCAACTGGGGCCCAACGGGACCCCAACGGGGCAGAGGGACTCCCCCTATGAGGGAGTGAGGGGGTCTAGCCCACACAGCCAGCCCCGTAGGTCCTTCGCCTCTCTTTTTTTAGGAGACCGCATGGCCAAAGTGCGTGCGTGTTAAACCAATTTCGTGTGAGTGCAAGTGTGGTGGTTTTTGTGGCAGGGGGTGGGGTGTTCATACTAAGCACAGGCGTACCTTGCATAGCACACCCACCGGGAGCCGGGCTGAGACCACCAAACTCAATTCACATGTAGCCAAGGCCGGGATCCGAACCCTTGGCTGCAGAGGTGAACGGCTTGTCAGCGCAGTGCCAATCACGTTGAGCCACCACAGCTCCCTAGGCATTAATTAGTCTGTTTAAAGTAATATTAACCACTTCTGAACCGCCCGCTGTTGTTTTACGTTCCTACTTTGAAGAGGAATACCGTTGTTATGGCAGCAGCTAGCTGCCATAACCCGGGTATCCTCTTCAAGAGCGGGCGGTCCGCTTTCCGATAAAAGTGGTCTCTGTGGTGGATTCGCCGCTAAAATCACTTTTATCGGCGGTGGGAGAGGGGACCGTCTCCCGACACTCTCCGCTGCTTCCTGGAGCCGCTGGTAGCGGCAGAGGCAATCGCATCCTTTCACGTCAGTGGCATGGAGACGAGTGAGGGGAAGATGGCCCCCACCTGTCTCCATACCATTGCAAGGTGGAAGCGACGTCAAAACATCACTTTCGCCTAATGCTCTTAAAAATACTTTTTTTCTAAATGTCATAAAAAAATAAAAATTGGGATTGCATTTTTGTGTAAATATGAGATCATTACATTCCTTGTAATAGGAATAACCATGACACATTTTGTAAACAAAATGAAATAAAAGGTAAAATAAATCAAACCTGCCACGTCCCGCCGAGCTTGCGTGCAGAAGCATACACACACGTGAGCCGCACATGCATATGAAAACGGTGTTCAAACCACACGTGAGGTATCACTATGATCGTTAGAGCGAGAGCAATAATTCTAGCCCAAGACCTCCTCTGTAACTCAAAACATGCAACCTGTAGAATTTTGAAGTGTGTGTAGCACCCTCTACCATAGGTAGGTGCTAGAGTGAGAATTTTTGTGAGGAAATCTGCCAGCGCAGGTAAATTTAGGCAGACCTATGCTTCAGGCTAGGTCTGCTTGTTTTGATCTGGGGCAGGGAGTAGTTAGTGTAACAGTGGGTATAACCACCTGTGCTTTAGTTCTGAGGTGCCTCCCCTGCTTCCAGGGAGAATGTTCTGGAAGGGGGCAAGGTCAAAGGCTAGAGTGACAGGCAGATCATGTGATGTGCCCTAACCAATGCCCACTTGGTATTGGCAGGGGGCAGGCCTCCCATATAAGCTGAGGTCACATTTTACTGGGGAGAAGTTGTCTGTTGGTAGACAAAATTAATGTAATGCTAGATAGCAGCAGGAGGCATCCTGGAACAGATAGGCTGGAGAAGCTATTGAAAAGCATGTCCGGTTAAAGTTCTCCATCATGGACTCAGGGCAAGGTGAAGGTTGGCGAGTGTGACACATTGGATTTCTGGAAGAGGCATGCTAGGGGAGCTGGGTGCAAGGCCAGAGGAGAGACTGTGGGAGTTGTGTTAAATCAATGCAGCCTGCGGGTGCAGGATTTTCAAGTTGGGCTAGCTGGGATCAGTAGTCCACCAAGTAAAGCAAGCTGCTAAATTACTAGGCTGCCAGGGAGAGGTACTGCAGACCTCTGGCCCAGTAACTACACAGCCTATTACAACCAAGTACAACTAAATACAGCCAGCATTCTGAAATCATTCAGAGTGATCCCCTTTGTTAAGTGAAGATGATGGGACAGAAAGGCTAACAGTTTTCAGTAGACGTTTTGTGCAGGAGGAAGAGAAGTCCTGGGAGCAACAGTCTGCAGGAGCCGATGCAGAGGAAGAGCAATAGTCTGCATAGGTTATGCAGGGAAGTGACTGTAAATGTTATGCCCTGTGCACATCGTCAAAATTTCCGCCAACAAAAGATTGAGAGCTGGTTCTCAAATTTTCAGCCGGAAAAAATCTTATCGGAAAATCCGATTGTCTGTAGTAATTCCGACGCATGCTTGGAAACAATTTGACGCATGCTCGGAAGCTCATCGTAGTGTTATACGTCACCACGTTCTTGACGCACTCTTCTTAGGTTCCCCACCTGCGCTCCTGGCTCCTTCCTCCTGCCGAGTACCCCTATAGCGAGCTGCTGCCCTGTCTGTTCGTTCAGACACAGGGCATGGCTCAACTCTACCTAATTTGCTCACTGGATGTGATTAACAGCAGTGGGGGGCAATGGCTCCCGCTGCTGTCTCAGCCAATGAGGAGACAGAGACCCTGGAAGGCCACTGCTCTCTTGCACATTGCTGGTTTAAGTTGTGGCTGAAGTATTTGAGGAGCTGCTGCACAGTTTTTTTTACCTTCATGCATAGAATTAAATTAAATGAATTAAAAAAAAATGAGCCTTTACAACCACTTTAATCTGTTTAAAGTGCAGAAACCCAACTGTTCTTGCAGAGAATAAAGTAACATAAATTACACTGCAAAACTATTGGCATCAAATATTTAGAAAATATCATTTGACACTGACCGTTCTGCCAAATACTGCAACACCTGTTGTGAAAGCTGATGAACTGTAGGTTTTTGCAGGTAGCAAAGTAATTAAATGAGTTAGGAGACAATACACTGTGGCACTGACCCCCAACATAACAGCGGTATTTACACTAGCCATCACTATAGCTATGACAGATTACACTGACCAGCAATGTAACAGGACCCCCCCCCCCCCCCCTCTGCTGATCTCTGCATCATTATCTGCCCCCTCTCAGCTCACTTTTTCATCCCAAATTGCCCCTGCTCACCTCTGCACCCAAAACCCCCTTTGTTACTTCTACACCCACCCCCCTTTCTTCTTACTTCTATAGGCCCTCTTTCAACTCCCCCTTACACCCCCCCCCCCCTTCCCACTTACACCTCTCCTTGCTCACTTTTGCACCCCAACTTCCCTGCTTACCTTTGAACCCCGAATGGTAACCGCCCTGTCTGTATACATTTGCACACTCCCCCTTTCTCACCTTTGCACTCCTTTAGAATCTCACCATCCCTGCTAATGATTAGGACCTCTGGGAGACAGGATGTGCATATTAATGAGTAAGGTCGTCTACATTTAAATCAGCTCTATGCATTGCACACTACAAGGTGCAGGGCTAAGCAGAGGTGATGACAGGCCTTAGTAAGCAGCAATCTCAGGACACATGCTTCAAGGGACAGGCAAATAAAGATCATATAAATCGTCAAATCAGGGACAGTTGGTAAGATCCTGGTAGTAACACACTTCCTACTGTCCTAGGGAAACAGTATGCACCTGTACCATATCTGTGGAAAAACAGCGTTGTCACCCTAAGATGCTCTACTGATTTGAATTACACCTTCCCCTCTCATCATCCCTATTACATGACTGGTGCACTGCTAGAGTTCTAGCTCAAGACCCCCCTTTAGTATAAACCCCTTACATAACATTATCATTAGATTAACCACTTTAGCCCCGGACCATATTGCTGTCCAAAGACCAGAGCACTTTTTGTGATTCGGCACTGCATCGCTTTAACTGACAATTGCGCGGTCGTGCGACGTGGCTCCCAAACAAAATTGGCGTCCTTTTTTTCCCACAAATAGAGCTTTCTTTTGGTGGTATTTGATCATCTCTGCGGTTTTTATTTTTTGCGCTATAAACAAAAATAGAGCGACTATTTTGAAAAAAATGCAATATTTTTTACATTTTGCTATAATAAATATCCCCAAAAAAGATATAAAAAAACATTTTTTTTCCTCAGTTTAGGCCGATACGTATTCTTCGCGTTTATTAGCGTTTATTGATTGGTTTGCGCAAAATTTATAGCGTTTACAAAAAAGGGGGTCGTTTTATGACATTTTTATTATTATTATTTTTTTACTAGTAATGGCGGCGATCAGCGTTTTTTTTCGGTACTGCGATATTATGGCGGACACATCGGACACTTTTGACACATTTTTGGGACCATTGGCATTTTTATAGCGATCAATGCTATAAAAATGCATTGGATTACTATAAAAATGCCATTGGCAGTAAAGGGGTTAACACTAGGGGGCAGGGAAGGGGTTAAGTGTGTTGCTGGGTGTGTTCTAACTGTATGGGGGGGGGTGGCCTCACTAGGGGAAATCACTGATCTTCTGTTCATACATTGTATGAGCAGAAAATCAACGCTTCCCCCGCTGACAGGAGAGCTGACACAGCTCTCGTTCCCCGCTCTGTAACGAGCAATCGCGGGTGCCCGGCGGCGATCGTACCCGCCGGGCACACGCGCGGGACTCGGGGGGCGCGCGGGGGCGCGCACGCCCTACAAGTCTCTAAAGGGAGGACGTAGAGCTACGTGCTCCCGCGAGACAGAGCCACCGCTCCGCAGTAATATGACGGCGGGCGGTCGGCATGTAGTTAAAGACATGACACCTTCTGGATTATTTGGCCACTAAAGGCCCCTTTATTAATTCCAAAAGATAACAAAATAAACTTATACAAATTAACCATTTTTTAATAAATATATATAATCTTTTAAATAAATACAGTATATATATTTAAACAAACAACTTTTTATTTACCCAAAGAACTTTTTCAAACTATTGCGTAAGAGGTTCCTGAGAGAAGCTAAATAAATGCTATGTCATCGGCTGCCCACCATCACCAAAGTATTCTGGCCTCTAGCCGTGTTCCTACCAGCTTCGAGACTTGATCGTACCTTCACTCTTCAGCCCGATTGACCAATAGCCCACTTAACCAGATAGGGAAGGTGCCCATCCCGAGACAGGCCCCAAACTCTACCAACCATCTCTGATATATACCTCCAATATATATCTAACAACCACCAACCAACCCTCAGGAACCCCATACCCCTGCCAGCACCACCTGAAATGACAAGACACATTAAAAACACATACCCATACCAAACAACTTCCAATAGGGAAGGAGGGAAAAACCGCCTGTGTGTTACCTCTTCCTGCTTTTGGCGCCGAATGCCTAGCTCCGCCCCCTCTGAACTTATAGAGAGCTGCCTCGTGTTGCCAGCCCCTCCTCAATGCAAATACTACCCACCCCACATCCTACTTCCTGGAGCAACATCCTCAGCATTCCCCCAGTCATGCGGCCCCACTGCCTAGGTTCCCTTACTCTGGGGCATTCTTTGGGGTGAACTGTTCTGTACTTCACAGACAAGAGATGGGAATGCTAATAACTTATTGAGATTTCAGCTCAACAAAGGCAAGATCAACAAGTATTTTTCTGTACTTGCAGAAAATGCTCTTAGCCTGGAAAAAAAGAAAATGATTGCAGTCACCATATGTATATGCAATATATAACATTTTTATACTTGTGTTTACTCCTGCTCAGTAATGCTAATGAACAAAATAAGAGTCACCTGTAAACAATAATAATTTAATGAAAAATCAGTTCAGTCGGTTCAGTATCAATTCAGTCCAGTCAAGGAACTCCTCAACCTTTATTGCTTGACTTCAGGTTGCCTAACAACAAGAAATGTTCCAGTTTATATCACAGCCTGGGACAAGGCTGGCTACCAATAATGAATTAGAATATATAAACCATAATACAGTGTATTTGTTAAAGTATTAGATTATTAAATTATTGGTTATTGTTAAAGATTATTCACCTTTATTAGATAATGGGGAATATATGTGGTAAGGTACTATGAGGCAATGGTTTTGCATGAATACTGTAAAACAACATTTTGAAGAAATCCAGACACCAGACATCATCCCTTAATATACAGGTCCAGTTTGATATGAAAGTGTAGCCCTGTTGTTGATTTCAGCTCCTTTAAGAGAAAAGATATTGCAGCTGCAGGTGGAGCCGGAGAGCACAGCTTTGTGGGGATTGTAGACACAGCCACTGAGGAATTACAAATGAAAATGGATACTTAGACTACAGTTCCCAGAGTGCTACAGGAGAAAGAAGGAAGTGAACTCTGGGGCAAGAGGTTGCTGGCCTCAGTCTGGTGTGAGGAGACAGGGAGAACAGACTGCTGTTGCTTGGGTGTGCCGCCTGTTTGTGGAGAGACTGTGCTAACTTGTCACACGTGCCTTCCTGAAGTGACATCTGCTACACAGGGTAAACGGCTGTTTGTTCCTGGCTGGAAGAGGATCCTCTGGGGCTGTGAGTAAGGTGCCACCCTGCTGAGAGGACACTGCGGGCGGCGACTCGGCCCAGACGGACGCCAAATTTGATGACCAGAACCCCTGATGACATCAGACTTCAGCTCCTATATACAGCTCTTCATCGCAGAAGATAATTGCTGACATCCCTGCCGGCTACAGACGGACATCTCCCTCCGTGGATGGGTGAGAGGCCTCCGGCCCGTTGTCATTAACCATACACACAGATTTTCACCGTTCATATTGGGCCCCAACGTTGGCTAGCTGAAGAAACTACCACTGGCCAGTGGGTTAGGTACCCGGGTACATTGGGACTAAGTTTATATATAAGTTCACAGTTAGAATAACCGCATTTATCGTTCATCACTGTTATGCTGGTGTCTCATATGCAGTCTCTGTGTTATGCTGTGTAGAGATAAATGTTGATGTTGTATATTGCTATTCAGATTATTATATATACAGTAAATAGTTATTTAAACTCTCACAAGGTGTGCTGGTGTGCTGTGGATTCATTGTTTGTGGTGTGTCACAGAGGTAAAACAGAAGACCCGATCATCCAGCGGCTCCTTCGGGGGTGAGCGCTACACGTGGGGGTTCTCGTCCGGGATCTTTTCTGATACCTCTCGCAAAGTGATAACCACACAAACGAGCCAGCAATGGATCCAAACACAGCAGCAGAGTGGTGCGAGGAACAAAATGGCCAATTAGGGCTGAGTGTAGTAATGGACATTCCTGCTGACAAATGGACAGAGGAACAGATCCGTCAAGCAGTAACTACACTAGCACCTGACCAGAAAGTGTTTGTAATAGACACAAAAATAGATCAAGAAATCTCCCATACCTATGCCCTACTAGAATGGAAGAAAGGAGTCCCAACCTGCTTCCAGGGTGATAGCATCCAGCTAACCGGAGAAGTTAAAGCACGGTTACTCCCTCTAGTCACCTCAGCAAGTTGTTTGGAGGGACCAAGCCAGACCATGTCAGACACAGTGGAAGTAACTACCACTTCTGTGCCAACCACTAACTACCCCCCAGCTTCCTTCTTCATGGACATAGGAAAACTGGTAGAGAGCGTTATAAAAATTTCCTCGCCCTCTGTGAACTATGGCTACAGGAAGTTGAGAATCTTTTCTGGAGTGCAGCCTGTACCTCCTGGAGAAGAAGAGTATGAAACCTGGATGGAACAGGCTATGCAAGCACTGGAAGAATGGGATGTTCCAGAGGCTCAAAAGAAACAGCGCATTACTGAAAGTCTGAAAGGCGTTGCAACAGAAGCCATCCGAAATTTGAAATTCAGTCAGGAGTCTTGTACAGCATATGACTATCTTCGCATGTTGCAAGATGAGTTTGGGCGCACAGAGAAAGGTACAGATTTAATCTTCCTCTTTGAACACATGTTTCAACGGGAAAATGAGCAGCTTTCCGAGTATATTCGACGACTAAACAAAATGCTATACCAGATTGTACTAAAGAAAGGAATAGAGCCCAGGGATATAGATTAAGTAAGAATGAAACAGATCCTGAGAGGCGCTCTGAGTTCTGACCCTATCTGGATCCAGTTGAAAACTTTACAAGGAGGTACCTCTTTGCGATACTCTGATCTCATTAAGATGGTAAGGGAGGAAGAGGCTATCCTAGAGGAGAAAAAGAAGGGCTCAGGATTTTCATTTCCTGCTGAGGTTCGAACGCTCAATGTGTCGAATGGGAATTCAGAAATAGAGAAATTAAAGGCGCAAGTTTCCCAGCTGACGCAAATGCTAACCCTATTGTCTGCAGGTGTCAAGTCGCCCCTTGAAAAAGTCACGTCAGAACCAGTTCCTGATTCTACCACTCAGGTGGTGCCTATCAAGAAACCGTCAAACATCTGCTATAACTGTGGAAGAGTGGGTCATTACTGAAGTATCTGTCCGAGCCCATCGAATTCAAGAGGAAGTTATCTACCGGCGGGAAACTACAGAGGGCCCCAGTGAGGGAGCAAACTGGGTGCCCAACTACTGAACACTGCTCTGATTCCCAGGATACCAATAAGAGGCCCAAGTCTTTACCCAGAGCCCCCCCTGCTACGACAAAAAGATCCCCTCCCTTGGTGTCTGGTCCTGTGTCACAGAGAAGCATAGAGAAAATGTACTGAGAGCTTTGCATGATGACCATGGTCACTTAGGATCAGAAAGAACTTTCAAACTGGTCCGAGACAGATTCTATTGGCCCTGCATGAGATCTGAAGTTGAAAGCTACTGCCATTCCTGTCTAAGATGTATCCAGAAGAAAACTTTACCTTCGAGGAATGCTCCAATGAGCCATCTACAAAGTCAAGGACCCATGGACCTGGTGTGCATTGACTTCCTGTGCCTAGAGCCTGACACTAGTGGACAGGGAAACATCTTGGTGGTGACAGATCACTTTACCCGTTATGCTCAAGCTTTTCCAACCAAAGATCAACGTGCTCCTACTGTAGCCAAAGTCCTAGTAGAAAAGTTCTTCGTTCATTATGGTCTACCTCAGAGGATCCATTCTGATCAAGGCAGAGACTTTGAAAGTCGACTCATCAGGCAGCTCTTGGATCTATTGGGGATTCAGAAGTCGAGGACCTCCCCCTATCACCCCCAGGGTGATGCACAACCGGAGAGATTCAATCGTACTCTACTCAACATGTTGGGAACACTGTCGACCAGGGAGAAACAGCACTGGAGTCGGCATATCTCTACCATTGTGCATGCTTACAATAGCACAGAAAGTGATGCTACCGGATACTCACCGTACCGCCTCATGTTTGGAAGAGAAGCCCGATTGCCAGTAGATTTAGCTTTTGGCCTCTCCCTTGACCAGACGTCTATTGCGTCTCATCAGGGCTATGTGGATAGACTCAGAAAGAACCTGGCTTCTGCATTTGAGAAGGCCCGTTCGACCTCTGAGGGTAGAGAACGAAGAAACAAACGAAACTATGACCTGAGGGTTCGGGTACAGGACCTACAGCCAGATGATCGAGTTTTGTTGAGAAATTTGGGTGCGTCTGCAAGACACAAGCTAGCTGATAGATGGAGTTCTCAGATCTACATTGTCTGTAAACAATTACCTGGCCTGCCAGTGTACCAGATTCGACCAGAGGGAAAGACCGGGCCACTGAAGAATTGGCATCGGAATCATCTCCTACCTCTGAATGAAGCTGTGCGGGTACCAGATAGAGATGAGTCTCCTTCACCCATTCCATCCACTTCCCGTCAAGCACCTGTTACCCGGTCACAACAGCCACCTTCTACAAGAGAAAGTGAGGACGACAGCGATGAGGAAGATGTGTGTCCGAGTTGGATGTGGCCATCTGAACCTATGGATGTCCATCCAACTATTATGGCTCCTGAGCAGGACTTGAGCAATTTGAGACCGGATGCCCCTGAATTTGTGCCTCAAGCAAACGAGGATATGCCAATGGAAGATAATTCTGTACCTTCTCAAGTGGAAAGTCTCTTGCCAGAAACCTCAGTGCTAGAGGATGCTCTTGTTCAGCCAGTCGAAGAGGAAACTGAATCCTCTCAGCCAACACTTCAAGTAGAAGGGGACTCCGCAGATGAGGGCCCATCATGGCTTTTAGAATCAAGGTCCAAACGACCAGTGCGACCCCCTCAGAGACTCACTTATGACTCACCAGGGAATAGCACAGAGGAAGCTGTAACTACTGTGCGAAGATCACCCGAGGTGTCCACCTTGACCACAGAAGTATCAAAGGACTTGTGTCCAACTCAGGCCAGCAGCACACCTTGGTGGAGTGTCCCTCTACCCACCCCACTTGCTAGACGCTGTCATAAACTGCATCTATCTGCACGCAGTAAAGGTATTCAAGTAGTTTAGTATAAACTTTATATGTGCCTTTATATTGTATATGCTGTCTGTAGAACCTACAAACGCAGTTTACCCTTTGGAGGGACCCAAAGACTTTAAGTAGGGGGAGAATGTAGCCCTGTTGTTGATTTCAGCTCCTTTAAGAGAAAAGATATTGCAGCTGCAGGTGGAGCCGGAGAGCACAGCTTTGTGGGGATTGTAGACACAGCCACTGAGGAATTACAAATGAAAATGGATACTTAGACTACAGTTCCCAGAGTGCTACAGGAGAAAGAAGGAAGTGAACTCTGGGGCAAGAGGTTGCTGGCCTCAGTCTGGTGTGAGGAGACAGGGAGAACAGACTGCTGTTGCTTGGGTGTGCCGCCTGTTTGTGGAGAGACTGTGCTGACTTGTCACACGTGCCTTCCTGAAGTGACATCTGCTACACAGGGTAAACGGCTGTTTGTTCCTGGCTGGAAGAGGATCCTCTGGGGCTGTGAGTAAGGTGCCACCCTGCTGAGAGGACACTGCGGGCGGCGACTCGGCCCGGACGGACGCCAAATTTGATGACCAGAACCCCTGATGACATCAGACTTCAGCTCCTATATACAGCTCTTCATCGCAGAAGATAATTGCTGACATCCCTGCCGGCTACAGACGGACATCTCCCTCCGTGGATGGGTGAGAGGCCTCCGGCCCGTTGTCATTAACCATACACACAGATTTTCACCGTTCATATTGGGCCCCAACGTTGGCTAGCTGAAGAAACTACCACTGGCCAGTGGGTTAGGTACCCGGGTACATTGGGACTAAGTTTATATATAAGTTCACAGTTAGAATAACCGCATTTATCGTTCATCACTGTTATGCTGGTGTCTCATATGCAGTCTCTGTGTTATGCTGTGTAGAGATAATAGTTGATGTTGTATATTGCTATTCAGATTATTATATATACAGTAAATAGTTATTTAAACTCTCACAAGGTGTGCTGGTGTGCTGTGGATTCATTGTTTGTGGTGTGTCACAGAGGTAAAACAGAAGACCCGATCATCCAGCGGCTCCTTCGGGGGTGAGCGCTACAAAAGTATTATAAAACAGTCAGGCGGCGTACACACGAGGGGATATGTCCGCTGAAAACGGTCCGATGGACCGTTTCAGCAGACATCTCCGCTCGTGTGTATGGGCTAGCGGACAGATTTCTCCACCCGACAGATTTCAAAGCATGCTTTGAAATCTATCCGGTGGGAATCTGTCCGCCCGACATGTCTGCTGGTTAGTACACTTACCAGCAGACATGTCGGCTCCCACCACCGCCGCGCCGCTGCCGAATGGATTCGGCGCATGCGCGGAAGTGTTTTACTTCCTGGTGCGGTGACGTGGCGGTGACGCGGCGGCGTCAACGTCACCGCCGCGTCACCACTACGTCACCGCGCCGTCCGGCGGCGGGGAATTTGATCCGATGGTGTGTACACGCCATCGGATCAAACTCCCGATCGGACATATCCGATGGAAATGGTCCGCGGACCGTTTTCATCGGATATATCCGATCGTCTGTACGCCGCCTCAGAGTTTTAGCACATCTATTTTATATGGAGGACAGCAAAGTTTTTTTTTTTTTACCTAAAGTGATTGTAAACGATCACCTTGTAAAATAACCCATTCATTTTAAAATAGAAATGAATGCAAAATGTGTATAGATATAAGAAAAACTTTTATAAATACCTTTTTTACTGTGGGGGAGGAGAAGCAACAGCAGCACACTGAGCTTTCCAGTGAAAGGCTGTACAGGGGGGAGGCGTGTCAGGATCATTCTTAACATTGGAGGAGAGCAGGCTGAGTTCCCAGAATAGCTAGAGAACTGACCACATTGTGTTCGCCTTCTTATGCCCTGTACACACGATCAGACTTAGAACATGTAATCTCTATGTAATCTCCGATGGAATTTCTCTGATGGGGCATACACACGGTCGGAATTTCCGATGGAAAAAGTCCATCTGACTTTTTCCATCGGAAATTCCGATCGTGTGTACAATGCCTAATGCCGCGTACACACGGTCGTTTTTTGCGATGAAAAAAAACGACGTTTTTCAAAACGTCATTTAAATTGATCGTGTGTGGGCAAAACGTCGTTTTTTGTCTTAAAAAAAACGACCAAAAAAAAATTCCAACATGTTTGAATTTTTTGTGTCGTTTTTCAAAACGTCGTTTTTTGTTTCACAAAAAGTCACTGTGTGTAGCAAAAACGTCGTTCAAAACGACGTTTTTCAACCCGCGCATGCCCAGAAGCTAGTTATGAAGCGAGCTTCAGTGGAAAAGAGTGGTGAACGTAACCTTGCTTTTTGTGAAAAAACGATGGTGTGTATGCAAAATTGTCTTTGAAAGTGACGTTTCAAAAACGTCGTTTTTTACTTCACAGAAAACGTCGTTTTTTTTCATCGCAAAAGACGACCGTGTGTACGCGGCATTAGTGTGTCAGTTTATGATAGGAAAGCAGAGACACTGGCAGGAACAGGGATTTCACACAAATGAAGAAATACAAAGACAATACGATACTTATTCATACAACTACATAGTACAGCAGGCACGTATCGGGAATATCAAATGTTGGATTTTACATACTATTACTATTAACCACCTGCTTATACTTTTAACCACTTCAGCTCCAGAAGGTTTAACCCCCCCCCCCCCTTCCTGACCAGGCCATTCTTTGCGATAGGGCACTGCATTTTTTTAACTGACAATTGCGTGGTCGTGCAACGCTGAACCCAGATAAGATTTGAGTCTTCTTTATAGAGCTATCTTTTGGTAGTATTTGATCACATCTGCGGTTTTTATTTTTTGCGCTAGAAACGAAGAACAACCGACCATTTTGGAAAAAAATTCAATATCTTCATCAATTTAGACCAATGTGTATTTTGGTACATATTTTTGGTATTGCGCAAAAGTTATAGTGTCTATAAACTATGGGATTTTTTTTGTAAATAGTAATGGCAGTGATTAGTGACTTATAGCTGGACTGCAATATTGCAGCAAAAAAATCAGACACCTAACTGATACTTTTTTGGGGACCAGTGACATTATTACATTGATTAGTGCTAAAAATATGCACTGTCACAATGACACTGGCAGGGAAGGGTTT
Source organism: Rana kukunoris (assembly GCA_029574335.1). Taxonomy (NCBI): domain Eukaryota; kingdom Metazoa; phylum Chordata; class Amphibia; order Anura; family Ranidae; genus Rana; species Rana kukunoris. The sequence continues at coordinate 281,061,788 of CM056059.1, forward strand.
AATATTAGTTGGGCTTCATTTAGGCCTAATTCACACCTATGCATTTGTAGTGCTTTTTGCATGTTGCAGATTTGCACTACACAACGGGTTCCATAGGAAACCATGTTAAATGAACTACAGTGCCAATCTGAAAAATGCACAAAGCACTAAAGCTGGCACTAAGGAACTATGTGAATGAGCCCTATAAGAGCTTTAAAACAAACCATCACTGACCTTCTAGTAAGGATGAGCTTCGAGTTCGAGTCAAACCCATGTTCAACTCGAACATCGGCTGCTGGTCGACCAGTCGCTGAATTTCAAACATTATGGGCCTTTCGCGCCAAATTCGAGTTGCGCGTCATTGCCCATAATTCACTGTGGCATCGCAGTGCATTGCTGGCTGATGATTGGCCAAGCATGCACTATGACCCGCATGCTTTGGCCAATCACAGCACGGAAAAAATGGAGAGCCATAATTGGCCAAAGCCAGGGTGGCTTTGGCCAATATATTTGTAAAAAAATATATATAATATTATAAGAATAATAATAATCTTTCTGATTTGGTTGTAAGCATACTGTAGGGTGTAAAGGGTAACCGCATTATAGTAATCACAGCAATTTTAAATTTAACCATAGCTGCCCTGGACATAGCCATGCCGCTCCAAAAAGATCCTCGACATACCCGTTGGTTGCAGCCCTTACCTAATGGTACGTTTTTAGAGGAAATAAAGAGCACGTCAATGGGCTTACAAAACAGCCTTTATGGTTTGTGTCTCCACAGCCCGCAACAAGAATCATCCTGCAGATCCTCCCGCGATAGAGGCTCATACAACCACAGAAGTTCTAGCCACTCTCATGCTTCAGGCCATAAGTCTAGTAGCCGTCAGAGCTCTTCCCTTCGCACCCCCTCTAAGCCAGGAAAAGGTGACTGTTGGGTATGTGGCAGGAAGGCCCTACCAGGGAAGCTAGCCTGTGGGCAATGCCTCTTGGAGGCTACAGTGGAAAGACAAGAGCCTGCAAGCTCTATTAAAGACCTGACTAGAGAATCAATCAGGGAGCTGGCCTCATCACAAGCCCTTTCCCCCTCCTCTGACGGGGGGGCCGCAGAGACACCCTGGGGGAAGTTCCCTTTGGAGGACAAGCCAGCCACGACCGAAGAAGAAGTGTTCAGTCTTTAACTTTGATCTAGTGGAACCCTTTGTATTGGCGGTCAAAGACACTATTCAATGGGAGGAGGATCCTGAACCCACTTCCAAAGCAAAAAAGTATTTCCCTCAGTTGACAAGGAAAGTCTCATATTTTCCCTTAATGGAAGAGATCAAAGGGGTCGTCCTAGGAGAATGGCAGAAGGTGGACAAGAGACCAGTTGACTTTAACCGTCTCCAGAAACTGTATCCTTTGGCCGAGTCAGATAGCAAACTTTTTGACTCCGTCCCATCTGTTGATGCCTCGGTAATGAGACTGGCAAAAAATATGACTCTCCCTTTAGAGGACGCGGTCTCTTTTAGGGACGTTCTGGATCAGAGAATAGACACAGACCTCAAAAAAATTTATCAAGCAACCGGAGGTGCCTGACCGCCGGCGGTAGCCCTATCTTCCGTTTCCAGAGCCGCCAGGGTTTGGGTGGATAACATCTAGACAGCCCTTAGAGCAGGCATAGACATTGAAGAGGTCATTAAGGCATTGGATGAACTAAAATTGGCCTCGGACTTTATGGCTAAAGCAGCCATAGATGTCCTAAGATGTTCAGCTAGGGCCATGCTATTCTCTATCACGGCCAGGAGGGCACTATGGTTGAAACAGCAGACCCATCCTCGAAGCAATCATGGTGTCGCATTCCCTATGATGACAAGGCACTGTTCTGTGAAAAAATGGACGCCGCAATTACCAGAGTCACAGGTGGGAAGAGCGGCCTGATCCCTCAGGACAGAAGCAGAAGGAAGAGATTCGCTCCTAGGCCAGCTGGCCAGCAAAGAGGAAGAGACTCAAGGTCTTACCGCCCAGGCAAAGAATACAGAAGGGGATGGAAGGTGTCACAGGCTTCCTTTCTTCATCTGGGGAAGCCAAAACCCGCAACATCAACAGGGGATAGCCAGAAGTCCTTTTGACTCCCTTGCCACCCAGACCGGGCCAGTAGGAGCAAGGCTCAAGTCCTTCGCATAGGTTTGGGTGGAAGGTTGCACCGATCCTTGGGCAATGTCTACCATCCTCCAAGGTCATTTTTGGAAATTCAAAAGCCGCCCACCACCTATTTCTTTGCAGAATACCAAGATTCCGGCTTCCAGAGGAAAAAGGTAAGCATTGTTCCAATACATCCCAATACTTTTGCAGCAGGAGGCAGTCCTCCCGGTTCCAGCGTTGGAGGCAAATTCGGGATTCTATTTTCCCATATTTTTAATCCCCAAGAAGACGGAATGCCAGTCAGCGCGGTTGGGGGGCCCATGTCCAGAACAAGTTAGTTTGAGTATGGACATTCAACGCGGAAGGGGTAATATCCAACATCCTAGAGTAAAGGGCAGCTTGGATGGCATTCCTGCATCTAGCCCCTCTCCTCAGAGGCAAATCCATCCTGCTTCAAATGGACAACAAAGCAGCAGTGGCCTATGTGCAGAACCAGGGGGGCACACGCAGCAGGTCACTATACAACAAAGTATCTCCGATAATCTCCTGGGCGGAGAGGAATCTATGCGATCTCCGGGCATCTTACCTTCCGGGATCCGAAAATCAGTTAGCAGATCGCCTCTCAAGATGCTTTATAAACAACAACGAATGGTCACTAGACCAGTAAGTTTTCGATGGAATATGCCAGCAGTGGGGGGCTCCCCAGTTAGATCTATTCGCATCTCCCCTCAACATGAAGACCCCACTGTTCTTCTCAAGATGGCCATTCCCGACATCGGCAAGAGTAGATGCCTTAGTCCAGCCATGGACATTCCAGTTGGGGTATGCCTTTTCCCCAACCCCATTAATTCGGAGGTTCCTTCAGCGATTGACGAACGAGGATGTCACCATCCTGGCAATCATTCCATATTGGCCAAGGAGGCCGTGAGTCCCACTCTTAGTCAGCCTATCGCAGGGCGATCCACTCCCTCTGCCGCACAGGAACAGCCTGTTATCCCAGGGAGACTTCCTTCACCCGCACACAGACATATTAGATTTGAGGGCTTGGAAGTTGAGCGGAGAAGGTTAGGCAGCCTAGGTTGCTCGCGTGAAGTTGTCCAAACTCTTGTTCAGGCAATAAAGTCCACCACGAATTCCACCTATTACAGAATCTGGAGAAGATTTGTAGCCTTGGCAGAATCTAATCAATTTGATCCTCTGGTTCCCAAGGTCCAGGACGTCCTGTCTTTTCTACAATCAGGTTTAGACCTAGGGTTAGGCCACAGCACACTGAAGGTCCAGGTTTTGGCCATCTCAGCGCTGACAGATACACGATGGGCGCTAAACCCGTTAGTGGATCGCTTCTTGAAGGCAGTCCTAAGGCTGCGGCCTCCTAGGAAAACTCTATACCCCAAATGGGATTAACAATAGTCCTAGAAGCCTTAACATGTTTCCCCTTCGCTCCTACAGAAGAATGTTCATTAGAGGATATTACCTGGAAAACTGCCTTTTTAATTGCCATTATGTCGGGTCACAGAGTTTCAGAAATCCAAGCCCTAACGGCTCAGGAGCCCTATATCTACTTCTTCCCTGACAGGGTGGTTTTGCAACCCATTCACCAGTTCATTCCCAAGGTGCCTTCAGCATTTCATCTCAACCAGGAATGGGTCCTTCCATCCTTGGAAGAAGACCAAGCCTCTTCAAACTTACACGAGCTGGATGTAGCCAGAGCCTTGAAGCATTATCTGAGACTAACTCATGATTTTCGGAAAGATCAACGGCTATGTATGATTCCCAAGGGGGCAAGGAAAGGAAGAGCAGCCTCCAAAATGACAGTGGCAAGCTGGATTGTTAAATTGATTCAAAAAACGTATTGGGCTAGTGGTCTACCAATCCCCAAAGCGGTGAACGCTCACTCAAAACGCGGAGTCTCCTCTTCTTGGGCAGCATTGGCTCGGGTCTCCCCTGAAACAATTTGCAGGGCGGCAAGCTGGTCTTCCTACAATATATTTATGACACATTACAGTTTGGATCCGGCAGTCCTTACCTCCCGAGACTTCCGGAAAAAAACGCTAGAGCTCTCTACTCTATAATAACCATTAAAAATATTTTGAGCAGTACCCTCCGTGTAAGCGAGTTATTGACCATTGGTATGCTGCCATTGAGGCACCAGGAAAACGGAAAATTGAATACCTACCTTTCTGTAATTTTCCTTTCCTGGTGCCTACCCATGGCAGCATACACCCACCCTATTATTTATGTTTACTCTAGGGGTCTGAGATCTAGTTACAAAGAATGCCCAAGTTGGAGTACAGCTTCCTTTTATTAGAGTTAAGTGGTCCTGTGGGTCGATCGGGGGCGGAGCCATGACCATTGGTATGCTACCATGGGTAGGCACCAGGAAAGGAAAATTACAGAAAGGTAGGTATTCAATTTTCCGTTTTAGTGTCCTTTGCACAGGACCAGACATTACAGTAAAGCCGCAAGCAGTTTTAAATGACCTTTTTTCCTATAGAAATGTCATTTTGTGCAGGGACAGTTCTAAACACGGTAAACATGTGCCACTTCACAGGCATACTATAGACGCTCAGCAAGTATGATATTTAAAGGAATGTTTCACTTTAAGCATCATTAACCACTTAAGGACCGCCTACTGCACATTTACGTCGGCAGAATGGCACGGCTGGGCACATCAACGTATATATATGTTGATTTTAGTACCCAGCCATGGGTCATGGGCTCCAGGACCGGGACCGCGGGACTCGCGGACCCAATCGCCGCTGCAGTGCGGCGATCCGTCCTTGGAGCTGAAGAACGGGGAGAGCCGTGTGTAAACACGGCTTCCCCGTGCTTCTCTGTGGCCGCAGCATCGATCGCGTCATCCCTGTTATAGGGGGACACGATCGATGACGTCACACCTACAGCCACACCCCCCTACAGTTGTAAACACACACACACAGGGAACACTCAAAGTCACAGCGCCCCCTGTTAACTCCCAAACTGCAACTGTCATTTCCACAGTAAACAATGCAATTTAAATGCATTTTTTGCTGTGAAAATGACAATTGTCCCAAAAATGTGTCAAAATTGTCCGAAGTGTCCGCCATAATGTCGCAGTCACGAAAAAAATCGCTGATCGCCGCTATTAGTAGTAAAAAAAAAAAATTAATAAAAATGCAATAAAACTATCCCTTATTTTGTAAACGCTATAAATTTTGCGAAAACAAACGGATAAATGCTTATTGCGATTTTTTTTTTACCAAAAATATGTAGAAGAATACGTATCAGCCTAAGCTGAGGAAAAAAAATGTTTTTTTATATATTTTTGGGGGATATTTATTATACCAAAAAGTAAAAAATATTGCATTTTTTTTTTAAATTGTCGCTCTATTTTTGTTTATAGCGCAAAAAATAAAAACCGCAGAGGTGATCAAATACCACCAAAAGAAAGCTCTATTTGTGGGGAAAAAAGGACGCCAATTTTGTTTGGGTGCTACGTCGCACGACCACACAATTGTCAGTTAAAACGACGCAGTGCCGAATTGCAAAAAGGGGCAAGGTCCTTTACCTGCATTTTGGTCCGGGTCTTAAGTGGTTAAAATCACTTCGAAAAAAACTGCAGTTTTTAAAACTTTTTTTACATTGATGTCCCCTGGGGAAGGACCCTGGTCCCCAGACCCTTTTTAGGACATTAACTTGCAAATTAGCCTTTAAAATTAGCACTTTTAATTTTGAACGTTCGAGTCCCATAGACTTTAATGGTTCTAAAGTTCCCGCAAACTTTCGGTCTGTTCGTAGGTTCTGGTGCGAACCGAACCGGTGGGGTGTTTGGCTCATCCCTACTCTCTAGATGCTGGTACTGTGAAGTAATTCACCCACGGAACGGCCATCAATGGATCAAAATTTGTGTAGTCTCTGCCGAAAGAACTGAATTTCGATCCATGTATGGCTGGCTTTACTCACTGTCTCTGATCATTCAGCCAAATACCTATTTTGTTATAGATCTATCCACACAGACTCAAACGGTAATTGATGCCAAAGGTGCATCTACTAAACAATGACTTGATGGGGGTGTACACTTATGCAGTATGCAGTCAACTATAATGTGTGTGTTTTTAAATTGTAATTATAATTGAAATCACTGAACAATAACTGAAATTACTTTGCAGAGGTCTGTTTTTACTTTGACATGAAAGAGTCTATTTCTCTTGATCAGTAAAAAGAAATATCTACTGTGATTTAATGTTCCATGACAATACAACATGACAGCTTCCAAGGGGAAGCACTGTATATAGTACATGCTGTTAGAATTCAGATATTTTGTGTATCGTGTACCTACCAACAATTTCTGCTACCCTTTTATACTGCATTATTACACACATTATTTTCTATTCCTAATCCTTTACCTGTATTAGTGCCTCATTACCCAGTATAAACTGTTTGCACTAGCTGTACCTTTGTGCCTTTACTACATGAAATGTAACCCCATAGAAGAATTAGATTGTACACTCACGGTGTGCTAAGGAATGGGGCAGAGAAAAGTGCATATAGCTAAAAATACATGAAAAACCCATTTAATGCTATTATTAATGGATTAGTGATGTTGCTTTGTTATCATCAATCCCTTACCTTTTTCATCACGTATATGTTCCTACTCTAGAGTCTGAAAAAAATAGCTGCAATCACTTCTCTCCTATCCTTGACCTTCTCTATTTATATGTTTTACCATTTTCTTCCTTTTGTTTAACCACTCATCTTGCTCAGTAATGCACTGTTAACCATGTGGTGCCCACATCAGCAGAATGATAAATTAGTAGACCATTCTTTTGCTATTCAAGTGGGCACATACAGTGGCAAAACACTAAGCCATGCAAAGAATTATAATGTCATTAATGTGGATTGTAAATCCCCATATATCAATCATTTCACTTGAATTACATGGCTATATAAAATCCTGTTTATGAGTATTGTTATTGTCAGTGGTAGCCTTTTATCATTAGATCAGAATATAGTTATCTTTCTGAAAGCAGCTTTGATTATATATCTATCCATTGATGTTGATCTGCCTTGGTAAAACAAAATCCTTCTACAAATTGACCAGGCTAATTCTGCAGATAGGGTAAACATGGATCTTTTCTAATCACCAAATTCTGCTACAGACCATGAAGCCTCATCTAGTATCCCTTTTCTTGCCAGCAATCAAAAGTTTAAAGGGATTTCCCTCTTCTAAAACTTTCCTTCCCTGGTGAGGTGAAGGAGAGAGGAATAAAAACCTGATTGTTTTATTTTTGGAGCGAGAAAAAGTCCTTATAAGGCTGTCGTCTGGCGCATCTCTCTCCTCCCTCCCTTCTCACTCCATCCCTCACTCCCTCCCTACGCTCCTTTCACGTAAGATGCTGTTGCTGGGAGACAGGTTCCTGTTGCTAGGGCTGCGTGGGAGTAAAACCATGTTAAAAGAGTTAGAAAGAAAGAAAGAATTAAAGAAAGAAAACATTTCCTATGTAAAGTCTAACATATTTTTTAAACATTTTCACCTAAACCTTGCCTAAATGGCACCTGTGAGATATATGCTTTCAAGTCTTGATTTATATCTGTTTTGAAGGCTTTGTGCATACCTTCTATACTGGTGATCCACAATAAAATGGCCCCTTGTCTTATGTCTGTTCATTTAGCCTCCTGAAAAAGTGTTTGTTTTTGTCTGGATATTGATAAGGGAAATGTACATTAAAAGAAACAGTCAAAATAACAAATTATTATTTGGTATTTACCTATTACAATAAATGTGTCCTTTTTTTATATAAAACGCAAATTATTCATATTTTTGTTGTAGAGAAAGATCATTTTCAAATAAAAGCAGGTGTCATTCAAAGAGCCCTTTCGAGATGGACAAATCGAATAGTGAATGTGGTAATCACACTCAGTACACCATTTTTCCAATCTGCAGAGAACCATGCAGTTAATTTTTTGGATGATTACCTGGAATTACAAACTACATTACTCTCCACAGATTGGACAAATCTACATTCATTTATTTAGTCATTCACCAAAATAAGGAAAGATTTAGACTGATTTCCAGGGTTATCTAACCTTGGAATCAGCTTGCCCATTCAAGCAGAAGGCATTCTAGGGGCAAACAATAATTTATGCAAATTATGAAGCATTTGGACTTTTTTTCTCCTAAGGCCCCTTTTACATGTACAGATCCCGTGAGGGACACCATTTTTTTTTTGTTTTCTGTAATTTTGAAAGTGTAAATGATGGAAATAAAATCTAACTTTTTTTGACATATTATAAGAATGTCTAATCTGTAATTTGATGCCTTTTGGAGATTTTTCCATCTTTCCTTGGCTTCGTTATGCACATTAATACAAATTTTTACCTGGGGTGTCCAAACTTTCGATCCACACTGTATATATATATATATATATATATATATATATATATATATATATATATATATATATATATATATATATATTAAAATCATGTATAAACCCATTCACACATCAGTTGGTCCCTATACAGATTTCTAGAAGCACTGGGCCAGATTTACAGAGCGATTACGCCGGCGTAACAGGAGATGCGCGGCATAAGTCTAAATTTGCGCATGCGTTTCGATACTCCGCATCCCCAAAATGAGATACGCAAGAAATCTACTTTTTTTTGTCTAGCGTAATTTCGTTAGACAGGCGCATCCGTCCTCGCAAAACTGCGCTAGACACACCCACCATTGATTTGCTATTCAAATATGCTAATGAGGGAGTTACGGGGATCCACAAAAGAACGTTGGTGCAGCGCACGCTACGCGCTGTGCGCAACAGCTGCACGGCCTGTCTAAAATTAGATCATATAAAAGATGGTCTAAAATTAGACAATTCGTCTACATGTCAGATAAAGCAACACTGTTAGTGAGGAGCAGAGCAGTCACACGTGTTGCCCAACAATCTGTATGCCAACATGCCAGGGACATCCTCGCTCATAGCTATACTACTGACTTTAGACGAGCAAAGAAGGAGGATGGCACAGAGGAGGGCACGGGAGAGGATATACCGCACCCGCATAGACCTCTTTGGCATGAGTGATTCTGAGGTGTATCGCATCTTCAGATTCACCCCTCATGCCATCCTGGAATTATGACAGATTTCTACAGAATTGCCAGATTCCCACGCACCGTGGGGGCCATTGATTGCACACATGTGGCACTCCAGCCCCCCCATGAGACAGAGCACATATACCGCAATCGGAAGCATTGGCACTCCATCAACGTACAGGTGATAGTCGATGCCCAAGGCCTCATATGGCACGTCCGTGCCAAACACCCCGGATCCAGCCATGACAGCTACATATACAATCAGAGCCCCATCCGAATGGAATTCGAACAGAACGTGTATGGGGACACCTGGCTGGTTGGTGAGTGACATGGGTGGCAGGCATGACTGTCCCCCCCCATGATGCACACATCACAAGGGGCACATGCATGACTAACATCCTCCTGTGTTTTTCCTTACAGGTGACTCTGCATATGCACTGGGACCCCATCTCATGACTCCTATCCGGAACCCCCAAACCCCAGGAGAGGAAAGATACAATGAAGCTCACGCCCAAACACGTGCAGTGGTGGAGCGCACCTTTGGCCTCCTGAAGTCATGTTTCCGATGCCTGGATAAGTCTGGGGGGACCCTGTTGTATTCCCCCAACTTCGTGTGCCAGATTGGTGCATATTGCATTCTGCACAACTTTGCAGTGAGAAAGGGCCTGCAGATTGACCTACGTGATGACCTGACCCCTGAACCAGACAATCCCCCCCTAACCAAGGTAACCCCGTCTTCTGAGGGAAGAGCAGCCAGGAGACAGCTGACATTAGGCATCTTTGCACGTTAAACACAAACATTAATCATGGCACAATGAGAATGCATGCATGCACACCACTGTGGTCCCTAGCACAGACACATCACATCCTCACCTAATTGGATTAGCACAAGCCCACCATGCTGGGCTTGTGAGCAGCAACGCCACGGCACGGCTCCAATTATGTCACTGTACATTCATACACCATTCACACGGACCTGGGAATCACTTCTCCCTGGTCCTGGGGAACCCTTCTCCACCAAAACTGAGGGCGACACCCCTTTGCCGGCAGGAATATCACCCCCACATTCCAAAAAAATTCCAGCAAAAAAAAAAAAAAAAAGGGGGAAAAACAAATTAATGCCGTTGGCGTGAGCCACGCCTGGGGGGCCCACGGCCACGGCCCCGGCTCCTCAGGGGAGACTCATGAGGAGGGGGGGGGAATCCGGGGAAGGAGGAGCAGCCCCTGGTCTCTGCCCACCTGGCGGCCTGCCCTCCAAGGCCACGGCAATTCTGTTCAGGCCAGCACCTAGTGTTGCCGTGTTGGCCTGGATAGCCTGGGTGAGGGCCCTCACATCCTGCCCAACGTCTGCTGTTTTAGTCTGCAGTACGTTTAGGCAGTTTGTAAGAGCCCGGGAGTGGCAGTCCAGGTCCCCAAGCGTATCCTTTTATGGAGGACAGGCTCTCCTCCATCCGCCCCAAGGTCTGGCTGACCTGTCCCAGATGGCGGGTCTGAAGGGCCTGGTCCCTTCTCAGATTGGCGGGCAGAAGCTCGGCCACCCCCCTGGTCTTCTGGGACAACTTCCTGCCTCCAGCTGAGGCATGTGGCCGGGGAGAAGGGGAGGCCCTTGGGAGAGGAGCCCTGTTGGGGGAGGAGTGGGAGGGGCTATCCACTGCAAAACAGCAATCCACTGGCTGACTGTCAGTACTGGACCCCTCTAGGACCCAGCGCACTCACCTGACACAGCCTTGGCTGGGAAACACTGATTGACCAGCTCTCCTTTAAAACACCTGTGACTTCACCCAATCAGTGCTCGTGATAGAGTTACTCTGCTTGCCTTGTGTGATACAGCCTGACCTGTTAATCTGTAAACTTTGTGTATGACCCGGCTTGTTTGACCCTGCTTGTTGCTTCCGATTTGGTACCTTTCGAACTCTGATCCATCCGTGTATGAACCAGCTTGCCTAGACCACGCTTTGCCTGACTCCTGTAAGCAACACCCATTGCAGCGGTGCACTACTAGCACCAGCAACACCACCAACATCCACACCTGCGGTGAACTACAAGTTCCAGCCTTCCTGCTCATCACAACACCTACTTCAGCAGTGAACTACAAGTGCCAGCTGTCCCGCTCGTCTCAACCCTGCATCCGTGGTGAACTACAAGTCCCAGCGCTGACCTGCTTCACAAGACCTGCTCATGGTATGTGCTCTTGTTATTGAACTATAAGCATATTAGCACACCTGAACTGTAGTCTGCTCCTAGCCTGATATGAAACCTGACATTATCACGAGCCATACATAAAAAGGGAAAACCCATCATGGATTCTGAGCAGGCTCAGATGTTTGCACAAGAACTTTGCCGTTTATCCCATCAAGTTCAGCAAATGGCCACAGAGCTCACCAAGGTGCAATCTCCTACTACAACTGTTACAAAAACTTTATCTGAACTGAAAATTCCTTTGCCTGACCGTTTTTATGGCGACCGTAAGGGATTCTGCAACTTTAAAAACAGCTGCAAATTATATTTCAAATTAAGGCCATCCTCTTCTGGCTCTGAAACTCAGAGAGTTCAGATCATTATCTCTCTGCTACAGGGTGACCCCCAGGCTTGGGCCTTTAACCTTGAACCAAACCATCCAGCCCTGCTAACTGTAGATGCCTTCTTTGAAGCCCTTGGGTTGCTGTACGATGATCCAGATCGTGTGGCTACTGCAGAATCAACCCTGCGTAACTTAAAGCAAGGATCCACCACAGCTGAAATGTACTGCTCAGAGTTTCGCAGGTGGGCCCCAGAATCTGGCTGGAATGATGCAGCTCTCCGCAGCCAGTTCAGAATAGGTCTTTCAGATGCAATTAAGGATGCTCTGGTCAACTTCTCCTATCCAGCCTCACTGGAGGAAGCTATGTGTCTAGCCATTAGAATTGATCGCCGTCAGCGAGAGAGGGGGCGAGAAAAAAATATGGCTGTGGCAAACTGCATACCTCCCTTACCACCTGACCATCCCACCTCCAGTGCCAGTTCAGTGGAAGAACCTATGCAGTTAGGCTCCACCCGGTTATCTGCCCAGGAACACACACGCCGGCGTAATATGGGACTTTGCCTGTATTGTGGCCTCAGGGGTCACATGCTCCGTTCGTGCCCTACATGTCCGGGAAACTCCAGGACCTAGGTGATTATGGGGAGGTCACCTTAGGTCTGCTTTCATCTCCCCAGGGGGACAATCGTATACTTCTACCTAGTGTTATTCACTTTGGGACAGGGACTCATGAACTGTTGGCCTTGGTAGATTCTGGAGCTGCTGAGAATTTTATTGATAAGACTCTGATTACCTCCTTGTCCCTGGAAACTCATACGCTAGATTGCCCAGTCCGCCTAATTTCTGTGGATAACCGGCCTCTCTCACAAGACCTTGTGCTTCAGTCCACCAATCCCTTCCAGTTACAATTGGGGGCCCTGCACTGGGAGAAGATTTCATGTCTTGCCATTGACTCTCCATCCACTCCTTTGATCCTAGGCCTTCCTTGGCTTCAGAAGCACAATCCTGTAATTGACTGGCAAACAGGAAATATTCTGGCTTGGTCCAATCAGTGTAAAGGAAGTTGCATCCAGCACCCTGTTCGACTTGCTACTTGTCAAGTGGGAATGGAACAGATTCCACTTTTTTATAAGGACTTTCAGGATGTGTTTTTTCTAAAGGGAGTGCTGACACCTTACCTCCTCATCGCAGTTATGACTGTCCCATTGACCTTTTGCCTGACACTACACCTCCGCGAGGGAGAGTCTTTCCATTGTCCGAACCAGAGAACCTTGCTTTGCAAGAATACATTCAGGAAAACCTAGCTAAAAGTTTCATCCGTCCCTCTACTTCTCCTGCAGGCGCAGGTTGCTTCTTTGTTCCAAAGAAGGACGGGGGTCTAAGACTTTGTGTTGACTACAGAGGTCTAAATAAAATAACCATTCCCAATCGGTACCCTCTCCCTCTCATCACAGAGTTGTTCTCCCAAATCCAGGGAGCAAAGATCTTCTCCAAACTAGACCCAAGGGGAGCCTATAATCTAGTGCGCATCCGTGAAGGAGATGAGTGGAAGACAGCCTTTAACACCAAGGATGGCCACTACGAATGTCTTGTCATGCCTTTCGGTCTCAGGAATGCACCAGCTGTCTTCCAAAACTTTATGAATGACATTTTCCGTGATCTGTTGGGTCGCTTTATGCTTGTGTACTTGGATGATATTTTGATATATTCTCCCAATCTTGAAACGCATCAGAGGCACGTCCACTCAGTGTTGGCCCGATTAAAGGCTCATTCCCTTTTTGTTAAGCCTGAAAAATGTTTATTTCATGTCAAACAAGTACCTTTCCTGGGCTACCTAATCTCTGACACAGGCCTAACCATGGATCCAGCCAAGATTCAGGCCATTCTAGACTGGGCATCACCTTCAGACCTGAAAGCAGTTCAGCGCTTCCTGGGCTTTGCAAATTTCTATCCGAAATTCATTAAGAATTTTGCCACCATTGCACATCCCATCACTTCTCTCACCAGGAAGTCTCAGTCTAAGTTCAAATGGACTACTGAAGCCCAGACAGCCTTCACTCAGTTGAAGAAAGCCTTTACCTCTGCACCAATTCTACGCCATCCTGTTCCTGAGCTGCCTTTTATTGTGGAGGTAGATGCATCCGAAGTAGGGGTGGGGGCGCTTCTGTCACAAAAGGACCCTGTAACTGCTGCTATCCACCCCTGCGCCTTCCTGTCCTGTAAATATTCCCCAGCAGAGCGCAACTATGATATAGGCAACAGAGAACTGTTAGCCATAAAGCTAGCTTTGGAGGAATGGAGACATTGGCTGGAGAGAGCTCGCTATCCATTCATAGTTCTGACTGACCACAAAAACCTTGAATACATCCGTTCTGCTAAAAGACTGAACTCACGTCAGGCCAGGTGGTCATTATTCTTCTCCAGATTTGACTTTACAATTTCTTATTTACCAGGGCCAAAAAATGTTAAGGCTGACGCCTTGTCTCGCAGTTTTTTATCAGAATCCCCACCTCCGCTTCCTCCGCAATCCATTATCTCTGAGGACAGGATTTTGGCTTTCACCCAGACTGACATCTCTGAGGCCTTGTTACCTGCACAGGCTGAAGCCCCCCCTTCCACTCCCCCTGGTATGCTTTTTGTGCCCTTGGCTCTTCGTTTGCAGGTTTTGCAGCAGGTACATGCATCAAAGCCTGCAGCGCATCCGGGGTTTAGACAAACTTATGAGATTATCTCTCGCAACCTCTGGTGGCCATCGATTAGGCAGGATGTGCTTGCCTTTGTCCAGGCTTGTGAGGTTTGTGCCAGAAGCAAGGGCAGTACCTCTAAGCCCTCCGGTCTCCTACGTCCTCTACCAATACCTACTTGTCCCTGGACCCATTTATCTATGGACTTTATCACTGACTTGCGTCCGTCCCAGGGATGTTCCACGATCTGGGTGGTGGTAGACAGGTTCAGTAAGATGGCCCACTTTGTTCCACTTCCAAAACTGCCGTCTGCTAGAGAACTGGCATCTTTATTCATTAAACATGTTTTCAGGCTCCATGGGGCACCAATTAACATTGTCTCAGACCGTGGCTCTCAGTTTATAGCCCAGTTTTGGAAGGCCCTTTGTTCTCAGCTAGGGATTAAGTTATCATATTCTTCAGCCTATCATCCCGAGACAAATGGCCAAACAGAAAGAACTAATCAGACTCTTGAGAAGATGGTACGTTGTCTGATGGCCAATGATGAGGTGGAGTGGGTCGACAGCCTTCCATGGGCAGAGTTTGCCTTTAATAATTGTGCCAGCTCTTCTACAGGGACCTCTCCCTTCTTCTGTGTTTACGGGTTGCATCCTCGTGTGTGCTCCTTTGATCTTCCACCCTCTGATGTTCCAGATGCCAACACCACGATTGAAAACTTCTCCAAAATCTGGTCTGACGTCAATCGTGCTATTTCTCGCTCGGTGCAGGCATTTAAGAAAACGGCTGATAAGAGGCGCTCAAAGGCCCCTGGATATAAAGTTGGTGACAAAGTGTGGCTATCATCCAGGAATCTGTCCCTGCATGTTCCATCCAAAAAACTTGGCCCAAAATTCATCGGGCCCTATGAGATTTCAGAGATTGTTAATCCTGTGTCCTATAGATTAAAACTCCCCCGTCCATGCGCATTCCTAATGTCTTCCATGTTTCTTTGTTGAAACCTGTTCATTCTAGTCTCCAAGTAAATGAACCAGAACCTGTAGATGTGTCGGATAGCCAGGAATATGAAGTGGCATATATTCTTGACTCCAGACGTGTACGCAATTCCTTACAATATCTAGTTCATTGGAAAGGTTTTGGCCCAGAGGATCGATCCTGGATCCCAGCTCGCTATCTCCATGCTGATCGCCTTAAGAAGAAGTTCCATCTTCGATATCCAAGTAAGCCTGGGGGTGCAGGAGCAACCCCTCGAGAAGGGGGGGGGGTACTGTCAGTACTGGACCCCTCTAGGACCCAGCGCACTCACCTGACACAGCCTTGGCTGGGAAACACTGATTGACCAGCTCTCCTTTAAAACACCTGTGACTTCACCCAATCAGTGCTCGTAATAGAGTTACTCTGCTTGCCTTGTGTGATCCAGCCTGACCTGTTAATCTGTAAACTTTGTGGATGACCCGGCTTGTTTGACCCTGCTTGTTGCTTCCGATTTGGTACCTTTCGAACTCTGATCCATCCGTGTATGAACCGGCTTGCCTAGACCACGCTTTGCCTGACTCCTGTAAGCAACACCCATTGCAGCGGTGCACTACTAGCACCAGCAACACCACCAACATCCACACCTGCGGTGAACTACAAGTTCCAGCCTTCCTGCTCTTCACAACACCTACTTCAGCAGTGAACTACAAGTGCCAGCTGTCCCGCTCGTCTCAACCCTGCATCCGTGGTGAACTACAAGTCCCAGCGCTGACCTGCTTCACAAGACCTGCTCATGGTATGTGCTCTTGTTATTGAACTATAAGCATATTAGCACACCTGAACTGTTGTCTGCTCCTAGCCTGATATGAAACCTGACACTGACATGACATCCTCCTCCTCCTCAAACTCCTCCGGCCTTGTCGGGGGGTCCTCATCAGGCTGTTGTCCCTGGGATGGTGCGGTCAGCCCAGATGGCCCAGCACCCTCCTGCTCATCTGTGGATGACACAAAACATTCACAGGTTGGAGGATCCACACACTTGCCACATATTCCCTTTCACCCCCTCCCCCACACATGCTACACACCTGATAGGGAAAAAAAACCTTACCCGGCATCACGCCTTCATGAGTCATAGCCGGGCAGGCCCTCCACCTGTTGTCTATGAAAGGTCTGGGCCACCGCACGCTCCTCCGCTGTCAGCCTAACAGGGCATGGTGGGCCCCCTCCTGTGCCCCTGGCATGGGCTAACATTTTGGCCAGCTTCTTTCTGACCAGACGCCGGAGACGCCGGAGGTCATCCCCCCCCCCCCGATGCATTCACCTGGTCAGTAATGCTCTGCAAGATATCACGCCTCCTGGCCGGGGTGGTGTTGGCACTCTCCGGGCCGTGGAGGTAACGCCCATATTGGGAAATGGCCCGGGCAAGAATTTGTTTCTCCCCCAAAGTAAAATTTAACTTCTTCTTTCTCTCCGTCATACTCATACAAAAACTCTCTCCCAAACAATCAGCAAAAATCACTCACAAAAACGAGCAGGAAAAATCAAGCAAGAAAACAAACAAACAAAAAACTATCAACCAAAAACTCTCACAAGCAGTCACCAAAAATCACTTACAAATGTCTTCTAACAAACACTAGATCACACAGTCCACAAATATCACAAAGACAAACCACAACGCAACTAACGACAGAACAAAAGCACCTTGCTGTATAGGGAGGGATACAAAGGGATGTACTTTTGCAAAGGAAGTGCGTTTGTGTCTGTCTATTTATGCTGTCTGCGTAGTTCATGATTTTGCCCTAGTCCACTTCCAATTTCACTGATTGCGATGTTCCCGAGTTGGGAGCATGCGCACAGAGGTGCTGACATGGTATGCTTCAAGCGCGCATGCGCGAGCCGGGCCGGCCCTTCATTTGCATGGGGTCACGGCTCATTTCAATGTAACACGCCCACGTCCTTCCCAATTTGTATTACTCCGCCTTGCGCCTCAGAAATAACGTTGCGCAGGCGCTAATTTCTGCGTAAAACCGACGAGAATAGGGTGATTGCGCCGCTACATTGCGCCAGTCTAACGTAAAGGCGGTGCGCTACGCCGGTCCAATAATGCGCAGATGTATCTGAATCTGGCCCACTGTGTACAGGACAATTTGGAAACGTGCAAATTGCAAAACAAAATAAAATGATTGGTTGGAAGGTTTAAATCCACCCAGAGGTACTGCAAAGGCCCGGCTTCATTTTGTTTGCAAGAAATGGGGGGAAAAAATTCTAAAGCAATTTTGGTTGCATTTTAGCACAGTTACATGATTTTAGGATCACATTGGTGGTTTACTGAATTATTCTACTTGGTGCCTTGACTTGTTCTTTAAAGTGAGTCCGCCAAGTGACCAGAGTAGCAATACTGTCATAATGCAGACACCTTGTACTATCTCTAAGGCCACGTACACACGATCGGTTCGGTCCGATGAAACTGGCCTTAAGGCCCAGATCGATCGTGTGTACGGCCCATCGGACCGTTGTCCGTCGGACCAAAGTTTTAAAACTTGCTTTAAAATCAGTCCGATGGACGCCTGACCATCGGACCAAAATGATGGTTAGTACGCAAAAGCATCGGACAAAAAACCTGCGCATGCTCAGAATCAAGTCGACGCATGCTTGGAAGCATTGAACTTCGTTTTTTCAGCACGTCGTTGTGTTCTACGTCACCACATTCTGACCTGATCGGATTTTGGACTGATGGTGTGTACGCACATGCGGTGACCCGATGAAAACGGTCCGTTGGACCATTCTCATCGGGTTGGACCGATCGTGTGTACGCGGCCTAAGTGTTATTCCACTAACTAGTATTTTTTTGACTTGTTGAACTCTACACTATACATCTTCTGTTAAACTTTGAGCGAAGCCCTTGCCCCTTGCCAGGGCATATGAATTACAGCAGCGTGTGTGTTTTGTAAGTGCCTGATTAGAGCCAGAGGCTTCCAAAATGGTAAACAGCGGGCGCACTGCTATGCGTTCGCTGTTTACACAGTGCTGTGTTAAGAAAGCAAATACATCGCTTCCCTAACACTGACCCGCCTCTCAGCCAATCAAGTGCAATGGGTCTGGTTACTTGGATAAACTGCGCCAAGTGGGAAACCAGATGTCAGGCTGGTACAAAGCAATGGTTGTTAATGGTATAAATCAAAGCACATCCAGTCCAGTAAAAGTTCATAACACCACCAACGTGTGCCAGCAAAACTTCAGTGTGAATACACCACCACCAAACGGAAAGCCGCTTACCAGAACAACCCAAACATTAGGCCTGTAGACAGATTTTATTTTCAGGCTCCACTCCAGATTAGCATCAGACTGGGGAGGGATCCAGGGAGCAGATCTTGAAATACACCACGTCCGATGAATGAACAGATCCTGTCACCCTGTACATGGACGGCGTGTACAGGGTGACAGGATCTGTCTGATTGGCTGAAGCGACAATCACTGTTATTGGATGCCTATCAGGCGTCCAATCACAGCGCCACAGCTTCACTGTGTCATAGCAGAAGATGGAAGAGGATGGGAGAAGATATCGAGGATAGCGCTGTGATCCGAGACAGGTAAGTGCCGGGCAATGAGGGGGCACACTGGCAGCATTTGATGGGGCAAACTGGCAGCACACTGGCAGAATTTGATGGTGCAAACTGGCAGCACACTGGCAGCATTTGATGGGGCAAACTGGCAGCACACTGGCGGCATTTGATGGGAAAAACTGGCAGCACACTGTCGGCATTTGATGGGGCAAACTGGCAGCATACTGGCAGCATTTGATGTGGCAAACTGGCAGCACACTGGCAGCATTTGGTGGGACAAATTGGCAGCACACTGACAGCATTTAAAGGGGCAAAACTGGCAGAACACTGGCGGCATTTGATGGGGGAAACTGACAGCACACTGACGGCATTTTAATGGGGCAAAACTCGCAGGACACTGGCGGCATTTGATAGGGTAAATTCACAGCACACTGGCAGCAATTGATGGGGCACACTGGCAGTAATTGATGGGCACACACTGGCAACAATTGATGGGGCACACTGGCAACAATTGATGGTTACAGTAGCTGCGTTTGATGGCACAGTTGCAGAAATGTTATGGGCACAGTGGCTACGTTTGATGTTTTTTTTTTTGTTTGTTTGTGCCCCCCCCCCCCCCCCCCCCCCCAAAAACAAATTTGAGCACCAGCCGCCACTGCATCCTGAATCCAAGCCATATTCCTGCTGTTTAATAGTTTAATATAAGAGTCAAAATTTCCAGTAAAAAAAACTTTTTATTGGACTACTAAACAGTCAGGAATAGTGCTTATTTCTGGAAGGGGGTCACATGTGAGTCAGGCAGATGTCCAAACCTTATGTATAATTCTGTGGCCTAGGATCCTGGTCATCGCCAGGTCCACAGAAAACTAGCTGAAGATTTTCAAGCATACAGGTGCTAAAAGGTAACTACATTTTTGACTATCATTTTAGTTTTACTTGTGAACACCTGATAGGTCACTCTAAATAGTTTAATACATTAAAATACACTTTAATACACAAGTCCATTAATGATGGGGCAAGGTTTATTTATCCCCCGCCCCCGAAGTCGTACAGGAACCTTTTTCTAAGTCGGAGCGACTTGCGTCGCTCCTATTAGAACGGTTCTATTGAATAGAATGGGACGCCTCTTGTCAGGTGGCTGAGTTGCCTGACGAGTCGCCCCAGTGTGAACCGGCTCTAAATGAAGCTAAGCTCAGCTGATTTTCATCATCCAATCATGTGCAATCAGAAATTGTGTTTTTCTTTGTGTTATTGTTTTTTTCCTTGCATTTGATTAGGTATTCTTTAGAAAGTAAAGTTTCATCTCATTTACTAAACCCTGGAGCAACTGCATTTGCAAAAGTGTGAAGTCTATTTGCCTTTATTAAATCCACCCCACTGTTTATTGTAGGGTGTTTTAGCAGCTGTGGCACCTATGCAAAACTGAGTTCAAGACACTGCAGTCACTGGACACAGCACCAAGGTAGCCTGATTTCAAAGTAGCCAGGGTGATCAAGCACCACCCCCTGATGGTCCTAGTGCCCTAACCCACACTCTATATGACTTAGCCAGAAATCTGGCCCTGATTAGAACGCTCTTTGTTGTGATATAATGCCTTGAAGTTCATGAACTGTGTTTGCAGTTGATCAATCATGCAAAAATGTTAAAACTTTGTAAAAAAAAAAAATAACTTATACTGTATTTGTTTGAATTGTGTCTACATGGTGCAGCTTGTACACTAAGGTATACGATGCATGTTGGTTTTGTACTGTTGTTCTTCTCATACCTACCAAACATGCCTAAAAGGGGTTGTAAAGGTACAGTTTTTTTTTTCCCTAAATGGCTTCCTGTTTTTTTTTTTTTCACAATTCAAGGTTTATTAACCACTTAAGACCCGGACCAAAATGCAGGTAAAGGACCTTGCCCCTTTTTGCGATTCGGCACTGCTTCGTTTTAACTGACAATTGCGCGGTCGTGCGACGTGGCTCCCAAACAAAATTGGCGTCCTTTTTTTCCCACAAATAGAGCTTTCTTTTGGTGGTATTTGATCACCTCTGCAGTTTTTATTTTTTGCACTATTAACAAAAATAGAGCGACAATTTTAAAAAAAATGCAATATTTTTTACTTTTTGCTATAATATATATCCCCCAAAAATATATAAAAAAACTTTTTTTTTCCTCAGTTTAGGCCGATACGTATTCTTCTACGTATTTTTGGTAAAAAAAATCGCAATAAGCGTTTATCGGTCGGTTTTCGCAAAATTTATAGCGTTTACAAAATAAGGGATAGTTTTATTGCATTTTTATTAATTTTTTTTTTTTTACTACTAATAGCGGCGATCAGCGATTTTTTTCGTGACTGCGACAATATGGCGGACACTTCGGACAATTTTGACACATTTTTGGGACAATTGTCATTTTCAAAGCAAAAAATGCATTTAAATTGCATTGTTTACTGTGGAAATGACAGCTGCAGTTTGGGAGTTAACCACAGGTGGCGCTGTAGGGGATGTGTGACCTAATGTGTTTGTTTACAACTGTAGGGGGGTGTGGCTGTAGGTGTGACATCATCGATCGCGTCCCCCTATTACAGGGATGACGCGATCGATGCTGCGGCCACAGAGAAGCACGGGGAAGCCGTGTGTACACACGGCTCTCCCCGTTCTTCCGCTCCAGGGACGGATCGCCGCACTCCAGTGGCGATCGGGTCCGCGAATCCCGCTGTCCCGGTCCCGGAGCTTCGGACCGGGTCGCGGGCGCGCGCCCGTGACCCACGGCTGGGTACTAAAATCAACGTATATATACGTTGATGTGCCCAGCCGTGCCATTCTGCCGACGTAAATGTGCAGTAGGCGGTCCTTAAGTGGTTAAAGCAACATGGAAAATACAGGGCTTCCTGTTTCTTAGTGCAGTCCTCCTTCACTTACCTCATCCTTCCATTTTGCTTTTAAATGTCCTTATTTCTTCTGAGAAATCCTCACTTCCTGTTATTCTGTCTGTAACTCCACACAGTAATGCGGGGCTTTCTCCCTGGTGTGGTGTGTTGTGCTCGCCCCCTCCCTTGGACTACAGGAGAGTCAGGATTCTCCCTACATTGCAGATAGAGAAGGGAGCTGTGTGTTAGTGGGCGTCCTGACTCTCCTGTAATCCAAGGGAGGGGGCAAGTATGACACTCCACACCAGGGAGAAAGCCTTGCATTACTATGTGGAGTTACAGACAAAAGAACAGGAAGTGAGGATTTCTCAGAAGAAATAAGACATTTTAAAGCAAAATCAAAGGGTAAGGTAAGTGAAGGAGGACTACACTAAAGTAAAGAAGCTATTTAGGAAAACAAATTGTACCTTTACAACCCTTTTAAGCTCTCTGGAAGCAAAATGCATTGCTTCATCGCATATCTTAGGCCCTTGCAGCTGTGAAAGGATTGGTATCACTAGTGCAGATTATGGTTAAATGTCGGTGTTTATGCTGTCAGAACAACAATGTATGTGTGGGAAGAGGAAGAAAATATATCCTACATAGAACGGAAATGGCTTATTGTCAAAAAGGAGCTACAAGGAGAAAGTGGGCGGCAGGATGTAGACAAAGGTGTTAGGAAAAAACAGATAACATGAGAAAAGATCAAGCATTGCGTATACATGAATAAAAAGAACATTTGTTAAATCAAAGTCTATAATTTTCATGTTTGTACATCATAATAGTCTTTCAAGCAAACTGACATTGTGGTAACTTTGCCCGCCCTGGATTTATTTCAGAATTTTCCACAAATCCTCCATATTTAGTAACGCCTGTTCAATATTCATAAGTTGTGCATACAGGGCCTCATGTGTCAACAGTATTTGTAGAAAAAGTAGAAATGTTACCTCCCATTAGAGCTAATAAGATTTAACTTTTCATTTTTTGATTTTGATGGTCACTGGCAAGTGGTATCACATAATGGCCACCATATTTCTCTATTGCTTATGGTTTCTAGTTAAAATAAGACCCTTAAATGGACTCAAATGGAGCTTCCCTGTGCATCTCTGTGCACAAAAGCTAATTGCTGGATCAGAAGAGTTACTGGCCAGCTGTATCTGCATCAAGAATTCACACAGATTCCTACATGAGTCCATTCAAGGTTCTTATTTCAACTGAAGCCCTGCTGAAGGGGGAGTTTATATCTTAGTTACATAGTAGGTAAGGTTGAATGAAGACAATAGTCCATCCAGTTCAACCTGTCCTAAACATTTCTGACACCTGAAATGCATTGGCTGTTTTCAGGTTTAAATTATTAAATTATTAATTAATTAATAGTCTTTTATCCTTTGGTCTTGCTCTTCTTTCTATTAGTACTTATTAAAATATTGGGGGCAGTAGCTTCCAATGCACAACATGCAGCAGCACACCACAACACACATTCAATGTGTTGTGATACACTATGGTGCTTCCACCAAAAAGGTTACAAGTGGGTTAATTTGCCCATTGAGGTGTGTTGGCAGCCCAATCATAATGAATGGGCAAGTCTATTTCAATGCATGCTAATGCACCTTGCTTTGTGTGTTAATTAATGCATGCTTTTAATGCTGCATACACACGATCAGGCTTTTGCCCGGCCAAATCACATCGAAATTCCGACGGAATTCCATCGGAGGAAAATAGAACATGTTCTATATCTAAACTCCAATGGAATTCATCAGAATTTCCAATGAAAAAACTCCATTGGGGCTACACACGATTGGAATTTCCGATGGAAAAAGTCTGTCTGACTTTTACCATCGGAAATTCCATTTGTGTGTACGCAGCATAAAATATCACAGCTGACTGTAGAATTGTGAATTGGCCCTCAAAGCAAAATTACCTTCGATCACAAAAAACAAGGGGCCAGATCCACAGAGAGAGTATGCCGGTGTATCTACTGATACACCGGCGTACTTTCAAAGTTCCCGCGTTCTATCTTTAGTTTGAATCCTAAAACCAAGATACAGCGGCTTCTGGGTTAGATCCGACAGGTGTACGTCTTCGTACGCCTACGGACCTAAGATGCAATACTTTGGCGTCCGCTGGGTGGCGTTCACGTCGTTTTCCGCGTCGGGTATGCGTCGGGTATGCAAATGAGCTTTTTCCACCGATCCACAAACCTACGCGCGGCCGTCGCAATCTCTTACGGCATCTCTAGTCGGCTTTTTCCGGCGTATAGTTAAAGCTGCTTTTATCCGGCCTATAGTTAGACTTGCCATGTTAAGTATGGCCTTCGTTCCTGCGTCGAAATTAGAATTTTTTTAAATTTTTGCGTAAGTCGTCCGTGAATAGGAATGTACGTAATTTACGCTAGTCAAAAAAAGAACGTTGTTGCGACATAATTTAGCGCAATGCATGGCGGGAAATTTCTGAACGGAGCATGCGCAGTTCGATCGCCGCAGGGACGCGCTTCATTTAAACTCGCCGGTTTGAATTCCGCCGTCAGAAATACACTACGCCGCCGTAACTTACGGCGCAAATTCTTCCAGGATTCAAAGTTAAGCCAGGTAAGATACGGCGGCGTAGTGTATCTCTGATACACTGCGCCGATCTATTTGTATGTGGATCTGGCCCAAGAGGTCTAGGGCCAGATTCTCAAAAGAGATACGACGGTATATCTCAGATACACCGTCGTATCGCAGTTTTTTTCAATGGGTATATATGCGAGTGATTCTTAGAATCACTTACGTATAGATACACTAAAGATCTGACAGGTGTAAAACAATTACACCATCGGATCTTAGATGTAATGACAACTCCGGCCGCTAGGTGGCCTTTACGTTGTTTTCTCATTTGCCTATGCAAATGAGCCTAATACGCCAATTCCCGAACGTTTTTGCGACACGGCAACGTAGTTTATGTAGGTTGCGTACGCGTAAGGTTACCCCTGCTGTATGAGGGCTCTGTTTCCGAAGTGCCGTCGTTGCCATGTTAAGTATGGCGTCGGGTCAGCGTCGTCTTTTTCCGTTGGTTACGTCGTTTTACTACGTCGTTCACGAATAGAGATTTGCGTAAGTGACGATCACGTCGTTTTGACGTCGGTTTCAACTACGCTTTCCGACGTGAGCTGGGCTTTTTTCCCGGCCGGCGCATGCGCACTTCGTTTGACGCGGGGGCGCGCTTAATTTAAATACAGCACGCCCCCTCCTTCAGTATTTAAATTACGCGGCCTTACGACGCCGCATTTACGCTACGCTGCCGAAAATTATGGAGCAAGTGCTTTGAGAATACGGCACTTGCTCCAGTAATTTGCGTAGACGTAGTGTAAATGCGATACGATACGCTATGCCGCCAGATACGCCATTTTTTGAGAATCTGGCCCCTAGTCTTGAATTTAGGATAGTAGGCTGGGAGGAAAATCGTTATTTTTTGCTTCTGGGCTAACTGTGAATCCACACCTGCTGGTTTACAGCACAGATACAGTCATTTATTGGATATTTTGAATTTATGATAAAATTGAAACATGCAGGAACATTTTGTTTTATTATTGCTCTGCAACCTTTCCATCTTTATGGCTGCTATCTATCTATCTACCTATCTATCTACCTATCTATCTATCTCTCTATCTCCATTTATATACATCTATTTGTGCCTTGCTGCTGTCCTTGCTCTCTCTCCTCTCCTTTCGCCCACACATTCTCTCCCACGCTCTCTCACTCTCTTTTCTCCCCTCCTTTTAATGAATTCCTTATTTTAGCTTTTCTATTTATAACACAGTGCTGGCAACACATAGCAAACAGTGGCAATAGCAACTTCCACTTCCAAATACAGTTACACCCCACATTTTATACTGGCAATAAACTGCAGTATTAACTATCTGCATTTCATGAACTGAATGCACACACAGAAATAAAGCAGAACATGGTGATTGTTGATTTTTCTGTATGGTTGGTTTTAATGATGGATCCTTGTTTAAAATCTTTTTTACATTATGGTCATTTTGAATAGTATCTAGAAAAATATTCCTTCTTAACCATGCAAAATACAATGAAAGGTACAGAGCAAGAAATACGTCTTGTTTACCTTGGTAAGAACATTCTGTGAAGAAATAAGCAAGTGCTGCGAATAAGCTGCAACAATAACGATAATTTAATATACAGCATGATCAAACTATATAACACTATACTGTTGTTTCCATATCCATCAATGCTGTTGTCATAAATCTGTAGGATATAGATTCACACATTCAGCCTCTTTGGATTTATTATTAATATTCACATTATGGGCCAGATTCAGGTAGATCAGAGCATCTTTGCTCTGGAGTAACGCATCTCATTTACGTTACGCTGCAGAAATTTTAGGAGCAAGTGCTGTTATTCATGAAGCACTTGCTCCTAAAGTTGCGGCAGCGTATCGCAAATGAGCCGGCAGAATTCAAATTGGGCGGGTACGGGGCGCGTATTATTTAAAATAAACGCGATCCCGCGGCGAACGTACTGCGCATGCGTCGAGTGTCAATGCATCCCAGTGCGCATGCTCCAAGTTCTGTCAGTGAACATCAATCACGTCACGTCCCCATTCATGAATGTTTTACGCAAACAACGCGATTTGTTTTTTTTCCGACGCGATGACGACGGCTATACCTAACATAGGATATTCCACTAGGGGGCTGCTTTATCTATACGCCGCGTATCGCTTCCGGAAACGTCGTAAAGTCACTGCGTCGCGCCCGAAAAAGATCGTGAATTGCCGATTTCCGCTCATTAACATATTTTTTGAGCGTAAATCGGCGGGAACGCCCCCGGCGCCATTTTTAAGTTGAAGTAACGATGCGATGGCGAAATTCAATTACGCCGATCGCATCGGAACTCCAACCCGGCGTTTCTTGTTTTCTGGTTACAGAAAACAAAAACGCCGGCTTAAAGTGACAGTTAGGCTGGCGGATCCATTGATCCGCCAGCCTAACTCTACCTGAATCTGGCCCTATGTATATTTTTTGGAGTCTAAAGATTTGAGCTGTTTTAACTTATATTTGTAATATTATACCAACAGTTTTATTTTTTTATTTTTTATTCTTTGTTTCTCTTTAATCAGAGTATAGAGATACAACATTACAATTTAGAAGATAGCCAACAGTTTTCAAGTGTATACTAGTTCCACAAGTTCTGCCACATAAGTTCACCCACAGCCACCCTACAGTGCATCCTTACCCTTTATAAAGCCACAAAAGCAGCAATTTTTTGTTGCCAATGAAACAAACAAGCACTAATCAGATCTGTATTCCTTACAATATTTGTATATCTATATATATATATATATATATATATATATATATATATAATGTATAGATATCTAGATATATCTATATCTATATCAATAGATATATTTTATATATATATATATATATATATATATATATATATATATATATATATATAGAGATAGATATATCTAGATATCCATATCTATGTGTGTATATATATATATATATATATATATATATATATATAGCTATATTATATATGTATAACTATATAGATAGATATATAGATATAGTGTGTGTGTGTGTATATATATATATATATATATATATATATATAAACGTTTCGCTGTTTATATTTAGCTTGTACATAAAGTACATATTTTTATCTCCAGTATACATTTGTCCTGTAATTTAAAAATAGCATCAGGAGCTAAATATAGTGCTGATTATTAAAACTCCTCCGTCTCTCTCTCTTTCTCTTTCTCTCTCTCTCTCTCTCTCTCTCTCTCTCCTGCATCCCTCCCAACCTCGCTCACTCATCCTCCCTCCCTCCTTTGCCACTCTTTCCATGTGTGTATGTGGATAACTCACTAGTTGCTTGACCTTTTTCTCTCCTATTCCATGCTATTACAGCTTTATCAAAATCTCCCATCTTACATATTGTCTGTAGCCATTTCTATCATTCTTTACTTATTCCCCATAATGGTTTTTGTATGTGTGTCATTGCTATACAGCTGAACCAAATGGTTTCCTAGCCTTGTTATGAAGCTGCTTTCTCTCCTCCACTGTCCATGGTGCTGATGAGCTAAATGCTCTTTCTTTCTAGTTCATTGAAGAGAGATACAGGATTCAGAGACAAGATTATTCTATTCTTCAATCAAGACTTCATCTACACACTGCTTGTGCTGATTTATTATGCAGCTACTAGAATTGGTGAATCTTCAGTAGGGATAAGCTGCTGGTTCGGTAAGAAACCCATGTTCGGACCAAATGTTGTTAGTTCGGAGGTTTGCAGCTGCAGCAGAAAGTGAAATAATTAGCATCAGTTTTACTGCCACTGCTAAATGTGACAGCTTTTTGCTCAGGCTGGTATTTAGGGAGCCAGCAGCCAAAGGCATTCTAATACCAAAAAGTCATCCCTATCCAGCCCATTCAACTGTTAGGTGGGAAATTGTTTTTAAAAGGAAAAATAGATCCCCCCCCCTCCAAATTAATACCAGACCCTTGAGGTCTGCTATAGATTTTAACAAACACAAAAAAAAGTCATGGGGTCCCCCCCTAATACTATACCAGAGCCTCTGAATATGTAATGGAACTTAAGAGGGAACCCCGTGCGAACATGAACCCCCCCCCCCCCCCCCGAACTATATCAGGCCACATGCCCCCAACATGGGAAGATACCTTGCCAGGGAGGATCGCCTAAAAATGTTTACAAATAGAACTAAGAAGCCAAGAATTGTACAGATGCTTCACTTCAGAAGTAGGTTAAGGGCATCTCCCTGAAGTTTTTTTGCGTTTTTTGACATTTGCCGTTTTTTGAGGATAAAAAACGGCACTTTGAACGTGATTTTCGGGCGTTCAGGAAAAAGCCCATAAACTCCACTGCTCATTAAAATTGAAAAACGTCCATGTGTGCATGGACACATAGGCTAACATAGAGTGCCGTTTATGGGCTTTTAAAAAAAAACACTCAAACTTCAATAGACAGTTTATCAGCATACGGGAACGAAGGCGGGGTACCAGTGCGGCCTCTCGTAGGCCCTGAGTTTTTTGGTCCTTCCACCCAGCCGAGTTTGGTTCCATCTGGCTCTCCCTGTCTTCATGTGGGTTCAACCGTGCTTTGGCTGCAACCGTGGGGCATATGGTCAGTTTACAGACTCGGCACATGGGAAAGTTCTTGTACTCTTTCCCCTAGCAGCTTAAGGGTAAATATATTTATCATTTAAAATACTGTTAATACAGTTGATGTCTCTTTGTTGAGAGTGTATTTTTTCTTTACCAACCTCACCTATACAACATATTTCTGTTTTAGAGCATCTCCCTTTCACCCCCTGAAGATGACCGCCCTCCACAAGGTCGAAACGCGTCGGGGTCATATCATTTATCATGTGCATCATGTCTGTATGATTAAGATCATGCCATGCTTTTGCTGGTTTGCCCTTGCGGCCCAATTTAATATACTGTCTATTTATGTATACATGTTTTTATTGTGACCATTCATTTACTTTTTTTTTCGTGTTTTAGTATAACATACATGTTCTCTATGAGACATATAAAGCACCAATAAAAACTTCTTAATATCTTAATAATATTTACTATTATCATTATTTTTTGCTGCAACACAAAGCCCCCCGGGGTAAATTTCCTTTTCTACTTTTCTGGATTTTGACTGGATTTTAGTGATCATAGCAGAATTTAGTGTAGGGAATACACAGGAGAAAATGCATGTTTACAAGGGGAGTGTAGAGGTGGGCGGGGGGTCTAATGACATCACGACTCCACCCACCGAGCTCCAAAAAACAGACCCACCCACAGAATCTGCAGTTTTTCAGTTCTTATAACATTCAGAGGGGAGACATTTGAAAGGTAAGGATACATGCAGGAGGTATGTATATCCTTATAGATCAGCACTATAGCAGTAGTTTAGAAAGGATGAGAGTGGGTTTACATCCACTTTAAGGGAGGGCGATTGGCAGGCAGCAAAAATGCAGCTCAAATGCACATCATTGCTGAAAACCCAAACGAAAGTCTAAACAAAGTCTTAATGCAAAGATAGGACAAATGCAAGTCTCAGCGGTGCAAAAGCTGTTTATTAAAATAATACATTTGCAGCAGGGTATGATATACTGCAAAGACGGTCTAAATTGAAGATGCCTAAACTGAGAAGAAAGAATTAGGTTCAAAATTAGTACCGTGATTCCCCGAAAATAAGCCTGGGTCTTATATTAATTTTGGCCCCAAAAGACACAGTAGGGCTAATTTTCGTGGGTAGGTCTTACCATGTAAAGTGCTATGCTATGGTGATGTCAACTGTATAGATGTGAGTACAGGACCAGGGCCGTTAAAATTGTCAGGAATGGGAGCTGAGGTAGCAACACCTTCATATGCAAGTGCTCACTTATGTTTGGCTCCTTTCTATCATGTTATCTAACAAGAAGTGTTGGTCCATTGTCTTCCACATTCACACATTGGGGAATCCACAGTGCTCCCTGTCTGTCCATGTGTCCCTACCTCAGCTCCCATGCCGGACAATTTTAACGGCCCTGGTCCTGTACTCACATCTATACAGTTGACATCACCATTGCATTCGCCCCTGAAGAGTTGGTATATCCCAACGAAACGCATCGGGCATACATAAGATGCATGATGTTGATACAGATGATTTTATGTTTTGTATACTGTTTTACTCCTAGATTCTCATCATACTATCAAGTACCTCCAGTGGTTCATGTTGTGCAGGTCTTGTTTTAACTTCACGATATGCCAAGTATCATGTTGTTATGCATATGTAATTTGTAACATGTTCATGCGATTTTGTGGATGCAATTTTAATCATTCAGTATGCTTGATATATCACAAGGCATAATAAAATGCTCCTTGCTAAGACTGCTCTTTGTCATACACCTCTCATTGCAAGTCCTCAACCAACTCCCCTTTTGTGTTGGAACCCAATTAAGCAATACTATATACCTTACATGCTCCCTCCGCATGGTGATTGGCCTCATTTAAAGTCCCGCTGACCAAACTTTCTTTTTTCTGTTCCAATT
Source organism: Rana kukunoris (assembly GCA_029574335.1). Classification (NCBI taxonomy): domain Eukaryota; kingdom Metazoa; phylum Chordata; class Amphibia; order Anura; family Ranidae; genus Rana; species Rana kukunoris. The sequence continues at coordinate 281,092,638 of CM056059.1, forward strand.
TGGGATGGAGGCCATTTACCTATGGTGCCTCGGACCACAACATTCTTTCTCGCTTATTTTCGGGGTAGGTCTTATTTTCAGGGAAACACGGTATTTTGTTTTCACTGAGACAGGGGAAAAGGAGATGCCCATACGATGGTATACTTTAGAGCCTGTTGTGACGTCATCTGAGCAATGTGCCAGTATTACATGCACAGATGTCCTATCTTGAGTGGTCCTTTGCCTCCCAATCATTTGTATAGGAATAAGTGTCAGGTGTAAAGCAGGAAAACTGTAGTAGAGAGGGTGAAGAATACATGATGAATGATGATGTAAAACAAAGACATTTTAATATCTTTTCCATTTTTGTTCAGATGTCATTTCACTCTTAATCATACCTTCTGTCTTTTTCAGCATCAATTTTTTGAGTAGGTAAGACGTTCTCTGCATTTGCAATTCCCTACTAGTCTTTATTTGCCTGTGTGCAGCCCACCCTCTCCCTCACTCTCTCTTCCCCACATGTCGGTGAGTCACCGCCTGCCAGTCTGAGTCACCTAAAGTATTTTTAGCAACAGATTTAGGCAGCATTGTAGTCCACTGCTGGGGACAAGGGGACAGAGGGACAGAAGGAAGGGAGGGGAAAAAATGATGAAGGGTCTGTAAGGGGGTGCTTACATGAACATTGCAGCAGTTATATGCTGTTACAGCACAGATAGATTGTATAAATCTCCAAAATCATATATGTAATAAGAAAAGAAATGAGCAAAGCATTAGGAAGATACTGACACACAGAAATCAAGCATAATGTTACACAGCACATGCACAGTCACACAACACTGCAAACGCATACACATTCACATATAACACACCACAGCCCAGACATAGCAATATTTAACACTATGCAACATATGCCTTACTGTATGTATGCCATGTGATAAAAGCTCATATACCACATCACAGTATGCACAACAATACAGGCACATACATTGTCATATCACACTCTCCAGCTTATACATAATAATTTCACATTCTGCAGCACATACAGTATATCATCATCTACCACTCTATAGCACATATTGCAAATAATCATACAACCCGTGCTCATAAAACTCTGCACAGCATATACAGTACATATACTGTCATCTACAACACACACCTATAGTACTGTACAGGGCTGATCCTAGGCAGGGTGCACAGGGTGCTTTGCACCCAAGCGCCCGCAGAGGTGGGAGCGCCAAAATGGCAGAGTTCTCCGCCTCCCTCCTTCTCTCCTTGTTTTGTGTCCGTCCAGTACTAGTGTTATGAGCATAGGTGTGTGTCCGTCCAGAACTGATGTGTCTCTGACCATCTCCTGTACTATGTCTGTAGTCTCTGACCATCCCCTTTACATTTTTCTATTTTTGTACTCCTTGAGTCGCACAATATATTCTTTCTCATTTCAATAACTTTTGGTATTAAGCACCGTTCAGAAAATCCCATCTCCTTTCCCCCCCTTTTTTCCATCCCCTTTACTATGTCTGCAGTCTCTGACCATCTCCTGTACTGTGTCTGCAGTCTCTGATCATCTCCTATACTGTGTCTGCAGTCTCTGATCATCTTCTGTACTGTGTGTCTGCAGTCTCTGACCGTCTCCTGTATCATGTCTGCAGTCTCTAACCGTCTCCTGTATCATGTCTGCAGTCTCTTACCGTCTCCTGTATCATGTCTGTAGTATGTCTGGGGGCTCGTTCTAACAGAGGCCCTCTCTGTGTCCATCAGAGAGGCCCCCCTCCAGGTCCCAATAAATTACTCTGCTTCTCTTCCTATGTTTTGTTTATTGTTAAGAGATCATGTAAGGATCCCAGGGTAATGAAGACTTTGTGGGGGAGCATTTCTGTGGTTGAGTCATTGCCATAGAAACATTTGTAAAGGGGAGGAGTTAGTAAAATTACCCCACCCACGTGGGGTGCCAGAAATATTTCTGCACACAGGCACTTGTGACCCTAGGATCGGCCCTGGTACTGTACATATAGTACATAGCACATGTCAGAGCACATATACACTAATAGAACATTCAACAGCACCACAGCCTGCCTTTTCTACACGCACATGAACTTTAATGGCACCCCAGTCTTAGTCCGTAGGGTTCAATATTCAGTTGGCCCACCCTTTGCAGCTTTAACAATTTCAACTCTTCTGGGAAGGCCATCTACAAGGTTTAGGAGTGTGTCTATGGGAATGTTTAACTATTCATCCAGAAGTGCATTTGTGAGGTCAGGCACTGATGTGGATGAGAAGGCATGGCTCGCAGTCTCTACTCTAATTCATCCCGAAAAATGTTCTATCGGGTTCAGGTCAGGACTCTGTGCAGGCCAGTCAGGTTCCTCCACCCCAAACATGCTCATCCATGTCTTTATGGACTTTGCTTTGTGCACTGGTGCGCAGTCATGTTGAAACATAAAAAGCCATCCCCAAACTGTTACCACAAAGTTGGAAGCATAAATTTGTATAAAAAGTCTTGGTAAGCTGATTTCTTAAGAGTTCCCTTCACTGGAACTAAGGGGCCAAGCCCCAACCACTAAAAAAACAACCCAGAACCATAATCTCCCCTCCAACAAATGATTTGGACCAGTGCACAAAGCAAAGTCCATAAATACATGGATGAGTGCGTTTGGGGTGGAGGAACTTGACTGGCCTGCAAAGAGACCTGACCTCAACCCGATAGAAAACCTTTGGGATTAATTAGAGCAGACTAAGAGCCAGGCCTTCTCGTTGAACATCAGTGCCTGACCTCACAAATGCACTTCTAGAAAAATGGTCAAACATTCTCATAGACACACTCCTAAACCTTGTGGAGCGCTTTCCTAGAAGAGTTGAAGCTGTTATAGCTACATAGGGTGGGCAAACTCAATATTGAACCCTACGGACTAAGACTGAGATGCCATTACAGTTCATGTGTGTTTAAAGGCAGGTGTCCCAATATTTTTGACAACATAGTGTATGTAGTATCCCCATACTCGAGAAGATAACACAATAGGTAATTCTAATTGTGCCCACACTGTGTGTTAGGAAAATCCCATTAATTTACAACAAATATATATATATATTTTCTTTTTTCGTTATCCAAAAACTTGTGGCAAGAAAAATATTCAGAAGACTATGGCCCAGATTCAGGTACATCTGCGCATTATTAGACCGGCGTAGCGCACCGCCTTTACGTTAGACTTGCGGAATTTTGCCGCGTAATCACCCTATTCTCGTAGCTTTTGCGCAGGAAATTGCGCATACGTAACGTTTTTTCAGAGGCGTAAGGAGGAGTAATACAAATTGGGAAGGACGTGGGCGTGTTACATTGAAATGAGCCGTGACCCCATGCAAATGAAGGGCCGGCCGGCTCGCAAATGCGCGCTTGAACGAGACCATGTCAGCTCCGATGTGCGCATCCTCACAACTCGGGAGCGGCGCAATCAGTGAAATTGGAAATGGACTAGGGCAACGTTGTGAACTACGCAAACAGTATAAATAGACACACACAAACGCACTTCATTTGCAAAAGTACATCCCTTTGTCCCTTCCCATTTAACCAAGTGCTTTTGTTCTTGTTGTTCGTTGCGGTGTGTTTTGTAGTTGTCAGATTAGTGTTCTGTGTGATCAGGTGTTTGTTAGTAGATTTTTGAAAGTGGTTTTTGATAAGTGAAGACAAAGAAAAATGGATAGCCGCACTCCAAAACCTGATGGGTGGTCTTTTATTCAATAGACAGCATGTACAAAAATAGGGTCACAGCAGTAGAAACAAGGAACAGCCGACGCGTTTCGCACTGGATCAGTGCTTATTCATGGCACTGAATAAGCACTGATCCAGTGCGAAACGCGTCGGCTATTCCTTGTTTCTACTGCTGTGACCCTATTTTTGTACATGCTGTCTATTGAATAAAAGACCACCCATCAGGTTTTGGAGTGCGGCTATCCATTTTTCTTTGTCTTCATTTTGCTTAGTGCACCGCCAGCACCGTCGGTATCCTGCACCACCTGTAACCATTTAGTGATCCCACCTGGAGCGGTGACTCCTTTCTCTCTATGGTTTTTGATAAGTGTTTGAGAGACTGTTTGTTTGATTGATATATTTCTTTTTGTTTCTTTTCCTGCTGTATTTTTGTTTTGTTTTTTGGGGACTGTTTCTTGGTGAGTAGTTTTCTCTCTGTGTGTGTGTTTTTTTGTGATTGGTTGTGCTTGTTTGTGTGCGTGAATTTTGTTGACTGGGACTGTTTTTTTTTGGAAGGATGACTGAGAGAAAACGAAAGCTGAATTTTACAGTTGTGGAAAAAAGATTCTTGCGATTAGCGAGTATGGGCGTTACCTCCACGGCCCAGAGAGTGCCAACACCACCCCGGCCAGGAGGAGGGAGACTTTGGATAGGATCACTGACCAGGTGAATTCTGCGGGGCAGGGGGAGACACGGACCAGGTCTGTGATTGACAAAAAAATCAATGACCTCCGGCGTCTGGTCAAAAAGAAGTTGGCCAGAATGCATGCCCATGCCAGGGGCACAGGAGGGGGCCCACCATGCCGTATTAGCCTGACAGCGGAGGAGCGTGCGGTGGCCCTGACCTTTCATCGGCATGAAGTTGAGGGCCTGCCCGGCTTTGACTCCAGTCCCCAGCCCGTGGTGCCAGGTAAGTTGTTTTCTTTTTTAATATCAGGTGTGTAGCATGTGTGGGGGAGGGGGTGAAAGGGAATATGTGGCAAGTGTGTGGATCCTCCAACCTGTGAATGTTTTGTGTCATCCACAGATGTGCAGGAGGGTGCAGGGCCACCTGGCCTGACCGCACCAACCCCAGGACAGCAGCCTAATGAGGCCCCCCCAACAAGGCCGGAGTCCGCAGAGGAGGTTCAACAGGAGCAGGACAATCATGAGGAGGAGGAGAATCATGAGGAGGAGGAGAATCATGAGCAGGAGGAGTCCATGTCAGGCACTGGACGTTTGGGTTTTGAGGACTCCTCCCCTCTGGCTGGCAGCAGGCAGGCCTCACTAAGGGGGAGCCCCCCCCCCCTCCTCCCCCAACATGGCTCCCCTCACAAGGGCCTCCCTTCTCCCCGGCCACGAGCATCAGCTGGAGGCAGGATGTCATCCCAGACCACCAGGGGGTTGGCCGATCTCCTGCCCGCCACCCTGAGAAGGGACCAGTTCCTCCAGACCCGCCATCTGGGACAGGTCAGCCAGACATTGGTGCGGATGGAGGAGAGCCTGTCCTCCATCAAGGATACGCTGGGGAACCTGGACTCCCACTCCCGGGCTTTCACAACCTGCCTAAACGAACTGCAGACGACATCAGCAGGCGTTGGGCAGGATGTGAGGGCCCTTACCCTGGCTATCCAGGCCAACACGGCAACACTTGGTGCTGCCCTGGACAGAATTGCCGTGGCCTTGGAGGGCAGGCCACCAGGTGGGCAGAGATCAGGGGCTGATCCTCCTTCCCCGGTTTTACCCCTTCCCCATGAGTCTCCCCTGAGAAGCCGGGGCCGTGGCCGGGGGCGCCCCAGGCGTGGCTCACGCAGAGGGCAGTAATTAGTTTTTCCCCCATTTTTTTTTTTTTTTTTAATTTTTTATTTTTTTGTCTTTTTTTTTTTTTTTTGCTGGAATTTTTTTGCTTTTGCTGGTCATTTTTTTTTTTGTGTTGTGAATGCTGTGTGAATGTGGGGGTGACATTCCTGCCGGAAAAGGGGTGTCACCCTCTATTTTGGTGGAGAAGGGTTCCCCAGGACCAGGGAGAAGTGATCCCCAGGTCCGTGTGAATGGTGTATGAATGTACAGTGACATAATTGGAGCCTTGGCGTGGCGTTGCTGCTCACAAGTCCTGCATGGTGGACTGGTGCCAATCCAATTTGATGTGGATGTGGGGTGTGTATGCTAGGGACCACAGTGGTGTGCATGCATGCATTCTCATTGTGCCATGATTAATGTGTATGTTTAACGTGCAAAGATGCCCAATGTGAGCTGTCTCCTGGCTGCTCTTCCCTCAGAAGACGGGGTAGCCTTGGTTAGGGGGGGATTGTCTGGTTCAGGGGTCAGGTCATCACGTAGGTCAATCTGCAGGCCCTTTCTTTCTGCAAAGTTGTGCAGCATGCAACATGCACCGATGATCTGGCACACAAAGTTTGGGGAATACAAGAGGGTACCCCCAGACTTATCCAGGCATCGGAAACGTGACTTTAGGAGGCCAAAGGTGCGCTCCACCACTGCTCGTGTTTGGGCATGTGCTTGATTGTATCTTTCCTCTCCTGGGGTTTTTGTCGGTTCCGGATAGGAGTCATGAGATGGGGTCCCAGTGGATATGCAGAGTCACCTGTAAGGGAAAAGACAGGAGGATGTTAGTCATGCATGTGCCCCTTGTGATGTGCATCATGGGAGGGGATAGTCATGCCTGCCACCCATGTCACTCACCAACCAGCCAGCTGTCCCCATACACGTTCTGATCGAATTCCAATCGGATGTGGCATTGATTGTATATGTAGCTGTCATGGCTGGACCCTGGGTGTTTGGCACGGACGTGCCATATGAGGCCTTGGGCATCGACTATCACCTGTACATTGATGGAATGCCAATGCTTCCGATTGCGGTACATGTGCTCTGTCTCATGGGGGGGCTGGAGTGCCACATGTGTGCAATCAATGGCCCCCACAGTGCGTGGGAATCTGGCAATTCTGTAGAAATCTGTCATTGCCTTCAGCCGCAGCTCCTCAGTGGCGGGTTTGATGATTTGGTTGGCCATGCGTCTGAGGATTGCAGGGACAACCTGGTGCACACATCTGCTCATGGAGGATTGTGACATCCCAGCCACCACTCCACTTGTACACTGAAAAGAGCCACTGGCAAGGAAATGGAGTGTTGCCATGACCTTGACCAGTGGCTGCACTGCATGTGAGCGGTGTGTTGGGCTGGTGATGTCCTCCTGCAAGGTTGTGGTTAATTCCAGGATGGCATGAGGGGTGAATCTGAAGATGCGAAACACCTCAGAATCACTCATGCCAAACAGGTCTATGCGGGTACGGTATATCCTCTCCCGTGCCATCCTCCGTGCCATCCTCCGTGCCCTCATCCTTCTTTGTTCATCTAAAGTCAGTAGTATAGCTATGTGCGACGATGCCCCTGGCATGTTGCCATACAGATTGTTGAGCAACACGTGTGACTGCTGAGCTCCTCACTAACAGTGTTGCTTTATCTAACAAGTAGACTTTTTTTCTTTTTTTAGACCAGCTTTTATAAGCTCTAATTTTAGACAGGACATTTTGCTGTTGCGCACACCGCGTAGCCTGCGCTGCCCCAACGTTGTTTTGTGGATCCCCGTGAGTCCCTCATTAGCATATTTGACTAGCAAATCAATGGTCTGTCTAGCGCACTTTTGCACTTTCGATTTTTTGCGTATCTCGTTCTGGGGATGCCGCGCAACGAAACGCACGTGCACATTTAGACTTATGCACGCGCATCTCCTGTTGCGCAGGCGTAATCGCTCTGTGAATCTGGGCCTATGTATCTTTTAAAATACATTTGGGTGTTTGCTTTACAAATGTGGTCACTTTTTGGGTGTTTCTCTTGTCCTGGTAAACCCAGGGCCTACAGAAAGAGATATGTAGTCAGGCCAAACATGCAATTTATGTCCCTTGCAAGCTTAAGGCTGGAATCACACTTGTGCGTGCACATTTCAGCTCTCTTATCTTTGCAGAGAGATAACAGAAGTGTTCAGCAGATTAGCTCAGTTTTAGCTGCGAATTTGGAGACCTGGGAGAGATTACAGGGGAGAGGAGAGTGGGGGGGGGAGTGTATTGGGCTGAATGAGACAAATCCTGAAGAGAAATGAACACATCTGCGAATCAGCTGCGTACCCATAGAAGATAATGGGCCTGAATTCGCACCTGAGGCGGCGTACAAACAAGGGGATATGTCCGCTGAAAACAGTCCGATGGACCGTTTCAGCAGACATCTCCGCTCATGTGTATGGGCTAGCGGACAGATTTCTCCACCCGACAGATTTCAAAGCAAGCTTTGAAATCTATCCGGTGGAATCTGTCCGCCCGACATGTCTGCTGGTTAGTACACTTACCAGCAGACATGTCGGCCCCCACCGCCGCCGCGCCGCTGCCGAATGGATTCGGCGCATGCGCGGAAGTGTTTTACTTCCTGGTGCGGTGACGTGGCGGTGGCGCGGCGGCGTCAACGTCACCGCCGCGTCACCGCGCCGTCCGGCGGCGGGGAATTTGATCCGATGGTGTGTACACGCCATCGGATCAAACTCCCGATCGGACATATCCGATGGAAATGGTCCGCGGACCGTTTTCATCGGATATGTCCGATCGTCTGTACGCCGCCTGAGCCGCACCGCAAGGCCTAAAATACGCATGCGTTGTTTCAGCAATGCGCAGTGCGAACCAGCCTCATTGAAAACAATGGCCCAGATTCAGAGAGAATTAAATTATCGTAGCGTATCAGAAATACACTACGCCGCCGTTTTTTACCTGGCTCTACGTGGAATCCAGGTAGATTTTGTCCAGTAAACGACGGCGGCGTAGTGTATTTCTCCCGTCGCAATCCATCTACGCGAGTAGGGGGCGTGAAGCATTTAAAATAGGCGCGTTCCCACGGCGATCGAACTGCGCATGCTCCGTTCGCAAATTTCCCGCCGTGCATTGCGCGAAATCACGTCGTTACGTCATTCGTTGTTTGAGTAGCGTCGTTTACGGACATTTCTATTCCCGAACGAGTTACGCAAAAAAAAAAAAAAAATTAAATTTGACGCGGGAACGACGGCCATACTTAACATGGGCTACGCACCATTAGACCAGCAAAAAGCTGGTCTAAAGGTACGTAAAAAAAACCAGACGTAAGCGATTGTGAAGACCGCTCGTATCTTCGTGGATCGCCGTAAAAACACATTTGCATATCCCGACGCATGAAAACGACGCGAACTCCTCCCAGCGGCCGCAAAAATATCACAGCGTAGATCCGAAGGCTTACGAAGACGTAAGCATCTCGGATCGAAGCCCGAAGCCGCCGTATCATGGTTTGAGGATTCAAACTAGTGATACGGCGCGCGAAATTTGAAATTACTCCTGTCTAACACCAGTTAGACAGGCGTAATTGCTTTATGAATCTGGGCCAATGTATTTAGAAATGTTCTGCGTATTGGATGCGGTTAAAGCCGCACTCAATTCCCATAGGTGTGAATCCGGCCTAAATGTGATCCTTGGATTTTGGGTCCCTCTATTTGCCAGGCCAAGTTGCCAGCCGTCCATATTTTCATGGATATATTGTAAAAATACTTCTGATTTCTCCTGTCTGTAAAGTCTATGGACAGAAGAAAAATCTATGAAAATACAGGTGAAACTCAAAAAATTTGAATATCGTGCCAAAGTTAATTTATTTCACTAATGCAACTGATTTCCTGAGTCCACACCATGATGTCCTGGATTAGGATTTGTGCACTAGCACTTGTGAAATTGTGAGAAAAACAATCAGCACCACAATGCTAATAAATTACTCCTATAATTAGGGTTGTCCAGATAACGATACTAGTATCGGTATCGGGACCGATACTGAGTATTTGCGGGAGTACTTGTACTCGCGCAAATGCTCCTGATACCTAAATAGAATACTTTTTTTGTATTTATCAACATGTTCTGTGAAAATTCTTTGCGTTTTTTTCTACTGCGTGACAAGAAAATAATTTTTTTTTATTCATTTTTACTAATTTTTATTCTTTTATAATGTCTTGAGTTAGAGTTCTTCATAATTCTAAAGAAAATATCCTTAGTCTGTATTGTGGTTTGAAAACTGTCACATGACATTTAAAAAAAGTATCGGTATTCGGTATCGGCAAGTACATGAAAAAAAAGTATCGGTACTTGTACTCGGTCCTAAAAAAATGGTATCGGGACAACCCTACCTATAATGATGTGAAAAAAATCAAATACACCTCTCTGAGTGTCTACACTAGGTATGAGCTTCACGTTCGACTCAAACCCACGTTCAAATCGAACATTTGCTGTTCGATCGTTCGTCGAAAATCGAATGACGCATCACGGCCCATAATTCACTGCGGCATTGCACGCTGATGATTGGCCAAGCATGCTGTATGTCCCGCATGCTTGGCCAATTACAGCGCGCAGAAAACGAAGAGCCATAATTGGCCAAAGCCTCGGTGGCTTTGGCCAATTATGGATCAGGGCTTTAGCACACGCCCCACACTATAAAAGGCCGCCTGCTGGACGGCCTCTTGTAGTGTGTTGCGGCTTGTTAATGAGAGAAGTCGTATAGAGAGAGATAGAGACAGTGGGCCAGATTCACATACACTTAATATTGCGCTGCGTAATCGAAATACTCTACGCTGCCGTATTTTACCAGGCTCTACACCGAATTCTGGTAGATTTTTGCCCGTACGCTACGGCGGCGTAGTCTATTTCTCGCCGCGTAATCGAAATACGCGATTAGGGGGCGTGAAGCATTTAAATTAAGCGCGTCCCCGCGGCGATCGAACTGCACATGCTCCGTTCAGAAATTTCCCGCCGTGCATTGCGCAAAATCACGTTGTTACGTCATTCGTTGTTTGAGTAGCGTTGTTTACGAACATTCCTATTCCCGGACGACTTACGTAAAAAATAATAAAAGACGTCGGAAAACGTAGAAATTCGACGCGGGAACGATGGCCATACTTAACATGGGCTGTCTAATATTAGAGCAGCAAACAGCTGGTATAGTGTTACGCAAAAAAAAGATGACTAAAGGTGCCGTAAGAGATTGCGATTGAAGATCGTAATTTCGGGGATCGCCGGCAAAAGCTCATTTGCATACCCCGACGCGGAAAACGACGGGAAGTCCACCCAGTGGCCGCAATTTTATTGCAGCGTAGATCCGAAGGCATACGAACACGTATTCCAGTCGAATTGAAGCCCGCAGCCGTCTATTCATGGTTTGAGGTTTTCGACTAGCTAAAAAACGCGCGTAATTTGAAATTACTCCAGTCTAACACCAGTTAGACAGGCGTAAGGGCTCTGTGAATCTGGCCCAGTGTCTTTTCTACCAGATAGAGCAGGCAGGCTAGTCAGTTTAGCTTAATTTACAGTGTGTAGAGGATATATATACATCCCTAGAAGTTGTACATATATTTATACACTGTATAGCTTAGCTAGATCAGCTATTCCTATTTGTCAGGCAGGAGATTGTGCTAGCTGCAGTGTTCTAACGTGTTGTATTGCCTGTGTGCTGTTTAGTTTACACCTAAACGTACTCGGTCTTTACTGCACATTTGCTGTTTAATAGCACCTAAACGCATTTGCTGTAACTGCATGTGTGCTGTTTAACAGCACCTAAACGCATTTTCTGTTACTGCACGTGTGTTTAATAGCACCTAAACGCATTTGCTGTAACTGCACGTTTGCTGTTCAATAGCACCTAAACGCATTTGCTGTTACTGCACGTGTGTTGTTTAATAGCACCTAAACGCATTTGCTGTTACTGCACGTGTGTTGTTTAATAGCACCTAATCGCATTTGCTGTTACTGCACACGTGTTGTTTAATAGCACCTAATCGCATTTGCTGTTACTGCACACGTGTTGTTTAATAGCACCTAAACGCATTTTCTGTTACTGCACGTTTGCTGTTTAATAGAACCTAAACACAGTTGCTGTAACTGCACGTTTGCTGTTTAATAGCACCTAAACGCATTTGCGGTTACTGCACGTGTGTTGTTTAACCACTTAACCCCCGGACCATATTGCTGCCCAATGACCAGAGCTCATGTGATTTGGCACTGCGTCGCTTTAACTGACAATTGGCTGACAAAATTGGCATCCTTTTTTTCCCACAAATAGAGCTTTCTTTTGGTGGTATTTTATCATCTCTGCAAAAATAGAGCGACAATTTTGAAAAAAATGCAATATTTTTTTCTTTTTGCTGTAATAAATATCCCCCAAAAATATATATAAATTTTTTTTTTCCTCAGGTTAGGCCTATACGTATTCATCTACATATTTTTCGTAAAAAAAATCATAATAAGCGTTTATTGATTGGTTTGCGCAAAAGTTATAGCGTCTACAAAATAGGGGGTAGTTTATGGCATTTTTATTAATATTTTTTTTTTACTAGTAATGGCGGCGATCAGCATTTTTTTTCAGTACTGCGACATTATGACGGGCACTTCAGACACTTTTGACACATTTTTGGGACCATTGGCATTTTTTTAGCTATCAATGCTATAAAAATGCATTGGATTACTATAAAAATGCCATTGGCAGTGAATGGGGTTAACACTAGGGAGCAGGGAAGGGGTTAAGTGTGTTCCTGGGTGTGTTCTTTCTGTAAGGAGGGGTGGCCTCACTAGGGGAAATCACTGATCTTTTGTTCATACATTGTATGATCAGAAGATCAGCATTTCCCCCGCTGACAGGCCTGGGAGCTTTGTGTGGTCAGGTCATATTTGTTTTACAGTGCGTTCCTGTCCGCTCGTTTCTGTTTTTCAGGTCGTTCTTCATAGGACTTGCTGTTCTTCAGTACGGTCTGTTTAGTGCGTTCTGATTAGACGTTCGTTTCTAGCCATGTTGCAGGCACCTTCTCGTCGTCCTCTATTTTTGTTTATGGCGCAAGAAAGCTCTATTTGTGGGAAAAAAGGACACCAATTTTGTTTGGGAGCCATGTTGCACGACCGAGCAATTGTCTGTTAAAGCGACTCAGTGCCGAATCGCAAAAGATGGCCGGGGTCCTTTAGCTGCCTAAAGGTCCGTGGTCTTAAGTGGTTAAGAAAAACAAGACACACTTTGTTGTTGCTTTGACCCAAATTTTACTTGGTGCATTATCACACACATGGGGCCAGATTCACAGAGCCATTACGTCGGCGTTCTAGGAGATGCGTGGCGTAAGTCTAAATCTGCGCATGCGTAACGATATACGCATGAAATCTACTTTTGTTTGACCGGCGTAATTTCGATAGACCGGCATATCCGTGCGCGCAAAACTAAGTTAGACACACCATTGATTTGCTATTCAAATATGCAAATGAGGGAGTTACGGGGATCCACAAAAGTAAGTTGGTGCAGCGCAGGCTACGCGCTGTGCGCAACAGCTGCACGGCCTGTCTAAAATTAGACCATATAAAAGGTGGAATAAAATTAGACAATCCGTCTACATGTCAGCTAAAGCAACACTGTTAGTGAAGAGCAGAACAGTCACACAACAATCTGTATGCCAACATGCCAGGGGCATCCTTGCTCATAGCTATACTACTGACTTTAGAGGAGCAAAAAAGGAGGAGGGCACGGAGGCGGTCACGGGAGAGGATATACCGCACACGCATAGACCTTTTTGGCATGAGTGATTCTGAGGTGTATCGCATCTTCAGATTCACCCCTCATGCCATCCTGGAATTAACCACAACCCTGCAGGAGGACATCACCAGCCCAACACACCGTTCACATGCAGTGCAGCCACTGGTCAAGGTCCTGACAACACTCCATTTCCTTGCCAGTGGCTCTTTTCAAAGAACAAGTGGAGTGGTGGCTGGGATGGCACAATCCTCCATGAGCAGATGTGTGCACCAGGTTATCCCTGCAATCCTCAGACGCATGGCCAACCAAATCATCAAACCAACCACTGAGGACCTGCGGCTGAAGGCAATGACAGATTTCTACAGAATTGCCAGATTCCCACGCACCGTGGGGGCCATTGATTGCACACATGTGGCACTCCAGCCCCTCCGTGAGACAGAGCACATATACCGCAATCGGAAGCATTGGCATTCCATCAACGTACAGGTGATAGTCGATGCCCAAGGCCTCATATGGCACGTCCGTGCCAAACACCCCGAATCCAGCCATGACAGCTACATATACAATCAGAGCCCCATCCCAATGGAATTCGAACAGAACGTGTATGGGGACACCTAGCTGGTTGGTGAGTGACATGGGTGGCAGGCATGACTGTACCCCCCCATGATGCACACATCACAAGGGGCACATGCATGACTAACATCCTCCTGTCTTTTCCCTTACAGGTGACTCTGCATATGCACTGGGACCCCATCTCATGACTCCTATCCGGAACCCCCAAACCCCAGGAAAGATACAATGAAGCCCACGCCCAAACACGTGCAGTGGTGGAACGCACCTTTGGCCTCCTGAAGTCTCGTTTCCGATGCCTGGATAAGTCTGGGGGTACCCTGTTGTATTCCCCAAACTTTGTGTGCCAGATCATCGGTGCATGCTGCACAACTTCGCAGTAAGAAAGGGCCTGCAGATTGACATACGTGATGACATGACCCCTGAACCAGACAATCCCCCCCTAACCGAGGATACCCCGTCTTCTGAGGGAAGAGCAGCCAGGAGACAGCTCACATTAGGCATCTTTGCACGTTAAACACACACATTAATCATGGCACAATAAGAATGCATGCATGCACACCACTGTGGTCCCTAGCACAGACACATCACATCCTCATCAAATTGGATTAGCACAAGCCCACCATGCAGGACTTGTGAGCAGCAACGCCATGCCACGGCTCCAATTATGTCACTGTACATTCATACACCATTCACACGGACCTGGGTCAGTAATGTTCTGCAAAATCTCCTTCTTCCTGGCCGGGGTGGTGTTGGCACTCTCTGGGCCGTGCAGGAAACGCCCATATTGGGTAAGGGCCCGGGCAATAATTTGTTTCTCCCCCAAAGAAAAATTCCTCTTGCGCTTTCTTTCAGTCATATTCATACAACAACTCTCTCCCAAACAATCAGCAAAAATCACTCACAAAAACAAGCAGGAAAAATCAAGCAACAAAACAAACAAACAAAATCTATCAACCAAAAAGTCTCACAACCAGTCACCAAAAGACACTATCAAATATATTCTACAAAACACTAGCTCAAACAGTCAACAAATATCACAAAGACAAGTCACAACGCAACAAACGCGAACACACAACAGAACAAAAGCACCTTGCTGTATAGGAAGGGATACAAAGGGATGTAGTTTTGCAAAGGAAGGGCGTTTGTGTCTGTCTATTTAAGCTCTCTGCGTAGTTCACTAAGTTGCCCGGGTCCACTTCCAATTTCACTGATTGCGCCGTTCCCGAGTTGTGAGCATGCGCAGAGAGGTGCTGACCATGGTCTGCTTCATGCGGCCGGCCCTTCATTTGCATGGGGTCACGGCTCATTTCAATGAAACACGCCCATGTCCTTCCCAATTTGAATTACTCCGCCTATAAACTGGAATTTTTTTTTTTTCAAACAAAAATAAAAACAGATTCTTATATAGCACAAAATGTAACAATGTGAAATTCTAAGCAATAACGCAGACTTTTTTTAGGTAAACCAAGCGGCTTCACAAGCATCCATGGCGGGCTCTAATCAAGGTGGGTGAGCTTTATAGTTCGGGGCGGGGGGGTCCGGTATGGCCACGTTTGGGTCCCCATGCACTCGGCGGCCGCCGTAGCGTTTTAATTTTACTTTCCATGGCCCAGGTCACAAACGCGGCGGACGCCTAGGAGCCCCCGGGTGGATTGCTGCCCCCGCCGGCTAAGCACACGTTAGCCCCAACTGGCGGTGATGGCGGGCGGCATCCGACATGCGTCTGGGTGCAGTGGGCGGGGCATCGGGCAGTGATGGCGCCCGATCCTCTCCCGCATGGCGGGTACAGCCTGTCGTTCCCCACCCCCCGGCCGGGCGAGCACATGCTTCTACCGGGGGTGATGGCGGATGGAATCCTTCGGCCCGGAATGGCGCCCGATCCTCGCCACACGACGGAGCAGAGTGGATGGAACAGTGTCCCCCCCCCCCCACCACAACACTGGGACATCAGGGGGGTGAATCCCAACGGGACAATATGCGGGGGAACAGCCGGGGGGTCGTCCAGGATCACGACCACCGGTTCCACGGCGGTGGGGAGGCCGGAGTCCCAGGGTCGGAGGAGGGAGGTTGGACGGAGGCTGTCGGTGGGAGCAGCAGAACGGAGACGTCCACGGGCAGGTCAAATATGAGAGGACGATCCGCCGGGAGGCTGGGATCTTCGGCCTCCAGGCCTTCCATGCCTGGGAGGCAGATGTCGGCGAGGACGCCGGCCTCGGAAGATCGTTCGGAGGGGGAGGCATCAGGATCGTAGGAAGAGGGTCGCGTGGATGAGTCGCCTGCGGTGGGGTTGCCAGTGTCGGCTGTGAGGGACGTTCCCGGCCAGCCTGGTAAGTCCACTAACTATACTTCTGGGGATTTTGTTACTGCATTGTGTACACTGTTGGGGGTGGGGGATCCTCCTGTGATTGCGGGTGATATGGGGGGGGTAATGTTTGCCGCTAACCAGGGGCCCCGGGGGGGCGGGAGTGCTGCCTGCTGCCCAGGGTTCCCCTGGGGGGCTTACAGGATTTGTTAGGGTTCCCGTGGCTGTTGGGGTACCTGCCCCGGTGGGGGGTGGATCAGGACAGTAGTTCCTGAAGTTTTGGTTACTTGGAATTATTTAATTTGATTTAAATATTTAATTTGGTTTGAAAAATAAAATAGGCTGTCGTGGCCGATTTTACTCCAACTTCTGTGTCGATCTCGTTAATGGGTAAATGGGGAAATGTTTAAAGAATTTGGGGGGTTCTACAGGTGGGGAATAAAAGGTTGGACTATCTAATCTACACTAGTCATGGGTGATCAATGGACGGGTTTTGTGGGTGCAACCCCTTCTTCCTTTCACCTACTTGAGTAGCGAGGAAGGGGTTGCACCCACAAAACACGGACATAGATATCCCGAGATTGCAGATAGTACATGTTGACCCACTGTGTGCATCCACAAATTTGAGCTTGAATGAAAAAAAATTGAAATTTTTGTGTAAAACTGGGAACCAAAACATTTTTGATTGTTATTTGCCCCCCAAGTCCTCCATTATGTCCTTCAAGCTTTTATCAATAAAGGCAATTTTTTGCTTGATTTCAGACATCTCCCTCCTGCACGCCTTTATTTGTAGGAGTAGATTTTGGGTCTTGGCATGGGAGGATCGAGGCCTTTCTTTTGGCACATAATCATCCCCTAAAAAAAAACGGGTATTACACATTTGCAGGCCTACATCTCGTATTACCTGAAGCTGTGGTGACAGATACTGACCTGTTGTTGAAATTTCAAACACTTCTCCTTCCTCCACATCCTGAGGTCTGGGTGGGCGGTTAGGTATTGGCTTTATGTGAGGAGGGCGATGAGGAGAGGGCTCCTCGCGAGGAGGGCGGGTGGGTTTTGGCTCCTTGCGAGGAGGGCAATGAGGAGAGGGCTCCTTGCGAGGAGGGCGGGTGGGTGTTGGCTCCTTGCGAGGAGGGCGATGAGGAGAGGGCTCCTTGCAAGGTCGATTTTTTGGGGCTCAGAGGAGTGGTATCCTCCCAGTCTTCTGTACCCTATAAGAATGAAACAAAAAGTATATTTATCACACACACATAGGCCCGGATTCACATACATCGGCGCATATTTATGCCGCCGTAGCGTATCTCTTTTATCGCGGAGAGGTAAGCATGGAATTCACAAAGCAAATGCTCCAAACGTTGAGCCAACGTAACGTAATTTCGTCAGTGTAAGTGTAAGTGGGTGTGACCTCATGCAAATGATGGTCCGAGCGTGGTGCAATGCTTTATGCTCGGCGTATCTTAAACGGCGCATTGACATGGACGGCGCATTGACATGGACGTATGGTTAGCGCCCCTATGCGCATGCTCACAACTACGCCGGTGCAACTTCCTGAGATACGCTGGCCCACCAGCTTACGCCGAGCGCATAAATACGCCCAGCCATACGCCCATCCGGTGCAAAAGTACATCCGTTTGTTTGTTTCCCCCCTGAAGCAAAGTACTTTTGCTGAGCGATGGCAGCTGCTAATGTGGGCAAGGAGAGGAGGAAGAGAAATTTCTCTAGTGAGGAGAGGCCTATCGTTATATCGGCAATAGCCAAATATGGTGTTTATCTCCATGGTGCCCACAGTGCCCGGACCAGCAGGGCATGTAAGAAGGAGATCTTGCAGCAGATCACCCTCGTTGTGAATGCCATTGGGCATGAGACCCGGACACCTGACAAAATCATGAAGAAGATCAATGATCTGAGACGTCGGGTCCGGGATAAGTTGGCCCTTATGAGGAGGCATGCCAGGGGCACGGGAGGAGGACCAGCCTCATCTGTGCGGTTGACCGATGAGGAGGAGGTCATCGCCAGGTGTCTGTCGCAGGAGCAGGTGGAGGGCATGGAGGGCTTTGACTCCAGTGAGCAGGCCTTGAGGACAGGTAAGTGTGTTTTATCCTCCATTTGGTGTGTAGCATGTGAGGGGGTGAAAGGGGACATGTGACAAGTGTGTGGGTCCACCAACATGTGAATGTTTTGTGCTGATGTGTTGGAGGGAGCGGGGCCGTCTGATGTCGGTGTCCGACCCACGCCATCCCCCGGAACATCCTGTGCCTCCTTCTGACCCCCTGGGAAGCCACGTACCAACGGTGGAGTGGAGTGCCCACACCTCTCCTCTAGAGGTTGTTTTTGAGGAGCCAGTGGATATCCACCAGGAGGACTGCTTCTATATTGAGGAGGCTTCCACCTTCCCTGGACCCTCACACACCTCCCCGCCCATGAGATCTACCCCATCCAGGGGAACCCCCTCCAGGTCTACCCCATCCAGGGGAACCCCCTTCAGGGCTACCCCATACGGACGGGCACAAGCCTCTCCATCCCCCAGGAAGGCTCTTCAGAAGACCAGGGGTGTACCCCGAGCCCTCCAAGAGGGGCTGCAGAGGGAGCAGACCCGGCAGACGCACCAGATGGGTGCAATAGCGGGTGACCTGTGCCGTGTGGCGGACAGCCTGGCCTCCTCAGCCCAGAACCAGGCTGAATGCATATTGGCTGTGCAAGGCACCACAGCCGCTGTGCAGCAGTGCCTCACTCAGCAGGCTGATCAGAGCAGCTCCATCTCTGACAGCCTGCAGGATGTGAGTGGGAACTGTGCTGCCATGGTCACCAGCATTGGGGAGCTGCAGGCCACAACATGAGGCCTCATGGCAGAGGTGAGGAGCCTGACAGTGGATGTAGAGGCAAACACGGCTGCCATCGAGGCGGAGGGGAGACAGACGAGACGCCACCAGCGGCACAACACCACCTGCCAGCTGCAGATGCAGGCTCGGACCAACACCTTCTTTGAACGCATTGCCCTGGCGTTACAGGGCAGGCAGCCAGCAGCCAGGGATGTTCCTCCTCCTGATGCCCCACCCCCCTACCGAGGCTCCCCCCCAGGCAACTGAGGAGCTGGAGCCGTGGAACCATGCCTGGCCCACCACAGGGCAAATGAGTGCCATCTTTTTTTGCTCAGATGATGAGCTTTCTGTTTTTTGAGAGATGTGCACAGAGGGATGTGCCATCCTCCTATAAGGGCATGCCATGTCGGCCAATGGCATGTTCCTTTTTTTTAGTCACTGCACACGGTTAGGAGTGCAGGCAACAATGTGACTGGTGTGTGAATGTGGGTGGCATTCCTGCCAGTAAGGTGTGTCACCCTGGGTCGTCGGGGAGAGGTCATCCCCACGACCGTGTGAATGTGGTATGAATGGACAGCAACATCATTGGGGCCTTGGCGTGGTCTTGCTGCTCCCAAGTCTCACGTGGTGGACTTGGGCTAATCAAATGTGAGGTGGATGTGGTGTGTGTGAGCTAGGGACCACAGTAGTGTGCATGCTTGCATTGTCCGTGTGCCATGATGAATGTGTGTGTTTAACGTGCAAAGATACGTTCCACGAGACAACTCCTGACTGCTGTTCCTTCAGCAGACAGAGTCTCCTCAGGCAGGGGGGGACTGTGTGGCTCGGGGGTCAGGTCATCACATATGTAAATCTCCAGGCCCTTTCTCATGGGGTAGTTGTGCAGCACACAACATGCACCGATGATCTGGCACACAAAGTTTGGGGAATACACATTGCCCCCCCGGACTTATCCAGGCATCGAAAACCGGACTTCAGGATGCCAAATGTGCGCTCCACCACTGCACGGGTGCATATGTGTGCCCCATTGTATCTTCTCTGGTTTGGGGATCCCGGTATGGAGTCATGAGATGGGGCCCAAGTGCATATGCCGAGTCACCTGGAAGGGAAAAGACAGGAGGATGTTAGTCGTCCATGTGCCCCTCCTGATTTCTGCATCATGGGGTCGGACAGTCATGCCTGACGCCCATGTCACTCACCAACCAGCCAGCTGTCCTTGTACACGTTCTGTTCGAATTCTGCTGGGATGTTGCTTTGACGGTATATGTAGCTGTCGTGGCTGACCCCTGGGTGTTTGGCACGGACGTGCCATATGAGGCATTGGGCATCGGCTATCACCTGTACGTTGATGGAATGCCACTGCTTCTGATTGCAGTATATGTGCTCTGTGGCACGGAGGGGTCGTAGTGCCACATGAGTGCAATCAATGGCCCCGATGGTGCGTGGGAATCTGGAATTGCTGTAGAAATCCTGCATTGATGATGAAGAAAAGAGGGAAGGATGGCCGCACTCCAAGGATTTTCAAACGGCCGTCCTTCCCTCTTTTCTTCATCATCATTGCTATTTGCATCGCCAGCACCTTGGTAATCTTATTATCCTTGATCGTCTACAGGACACATACGTGTAAAGCAAACACGGTGGGAAATATAATTGTGCCATATAACCAATATGCACAAAAATAGACATATAAATAAATTTGTGCCTCATCTCACTAAATGGGACAAAGTTCCGTTAGGACATAAAAACAATAGCCTCACACACATGATCAGTATTTAAATACTGATCACGTGTGTGAGGCTATTGTTTTTATGTCCTAACGGAACTTTGTCCCATTTAGTGAGATGAGGCGCAAATTTATTTATATGTCTATTTTTGTGCATATTGGTTATATGGCACAATTATATTTCCCACCGTGTTTGCTTTACACGTATGTGTCCTGCTTTTCCTATGTCTGACATGTGATTGTACATACATAGTTATGGCCAGTTTGTGTAACCATTATGCAGTTTATAATATAAACATTAGTTTCCAGTTGGAAGGTTGGAACGCAAGTACCTCCCCCTTAATGCGTCCGGTTGTGTAGTCACGTCTGGAACGCATACACTGGAAGATAGGTGGAGCGTGAGTCTTCACTGCCCTCCACTGATTTCCGGAAGTGACGTTGTAGTCACTTCCGGAATGCATAATATTGAGAGGGGTGGCGCGCGAGCTTCTGCCGTGCTCCACTGTCTGCTGGAAATGACGCCTTTTGGAGCGCATATTGGACTCGAGAACGAGGCGTCAAACGCACGCCGCGACTCCATGTTGCTCCAAACCGGAAGTGTCAGCACAAGACGTTTTTGCAGCACAGGTGAGCTTGGCTTCCATTATGGAGGGGCTCTATCTATTTAAAGGAGTGGGCTGCAGTGGTTAGTCACCCCCAGAAGACATGTGATAACACGAAACGCGTCGGGAAGACTCCACTGCCACCATTACAATTTTTATATGCGCTGTCTACTACTTTTAACTGTAAGTGCATTTGCATATTAAATTATTCGTTTTGCTACAGTATTACACTATATTGCCTCCTCTTTTCCTCTTTTCCTCCCCCCTACCTATGACTGAGGCATACCTCTGAGAACCAGTTATACATCTACAAGATACATAGGCCATTCACATCAGTCGGGATATTAGCGGTTGGTCCTCTGTTCCTAGAGAGACTCCTGGGATACCTTCTTGATTTATAAGCCTGCTTGACTCATAAAACATATGTTTGTTTGTGTCTACATATTTTGGTAAGCCTGCATCATCACTGGTGGAGGGTTTCACCTATATATAAGAAGTCACATTGAGTTGATCCGGTGTTGTCATCATTTCATCATTGGAACTTTATCCTTTGGCAGTCATCATTTGTGGTTGGATTACCATACTACCTTCACAGCACGCGTGCGGCCCCTGTGTTTGGAGGACGGCAGTGACATCGGTGAACCCTTTGTTTATCCTATACGTTCATTTACAAGTGTTTGGCTGTACGGGCATTAATAGTGGTTTTTTTTTCCTAACTCACCTGGGGGTCACATTTTGAGCAATATTACACCATCAAAGTGCTTTATTTGTTTTTTATGTGCCTCTATTGAGAATAATCCTGACAGTCACCAGGAAGAATATGCTTGATTTGATTTAAGAGGAAAAACAGTGGTTTTCCTTGCCAGTGGTAAGCCTGCACCCCAGAGGGGGGAGTAATCCACTTTTTGGTGAATCTGTTTAACTGGTGTAGGGTGCACTAATACCTTTTTTATGATCACCTATCACATCACCACATTTTTCTCCATCTTTAATAGAGATGGAATTTACCAGCTCTTAGCGCTGTTTATCATTTGAACTACAGTTCACATTATGTTTGATACTTTGTTTATGCTTTTAAATCGGTTCTTTCCATTTATTTAAATAGCTGCTTTTAGGTTAAATACCAATTATATTTTAATGGTATTTCTTTTATATAACTTTCTGATTAGTATACATAATTTTCTATTCACTTGGGAATAGTTGATACATTGTTCCCTGGCGCCGGAAGTGCACTGTAGGTCTTTTTTATGCACCTTTTTTCATTCACATCATTTGTTGACGTTTGTTTTCACTTTATTGTTTGGACAATCACACTGGGTGTATGATTATAACATAATCCTTTACATTGTATTTATTTACATCTTACATATATTGCTTATCATGTGTTTCATTTATATGTGAGTATATGCATTATTCATGTTGGTTTAGCGCGACGCTTTTTTTCCCACTACTTCTCGATTTTTGCTTTATCAAACAGCCGTGTCAGCTGCTTTAAAATATTCTTTTAATTTCACTAGCAGCGCAGTGTTACCCACCACACCATATCATTAGTCAGTAGTGCCAGAAAAAGTTGGGGAAAAAAGAATGCAAACTGCTGGGGTCAGAATGATTGTCTTTTTAATTTATCTAAAATCCATTTGCAACAGTCATGAGCTGAAAATTGTGTGTGATTTTTGAACACAAAAGTCTAACTGTCCCTTTTTTATACACAGGAGGATATCAGCCATGAGGAGGGTCTGGAAAGTGCCAGGCAGGAGGAGGCCAGGGTGAGTGGCACAGAGGAGGTGGCAGGAGTGAGTGGCACAGAGGAGGTGGCAGGGCCAAGTGGCAGCACAAGGTGCCAGGTGCCTCCCATCCGCTCTCCTACAAGAAGGGTCAGGAGGGATATTAGGGTGAGCGAAGCAGCACTGGGCCTGATTAGAGAGGCACAGGCCACCCTTCAGCAGCCTACCACCACTAAAGAGGGTTATGGCACCCTTGTGATGGTCAAAATGGGCCAAATGAGCGAGGACCATCGCCTCTTATTTGAGCCCCTTCTTATCAGTTTGGCGAAAAGGGGGGTGAGGGGGCTACTAACTAGGACAGAGTAATTTGTTGCCACGGCCATCCTCCCCCAACAGCTTATTCCCAACCTCCTTATCCTCCTTCTTCTCCTCCTCCTCCTCCTTCTTCTCCTTCTCCTCCTTCTCCTCCTCCTCCTTCTTCTCCTCCACCTCCACCTCCACCTCCTCCACCTCCACCTCCTCCACCTTCTTCTCCTCCTCCTGGCACGAGTACACCTCTGGAGGCACAGCCTCCAGCCAAGAAGAGAAGGAAGGCTGCAGAGAAGGCTGCTGAGCAGGCTGCAGTGAAGGCAGCAAGGAAGGCTGTTAGGAAGAGCTAGAAGTGATGGCCTTGCTTCAAGGTGGTCTGACAGAAGGCAGCCTGCTGTAATACCACAACCTTGGGACATCTGACCTGCTGCTGTTCCTGACCTCTGGGAGTCCAAGACCAGGTATGGCTCCCTCCTGTATGTGCCTCTCAATGTCCCAATTTTAGTCTCCACACACAAGTGCAGAAATGGCAGCAGGTTATTCAGTGCTGCCTTGTATTTATTTTATTTATATTCTTTACCAGAATAAATGGTCTTTTTTGGTTTACAGTTCATACTTGTCTATATGTTTTTCCTCCAACCAAAAATGTAGCTTGTGAGTAGGCAGGTTAACTTTAAAAATAATACAAAGGGTCTAATTAGAAAGGGACAGATCAGATAAGACCAAACAATAATGTTACAATGGTGGTAGCTTGACACAAAAAAACATGGAGATGACTAGAAATCTAATAATAATTAAATAATAATTAAAAATGAAGATCTGTATTTGAAAAAATAAAATAAAAAATCGGCCTATATAAAATATTCTAAAATGAATTATGAGATCAGCTTAAAAAAGGTTAGAAAAAGTTAGTCAGAACTCTGTGTGAATATCAGCAGCAAAATAAGGTAATCATTGTTCATTTGTGTCCCATTCTAAAGATGATTTAAATGCACAGCATTTGAACAATGCAATAATTTTTGCTGCTTGACGAATGTGTTATCTCCATTACAAACGCTACTTTTACCGAAGGTGCGCTCCCATCTAATACTTTATTCAGAGCATGCACGGGTTTCTAAGCATTTCTAAGCATACGCACGATCGTGTTTCTCGTCGAAAACCAGCCTGACGAGGAACACGACAAGGAAATTGAGACTCCCGTCGAGGAAAAAGAGAACTTGCTCTCTTTTTTCCTCGTCAAGTTCCTCAACAGTTTTCTCTATGAAAAGCGTACACACTACCGGTTTCCTCGGCAAAAAAGCTCTCCCACCATTCTGTCGAGGAAGAGAAAGGAGTCACCGCTCCAGGTGGGATCACTAAATGGTTACAGGTGGTGCAGGATACCGAGGGTGCTGGCGGTGCACTAAGCAAAATGAAGACAAAGAAAAATGGATAGCCGCACTCCAAAACCTGATGGGTGGTCTTTTATTCAATAGACAGCATGTACAAATATTCAGCCATGAATAAGCACTGATCCAGTGCGAAACGCGTCGGCTGTTCCTTGTTTCTACTGCTGTGACCCTATTTTTGTACATGCTGTCTATTGAATAAAAGACCACCCATCAGGTTTTGGAGTGCGGCTATCCATTTTTCTTTGTCTTCATTCTGTCGAGGAAACTGGTCGCGTGTACGTGGCCTATGATTTTTCACAGCGGTGACAGCTTTGGAAACCTACATATGAACTGTTTTTTATAATTTATTTATTTTCTTTGGTCTTTGTTCACACATGAGCATGCAAATGCCTGTTGATCAAAAAAGGTCTGGAGCTTCTTTTAGAGTTGCAATCAGGCAGATTGCAGCATTTTGGGGCAGTGTGAGTCACATAAAATTATATTGGTGCACACATTTATATGCATTTTTAAGCTGCTATGTGAGTTGTCCCACACACTGAAACAAGTGATGTCACAGATGATACTGTTCTTTGTTGGCTAATACAAGAATGCCTGAAGCTAAAATACTATAACAAAATGCACAAAAACATGCATAAACTGCACAATGATATGCACATTTTTTTTTTTTTTGCTAGATTACAACGCTCAGGTGTAAATGTAGCCTTAAAGTGGAGTTCCACCCATTTTTTTATGTTTGTCTGTGCTGCATGCCCTAATCTCATAGGGCCAGATTCTCAGAAGAGATACGACGGTCTATCTCCAGATACACCGTCGTATCTCTGTTTCTGAGCCCTCCTATCTATGCGACTGATTCTTAGAATCAGTTATGCATAAATTTGGCGTAGATCCGACTGGCATAAGTCACTTACACCGTCGGATCTTAGATGTAATTCTACGCTGGCCGCTAGGTGGCGTTTCCGTCGATTTCAGCGTTGAATATGCAAATGAGCATGATACGCCGATTCCCGAACGAAGTTGCGCGCCGTCTACGTAGTTTACGTAGTTTGCGTAGGTGTAAGTTTACCCCTGCTATATGAGGGGTAACCTTGCGTAGGTCCGGCGTAAGCCATGTTAAGTATGGACGTCGGGACAGTGTCGTGTTTTTCCGTCGTTTACCTCGTTTGCGTAACTCATCGCGAATAGGCCTGTACGTTAATTACGTTGCCGTACTATGGAGCATGCGCAGTGGGCTACATTTAGGGCCGGCGCATGCGCAGTTCGTTCGGCGCGGGGGCACGCTTAATTTAAATACAACACGCCCCCCTCCTTCCCTATTTGAATTACACGGCCTTACGCTGTCCCCTTTACGCTACGCCGCCGCAAATTACGGAGCAAGTGCTTTGAGAATACAGCACTTGCCCGTAAATAGTGCGGAGGCGTAGCGTAAAGGGGATACGCTATGCTATGCAAAAAAAGGGCAGATCTACGAGAATCTGGCCCATAGTGTTCAGAATGGACAATTTTTAATTATTTTGTTTCTTGTAAATACCTTTATTTTGTAGTCCTTCATTAATTCCTCCTCCTTATTAGCCTAGGCTATTAAGTCACAAGCCTATTTGCAAGGGTTTCTGGGATAGGTATCATGTTTCCCAGTAGTCCTTGCAAACCTGACTGAAACCTATTGCATTGCATGTGCAGCACTGAGCATGTGCGAGATATGCAAAGCTTAAAAACCAGGAAGTCATACAGTCTGGCTTCATAATGCCCACACTTAAGATGGCCACGGTCTATTTCTAGATTATAAACTGTAACAACCTAACAAAACGGACCTTAGTTTACAGACTAACTTTACTAGAATACATTAAGCTTGTTTATTACAGGGGTATTTATATTTAAAAAGTGAAATTGTGGGTGGAACTCCCCTTTAAAGCTGTGACTGATGAGGCACCCAAGAAACAGTTTTTGTAACATAGTTACTCCAATCTCAAACACTGAAGCTTTTAACTCCTTTAGTTAGGAGGTCTTAGGTCCATTGTTGGCCTTTCTCACTGGTCATCTTATTTGCATGTGCTCAAGAACCATTTAAGCTTTGGATGCTGCTCCAAGCAGTCATCCCATAATGCTGTGGTGACTTACACTGGATGCAGATGCCTATCTCACCTCTATATACACTTATGGAGAAGGAAAGATAGAACCCTACACTCTAAAGAAACAGCCCAGGTGAAAAAAGGTGGATGTTTCAGGATGGAGAGTGGGGGAAGGGGCTAGTAAATACCAGTGCCAGAAGAATGGGAAGGTTCCCCAGTGGGGCTTTGGACAGCAGTGTAATATAGTTGAAAAATTAGCAAATAGATAGCAAAAAAGAGGTACATTTATTGAAATTGTACAAGTATCACAATGAATGAAGTTACAAAGTAAATACCAGCGCCTTCCTTTTTTAAATGAACTCCCATCTCTTAGGCCCCATACACACGAGCAGACAGATTGGTTCAAATCGGTCGGACAGACCGATTTGAACCAATCTGTCTGCTGGGGATGTATTGGTTTGATCGTGTACACACGATCAAACCAAAATCCCCGCCGGCAGACGGCGCACTGACGTGACGTCACCGCACCAGGAAGTAAAACACTTCCGCGCATGCGTCGAAACCATTCGACGTGTGTGCGAGAAGACATGTCTGCTGGTTAGCGTACTAACCAGCAGACATGTCGGGCGGACAGGTACCCAGCCGACAGATTTGAAAGCATGCAATAGACTGCAATAGACTGTGCACACTTATACAAAGGCTGTTTCTTCAGAGTGCAGTGTTCCATCCTTTCTTCTCCATCTTATTTGTATGGTCACTCAGTTTTGGTGAACAGCTGGTTCGGCGCAGATTTACTTATGTGCTAGCATTTTTCCATTTATTACTTATTCATTTAACTGTAGTGCAAGGGATATTTAGTGATATGGAAAACAAAATGTATCCAGACTTTATCCAGTGCTTTTCTGTCCCCCTTTCATGCAGTTTCTTTGAGTGTTCTTTTGTCTTTGTGGTGTAGCTTAGGCAATGATATGACTCATCAGAAGGTGAACTTTCTAGAACACAAGTGTATTTTTATTAGAGTCACTTGAGACCTCTTGAATACACACAGGTAATGTCCACTTCACTAATTATGTAATTTTGGAAAAGAACTGGCTGCAGCTGATAATTTATGTATTTGATGTATGTGTGTCATATTAACGAGGGTGTACTGTATACAGTCAGTTATTTTGTGATTTTTTTAATTACTTAAACTCTCTCTATAGTTACGCCGTAGGCAGCCCACTCGCCCATGTTCCTTGTTGGTTCCAGTGTGCGATACCCGCCCTCCCTTCCCTTTTTCAGGGCACTTCTCAGCACACCATTCTACATAACCACCTATTACCTATCTTATGGTATGCCCCTTTTCTTGGCATACCGACCAGACAACCAAGGCACACTTCAGGTCTAATTATGTTGTAAGTCTTGTCGCGTTTTTATGTGATCCATAGCTGTCTCGGTCATAGGGCCATGACCATAAGTAAGAAGGCCAGTATGGTGGCCTGAATTTATGGAGCCCGGGGGGTATTTAAGCAGCCCATGCTTCTTGTCGGTTCCAATGCGCGATACCCTCCCTCCCTTCCCTTTTTCAGGACACTTCTCATCACATCCTTCTTCATAACCACCCATTACCTATCTTGGGTATGCCCCCTTTTCTTGGCATACCAACCAGATGACCAAGGCACACTTCTAATTGCATTTTGCCTATTCCAGCTATATTCTCATTCCAAGAAGTATGGTTGCTAAAACTCTCCCTGGTGCAAGCACAGGGGCACCAAAGGTACCCCCAGGAAGCCACAGCAGGCTGCAGACTTGGGACAATCTATAACAATATAAAGGGGTACATTTACTTACCAAATCAAGACCCTTTACTATTAATACTTTTACATCCAAAGGAGTATGTTTCTGTAACACTAGATTCCCTACATAAGGCTAGTTTAAAAGAAATTTATTGGAGATGAAAAAAAAATTAATACTCTTTCTTGTATTTGAACCTCTCCACTATGATATGCTAAGAAGTACTGTATGGTAGGGGAACAGGATTGCCCAGTGTAGTTTCTCATTTTAGTCACAAGGGACACCATAGTTGGCCTTTAGAGTAGGACCCTTTATAATGAATAGTATAGTATCTTAAGAGGCCCTAGTAGTAGTTAAATGTGACTTAAAAAATGACGTAGGGCCCCCAATATACATAGACTGTTGGGAGGCCATTCAGGGGCATGATGGAAAGTGTCTAGAAGACCAGTTTACAGCAAGGATGTAGATTGTGAGTCACTATCCCTAAGGCCTCGTACACACGATCGGACATATCCGATGAAAACGGTCCGCGGACCATTTCCATCGGATATGTCCGATCGGGAGTTTGATCCGATGGCGTGTACACACCATCGGATCAAATTCCCCGCCGCCGGACGGCGCGGTGACGCGGCAGTGACGTTGACGCCGCCGCGTCATCGCCACGTCACCGCACCAGGAAGTAAAACACTTCCGCGCATGCGCCAAATCCATTCGGCGGCGGCGCGGCGGCGGTGGGGGACGACATGTCTGCTGGTAAGTGTACTAACCAGCAGACATGTCGGGCGGACAGATTCCCACCGGATGGATTTCAAAGCATGCTTTGAAATCTGTCGGGTGGAGAAATCTGTCCGCTAGCCCATACACACGAGCGGAGATGTCTGCTGAAACGGTCCATCGGACCGTTTTCAGCGGACATATCCCCTCGTGTGTACGCGGCCTTAGAGCTTCCTCTCAGGGGGAAGCATGCTAAGAATGGTGCAGGACCTGTGGGGCAACTTGCATCGTGTTAGCATGAAATGCATGACTCCTTAATTCGGCTCTCTCTCTTACTGTTCTTTTTATTGTTTGCATTGTTAAAGAGGAGTTCTGCCCCCATGAAACAATTAAAAGTCAGCAGCTACAAATACTGTAGCTGCTGACTTTTCATATTAGGACCCTTACCTGTCCAGAGTTCCCGTGATGTCGGCACCCAAGCGGATTTTTGGATCAGCTTTTGGGTGCTGCCGTAACCATTCAAGGTAAGAGAAACCAGCAGAGAATACCTTTTGGCTTCATTGCCAGTTCCCTACTGAAAATGCGTGAAGAACGCTGCACTTTCCAACTGGACCAGCGGCGGGGGGCCCAACTTCTGATGAACGGCACTGCGGCGTAGTCTCCCAAAAGTGGGGAACAATGAGCTTTAATTATTTGCTCTCTTTTGCTCTGTTAAATATAAGATTGAAAGTGTTTTGTTACAGTATATCTTTTCCACAAGTGTGGGGAAAAAACAGTACAAGTCGGAAATTCAGAGCTGTCCTGTGCTCACTTCTCCAAAAGCCTAAATAGCCTACCTAGTTGTGTTTTTTGGGACCACAGATCAATTAGCCTTAAAGGATCACTAAAGGAATTTTTTTTATTATTGCTAAATAGCTTCCTTAACCTTACTGTAGTCCTGGTTTCATGTCCTCATTGTTAGTTTTTGCTTTGAAGTTGCTGTAATTCTACTCTGATCTCCACATTTCCTGCTTGTCTGGCTCCTTATGAAAAATCTCATGGCAGCTTTTCTCTGTGGTCCAAGCTGTCATTACTGTGTGTCTAAAACTTTTCAGAACCAATCAGATTAATTTTAAAAACAAAACACTGCCCTGTATTTGTTTGTTTTTGTTATGTGTGTCTGTTTAGAAACATGAAACCAGTTTAAAAATGAAACTAAACTGCAGGCACATTATATGATTGATTTTTATCTATTTTTAATCATTTTTAAAAGGAATCAGTTAGCTATTATGTCTCTATACCCTGTAAACAGTAGTTTCCTTTTAGTGACCCTTTAATGTTGTAAGAACAGGAGAGAGGGAGGTTGGAGTAGTTTAACAACAACAAAACGGGCCATGACTGGTACCACTTAGTCCCTAAACTGATGTTTTTGTCAGCCCACAACAAGAATTAGGAGTAGAGTGCATTTCTGGCACATTAAAAGGTATTTTTCTGTACTTGCAGAATCTTTAAAGGGATAAAAGGCATGTGTTGCAGAGATGTACTGCATACATTTCTTTTTTGTGTGCCACTTTTTATGTGGATTTTTTTAGAAATAAATAGTACCTGGCAGTTTTTTAGAATAATAACTAAGCACAAAAGGTAGTTCAGGATCAGGTAGTAATGACTATGTGGTGGGAAGGATACACAATTTGTGAGAGGGACAAAGGGAAGTGAACATTTCATGTAATATGGGACATCTCTCAGCTTGTGGGCAATGGTGACATAATGTTCAGCCAATTGTGCTGTAATTTATTTAATTTTATTTTAGTAGATCAATAGTTTTCTTTTAGTTGTGATCCCACTCTACTTCTAAATATACAACCCACTGTCTAAAAATACTCTCCTATAAAGATTATTCTTCTATTTTAAGGGGTCAGACCCAAAATTATGGATATTTATATAACATTAGCATATTTTTTGCTTGGATTCTATTTACTGTTTTAAAAGAACTTTGGGGTCAATTAAGTTAAATAACGCTAAAAGAAATGCAGTAAAATAACGCAAACAAATGTGTAAATGTTCAATTAAATTTGCGAATTGGATGTGGAGAATGCTCTCTATGGAGCCGGTTCATATATCTCCGCAGCAGGTCCGGTGCGTTTTGCAGGAAAAACATGTGCTTTTTTGATCTGTTTCAGGTCCGAATTCAGCCCAAAATTTGCCTGAAATCGGACATAAAATGGTGAACCAGCACGCACCGCACCCCTGCTGTGGGACGGATGCGGCTCATATGTAAACCAAGCCTAAGAATTGTGAGGTAAATAACTACTGCTGTGAAGCTTCAAATAATGCCATAATTACTGCATATTTTCATGCAGTCATTTATCACATTAAGCTGGTTGCTAAGGACAGTGTTGCCAACCTACCAGATTGAAATTTACTGGTACGACACCCAAAATTTACTGGCGCAGCCACGTTTTTCCTGGCATTTCACAAAAGTTACTTAATTACATTTTAAGGTGCGAATTTCTGTATTTAGGCTACAAACAAGTACGCTAGGCATATAGCAATGTGATTTAAGGTAGATATTAAGGTAAATAAACATATTTTTGTTATTTTCGATATAATAAAAGCAAATTATTTAGTCACATCACCCCCTGCCTCCATTTCCCTCTGCCACCAACACCCCCTGCCTTCACCCCCCTCTGCGGTGCCATTCTCCCCCTGCCTCCAATCTCCCCCAGGCCCCCTGCCTCCAATCACCCCCTGCCTCCATCCCCCTCTGCAGTGCCACCAACAACCTCTTTCTCCATCCCCCACCCTCTGCGGTGCCCCCATCCCCCTCTGCGTTGCCACCAACACCCCCAGCCTCCAATCACCCCCTGCCACTAACACCCCCTGCCTTAATTCTCCCCCTGCCTTCAATCTCCCTCTGCGGTGCCATCACAGCCACCATCACCCCCTGCCTCCAATCATGTACCCCCTGCTTTCAATCTCCATGTGCAGTTCCAAGCCGAACCGATCTCGGCTATTTTTACTGGTACATTCCCACAACTACGGACATTTACGAACGGGGGAAAAAAGTGCCAGTTTCTATGAACTGTCCGTAAAAATACGGACGGTTGGCAACACTGACTAAGGAGCAGGCCGAGAAGCCGGTTGCTGCATGCTTAACAATAGATGACTCATCAGCTGTTAGCGGGTTCACCGCTTACAGTTGAATGTAAAGAAAACTTGACGACAATTAAAAATTATAAAAAAACACAGCGTGGGGTCCCCCCTCAATGCATACCAGGCTCTTTTGGCCTGGCATGGATTTTAAGAGAAACCCCATGCCAACATTTAAAAAAAAAATGGCATGGGTCCCCCCAAAATCCATACTAAACCCTTTTCCAAGCATGCAGCCGGCAGATCAGGAAAGGGAGGGGAGGAGAGAGTGCCCCCCAAACCATACCATGCCGCATGCCCTCAAAGCACCTTGTCCCCATGTTGATAGGGACAAGGGCCTCTTCCCCACAACCCTGGGCGGTGGTTGTGGGGGTCTGCAGTCAGGGGATTTATCGGAATCTGGAAGTGGCCTTGAACAAGGGGGCCCCCAGATTACACTCTTTCCTCTATGTGAATGAGTGTGGGGTACATTGTACCCACGCAGAAATAAAAACACACACACACAGTTTTTTACAATTCCTTTATTTATTTATTTTTTCTTAAATGTCCCAAAAGTAAAACCATCGTCAATCCCGATGCCCCCCGCACCTCTAAAAATATGAAAAGAAAAACCTCTGGCATAAATTGAAAATTTGCACATTTGTTTCTGCATGGGTTATTTTGTTACTTGTTAAAGGGGGCTTCCATATTCCAATAAGTCCCCTGCCCGCAGACCCCCACAACCACCGCCCAGGGTTGTGGGGATCTGCAGGCAGGGGACTTAGAATCTAAAATGCTGCCTTTAACAAGGAGGGCCCCCAGACCCCGCCCCCCATGTAAATTAATTTGGGGTACATTGTACCCACATAGAAATTGTCCTGGCCTCGCCCCCTCCCCAAACTCCCGGAGTCTATGGGTGGCTATCCAGGCAGATGACCTTTTCTTGTCTGTGTGTTTTATTGGCACGTTGCAGATTTTAATATATGTGAATGACACATGTGATATGCGATAAAACTGAAAACAGCAAGAATAATATAACATTACAATACAATAGTAGACATCACATAAAATAGTAAATGCAATTACTAAATCCTTTTCCTAATAGCCTAATAAAGTTGTCTCAGGGAGCATGGCCTATTGTAATGCGGAGTGTGGCAATATGTTCTTCACATTGTACTTATGCAATTATAAAGTTTGTCTTTTCACTTTTGTACAGTATAATATACAGATTTTGAAAGCACTGTTTATTTAGAACCAATGCTGAAATCTCTTTAATTTTGTTCTGTGAAAATATTGAAACATAAAAATGTCCCCGAATCACGACGCCCGCCCCACCTCTGGACCTGAAATTTACACATATGTTTCCGCATTAGTTTTTTGTTATTTGTTAAAGGGGATTTCCATATTCCAATAAGTCCCCTGCCCACAGACCCCCACAACCACCGCCCAGGAATGTGGAGAAGAGGCCCTTGTCCCCATCAACATGAGGACAAGACGCTTTGGGGTGGGGGTGCCCTAAAGCACTCCCCATGTTGAGGGCATGTGGCCTGGTATGGTTCAGGAGGGGGAGCACTCTCCTGTCCCCCCATCCAGACAAAGCTACGCCACTCGTTGTTGCGAAAAGAGTTGACGTCACTATGGTCATGTGACGCTGTTCACATGATCCCCCATCAACCAGGTATCGGGAGAGTAGGAGCCTGATTGGTGGCCAAAAGAGCTCACAGACTTACCTGGACTTAGCGCAGTATACTCCGTGTCTGCTACATGATTCCTGTGTCCGCATCTGCTATGGAGCAGCAGTGTCTCTGCATCTGGCTACGGATAGCCAGAGACACACAGCACAGACTCCATGCTTGCAGCCGTGAGACCGGAAGACAGACGATTCACAAGCCACCAGATCTGGTAATGTAGGACTGCTTCTCTGTTACAAACCCTGCTTTAGAACTGCTATGCACCATTCCAAAAATCTATCAATCTGCTTTCTAAACCTGATACATAATCTGTTCATTAAACATAACTCCCTCCTTAATGTGGTCAGCACCTCTAGGCACCGCTAGCTACTGATATGTAAGTGTCTATATCTGACTGAAGTGTACATGACTATATTTGGCATACCAGTGACTCCATAAACCAGAAGAACTCATGAAGTATACTGTATACATGAAGGCATTCACTGTGAGATCTAATACTGCTTACTTTCCAGGAACCAGCAGTCAATTCAATGAATACAGGGATTAATTTTGGGGCCAAGGCCTTATTGTCCATCAGGGGCGTCTCTAGGGGGGGCCAGAGGGGGCCCTGACC
Organism: Rana kukunoris; assembly: GCA_029574335.1. Lineage (NCBI taxonomy): Eukaryota > Metazoa > Chordata > Amphibia > Anura > Ranidae > Rana > Rana kukunoris. The sequence goes on from CM056059.1 coordinate 281,127,316, forward strand.
CCCCCAACATTATGCTGTGCCCCACCATGTGCCCCCCCAAAAAAAAATTTTTTTTTTTGCTTTTTTTTTTTTTTTTCTCGGCCCTCCCCTGGAGTAACAGTTTCTCCTAAGAGGAAGAGCGTCCCCAGTCAGCTCTGCGGGGCATTCCTCCCCCTCCCTCTGCTCGCTGACACTGCATAATGCAAGCGTTCACAGAACCACACCCGCCGAATCTGCTCCTTCCCATGCATCCTCATTGGCACGGAGAAGAGCGAGTTGCAGAAAGGACTCCATGAGCACTGTGGGGGAGGGGGGCCCAAGCCTTCATCTCAGTTACTGAAAAAACAGACTGATTTCTCCTGTCCTTAGGACAGGAGAACCAGCCTGTAAATTCCGAGAGTGGTGACTGCAAGCTGAGCCGAGTGTCAGTCTATGACACCCTTTTACAGCCCAGCGAGTCCAGCCACCTCCCCCCCCACTCTCCTCACATACGAGCAGGGAGGAATACAGCTCCTCCTCCTCCTCCTCCTTTCAGTCCCACCCACACTATCTCGGTGTGCTGTATCTAAAGAGAGGGGATGTGTGTTCAGGAAATATGAAAATCAGCAGCATGTGTGTGAATGATGCCTGAGATTCTAGCCTGGACCGTGGGTAAGTGTGTGCACTGCAGACTGCCCCATCTGTCTCCCTCCCCTCTCCTGTTCTTTCAAGACATTCACAATTTACTTTCTGTAACGGTCACCACCATTTACGATAATCCATTCCATCGCCCCACGACAGCTTATCCAACAGTCTGACAGACATCAGACACGACCCATTTCATTTCCCAGAATAACCGAGACAACACAAGCTCTGGTACTGGTTCCGAAATGAATGAATGAATCCTTTAATGGTAACTTAGCTTTCTTATATACAGTACAAGCATGTTACAGTTAATCACAGGGACAAAGACACACTCCACCCACACATAACACAATGGGGTATTTCATACAAATTCTTTTAGATAATGATATTCCGATGAGTTAATTACTACTCATTACCCAGACGGTCTGGCTCCGCATTTAGAGGGGTTAATTACTACAGCTTGACAAGTCACATTCCACATCTTAACAGTGTCATTAGCATACACAATAAACAGGTCTTAGGAGCAGACCTAATTGGCACAATGGACACAAAACAGTATTAGCATCACACAATGGAATGTCTAGGAGCAGACTCAATTAACACCTCAAAAGCATGTGTCCCCGCATTGAATGAAAACACTCTATTGACCTGTCGGAGTCAGACTTTAACAACTTGTAATACTTAAAGATATCCTGCAAAACATGAATTATCAGTAATGTCCCATCCCATGTAATTTATCATTATCATTTCTCAGTCACCCTATGCCCAAAAGGGGCACAGGATGACCCTAGACCCAAGAGTCATTAGTGATGCTGGCACAAGAGTACCACCCATCCTTCAAAAGTCTCTGGGTGTCACGGGCCATTCTGTTACACTTTCACTTTCAGTTAGGCAGGTAATATACAATGCAAATGTCTTTCCTACATCCACAGATTGCAGGAAAGAAACTTGCATGATTCCCCCATCAACACAGATAGTGCTGACGGGAATATCCCTCCTGCCCAGCAATTGTATTCTCCCGACAAACAGTGATTCTCACTAGTGGCTATACAGCAACAACTAGTGATAATCATAAGAGAATCTGCTCATTAATGGTTAAAATCTCAGCCAGTTCCTGCTGAACCAGCTGAGATTTAAACTGTCTATGGCTGGTCTTAGCTCTTAGGCAGCCCATACATTGATCACTTTTTTTCATTCAACTATTAGGTTGAATGGAAAAAAAAAGAAATGATCCAATTCCCCTATCTACACATTATAGGTGGACGGGGGAATCCTCCCAGTGTGGACCAGTGCTGGAATAACCAGAGTTGCTGTCCTGTCCCGGCTATTCACAGCGCTGGTCTCTGTCTCCTTGGCAGCGGCGGCAGGCATAGAGCCCACACTTTACAGGCATAGAGCCCACACTTTACAGGCTGCGGAACATACGTTTGATTTTATATATATATATATATATATATATATATGTGGTTGTACTCTTGATGCTAATAAATACTGTATTTATTAGATCTGACTAGGAGCATCACCTGGATCACATCCCGATCAGCATGTCAACAGAGAAGGTTATACAGCATTACTGCTGCTAGGTGACCAGCTGGGGGCTCAGCTCTCTATAACCAATAGTGCCAGCCTTCTTCTGCATGCACCCATAATGTCACCAGCACTAGGTCCTAATGGACTGCTGCCGCTGCCAAGGAGACAGATGCCAGACCAGCGCTATCAATAGCAGGGACAGGACAGCTGGGGAACCCCACAGTGGCAGAACACCAGGGCTCGGTGGCAAGACAGCCTTTGCAACCCTGAGAGTTCTCCCACTGCTTTGGACCCTTATATTTTCTTGGTGTGCTGGTGACATATATCTCTTGTTTTCTGCCACCCTGGGGGGCCCCAGTATAGTAGGAAGGGAGCTCACTGCAGAACATGTAAAAGGGCCCGTTGTGGGATCGTAGTAAAGGGCCCCAGGATATATATATATATATATATATATATATATATATAATTGCATTTTATAGTTCGCCCCCCTACTTTTGTCCCTGTCCCCCCATGTGCCCCCCTAAATATGAAAGCTGGAGACGCCACTGTTGTCCATCAGTGACCAACAGTCATCTTAGCAGCAAACTTGGTGCACTTATTTTGTGGCTATCATAACATGCTGTCAGAAACCATGAATTAGACCGAGACAGAAGTACAGTTAAATCATACTTGTTTAATAATAATAAAAAGATAAACAGAGTAAGGCTCCATGCACACTGAAGCTAAAAAAAAAAGCTATTCCAAAATGCCAGTAGCTTTGCAGGGAGCCTTTCAACATTTTTTAGCGTTTTTGCAATAGCTTTCATCAGCGTTTTTCAGTGTAGATTTTTTTTCAATGAATAAAAAATGTCGCCAGTGTTTTTGAGCATTTTTTTAAAAAAAATTGCGTGTTTTGTGGGTTTTAGCGATTTTTCCCACCAAAAAACAGCATTTTGAACTCAGATTATGGGCGTTCAGAAAAAAGCCAATAAACTCCAAAGCTCATTAACTCTAAAAAACGCCCAGGTGTGCATGGGCACATAGGCTGATCTAGAGTTCAGTTTATGGGCTTTAAAAAAAAAAAAACGCCAATAAACTAAAATTTATCAGCTTCAGTGTGCATGGAGCCTTAACATAGTCAAAACATAGCCAGGGTTCAGGAACCAGATTGGATAGTCAGCCAAGCCAAACGTCAGGGAACCAGATATAAACGTAATAGAACAGTAAGCAACATCAGGAGCCAGAAGGCATGTCTTTAAAGCCTCGTACACACGATCAGTCCATCCGATGAGAATGGTCTGAAGGACCATTGTCATCGGTTAACTGATGAAGCTGACTGATGGTCTGATGTGCCTACACACCATCGGTTAAAAAAACGATCGTGTTAGAACGCGGTGACGTTTACGTGTTTTTACACAACGACGTGCTGAAAAAAACGAAGTTCAATGCTTCCAAGCATGCGTCGACTTGATTCTGAGCATGCGCGGCTTTTTAACCGATGCTTTTACATACTAACGATCGGTTTTGACCTATCGGTTAGGCGTCCATTGGTTCAATTTTAAAGCAAGTTCTATTTTTTTGGACCGAAGGATAACTGACTGATGGCGCCTACACACGATCGGTCTGGACTGATTAAACGGACCTTCAGTCCGTTTTCATCGGTTTTGACCGATCGTGTGTACGCGGCTTAACAGGAATGCAAGAGATGTTGACCAAGGTGAAGGCAGAGATCATCTGAGCTTGGACGGCTTAAATAGGCAGGACTGACGAGCGGGATTATCAGGTGAGTTACTGTGGAGAGATAGGAGTCTGTACCTAACGTTAGCATGTAGCAAAGCCCCCTGGACTTGTGCTCAACTGAAACGAGGACCACAGAGATGCTCCTCTAATGCAGGAATACATGAAACAAATGAGTCAGGCAACGTGGAAGGTTGGAAACCATAGTTCACCATAAACGGGAACAATTAGTAGGCAGAATTCAAGGCACTATTGTGAGCAAACTCCGCCCACAATAAGAGGCCTGACCAGTTGTCTTGATGGTCAGAAATATAGCAATGTAGAAATTGCTCCAAGGACTGATTGGCTCGTTCTGTGGCCCCATTAGACTGCGGATGATACGCAGAGGAGAAAGCAAGCTGATTTCTCAACTGTGCACAAAAGGCTTGCCAAAACTGGGACACAAACTGACTATCCCTGTCTGAGGTAGCCCATATAAGCGAAAAAGTGGGAAAAGTGGGCAACTTCTTAAGTGGAATACAATGAGACATTTTCGAGAATCGGTCAACCACCATAAGGATAACTGTGTTGCTCTGGGAGTTGGGTAACTCCACAATGAAATCCATAGACAGGTGGGTCCAGGGCCTCTCTCCATTGGGTATGGTTTGTAGGAGGCCCACTGGAGGGTGTCGTGGAGTCTTACTCTGAGCACACACAGAACAGGCAGCTATGAAGGTAGTTACATCAGCACGTAGACTAGGCCACCAGAATTGTTGGGAAATGGCCCAAAACAGTTGATTCTTCCAAGGGTGGCCAGCAGCAATGGGAGAATGGTAAGTCTGGAGCACGGCAGTATGGAGACTCTCTGGGACAAAGCGGCGGTCACAGGGTTTCTTAAGAGGAGCATCGACCTGAGCAGCAAGAATTTTGTTACCTACAGGTGACGTGAGACTGGTGCAATCTGTAGCCAGAATACGATCAGGAGGAATCACAGGAACCGGAACCAACTCCATCTTGGAAGTGGAGGAAAATTGTGGTGACAAAGTGTCAGCCCTTACATTCTTAGTACCGGGTAAGAATGAGACAATGTAGTTAAAACTTGACAAGAAAAGAGCCCATCGCACCCTTCTGGGAGAGAGGCGTTTAGCCTCAAACAAGAATGTGAGATTCTTATGGTCAGTAAGAATGAGAACCGACACAGTGGTACCCTTAAGGCGATGTCTCCATTCTTTCAGGGCTCTGTCACAACAGCTCTGTCACAAATCTTGTAATTGCACTCCGCGAGTGACAATTTCTTGGAAAAGTAGCCACATGGATGCACAGCGCTCTCAGAGCTAGGACGTTGAGACAGAAGGGTGCCAACTCCAGTCTCAGAAGCATTAACTTTAAGGATAAAAGGCAACATAGGATCAGTGTGTGCCAACACAGGAGCAGAAACAAAGGCAACCTTAAGACTCTCAAAGGCCTTAATGCACTCTGGAGATCAACTCTGTAGGTTACCATCCTTTTTGGTCATATCAGTCAGGGGCTTGACCAGAGATGAGAAGTTACAAATAAACTACTGATAATAGTTGGCAAAGCCAAGAAAACGCTGCAGAGGATGTTAATCAACAGGTTGAGGCCACTGTAGGACTGCTGAAAGTTTGTCTGGGTCCATAGATAAAACCAGAAGTGGAAATGACATAACCCAGGAATTTAAAATGTTCACGATGGAATTCACACTTCTCCAATTTACAATAGAGATTGTTCTCTCTTTGCTTCTGAAGCACATGACAGTATGGTGGCTCTCCAGGGACTTGGAAAATATGAGGAGATCGTCGAGATAAACCACCACACATAACTGCAAAAATATCGGAGGACATTGTTAATAAACTCCTGGAAAATTGCTGCAGTGTTACAAAGGCCAAAAGGTATTACGAGATACTCATATTGACCTGTTCTGGAATAAACGCTGCTTTCCACTCATCGCCCTCCTTAATATTCAGGAGATTGTATGCCCCTCTCAAATCAAGCTTTGTGAAAACCGTTGCTCCTTTGAGGTGGTCAAATAACTCCGTAATTACGGGATGGGATAGGCATTCTTAAACGTAAAACCATTAAGACCCCTATAATCAGTACAAGGTCTCAGTTCACCACTCTTCTTCACAAAGAAGAAACCAACACCAGCAGGAGATGAGGATTTGCGGATGAAACTTCGAGAAATTGAGTCTGCAACATACTCCTCCATGGCCTTATCCTCCAAGACTGACAAAGGGTAAACCGGGCCATGAGGGGGTATGGCACCAGGTTGAAGGTCAATTGTGCAATCATACGACCGGTGTGGAGGCAAAGTACCGGCTTGACCTTTGTCAAAGGCATCGCTAAAATCGCGGTACTCCTCCAGCAGGGAGGAGAGTGAAGAGGTGCACAGGACCTTGACTACCTTCTGGAAGCATCTCTGTTCTGATTTTATAACTATTAGGCCATAAACTTTTTGTCCAGCTTTATGTAGGGCTTACACGACCTGGTGTTCTATTTATCCCTTCCGTCAATTCAGACAGCTTAAATCAATGAATAACTCACTGTTAGAGAGACAGACAATGAATCCTTTTGAATGTTCCGTTTAATGATGGATATTCATAGGTAGAAAAACGTTGCAGTTGTAAGCCACAAGGAAAGATGTTTAGCATGGAAGGTATACTGAGCTAATGAGAGAGACAGGAAGTGTGAGGGAAATATAAGGAACTATGGTGAGAGAGAGAGAGAGAGTTCAGCTAGATAGAAGGGAGCATTGCTTAAAGACACAGAGCAATAATAAATCACATAGTGTAACACAAAAATCTCTTGTATTGTTTTGCAACCAGGACAGAACCTCAGCATGGAGCCAATCAAAAGAAGGGTTGTGCCTCTGTAACCAAGGATAACCAATAACCAGCGGAAACTTAATTGAGGAAATAACTTGGAATTGGATTATCTCATGGTGAGGAGCCCCTACGGCCATGGACAACGGAACAGTCTCATGAGCAACATGGGCAGGCTGTAGAGGTCTCCCATCAAGCGCCTCAATGGCAAGTGGAGTGTCGCGCAGCTGCAGCGGAATCGAGTGCTTAGATACAAAGGCAGCATCAATGAACAGGCCTGCAGCCCCAGAGTCGATTAGAGTCTGTATCTCGACAGACGACTCACGACTCAGCCCATGAAAGGGTAACTGTCTGTGACAGGTTTGGGCGTTCCCTGGGCGGGTAGGACAAGACTTCAAAAAGTGACCAGTCTGGCACAATAAAGGCACAATCTCTCCCTCCTCCTAAGGGCTCTCTCATCCGCAGAGAGACGCGTGAAGCCCAGTGCATGGGTTAACCTTCACTGACCAACTTGGTATTCAGAGACAAATGTACAGGAGGCTTCCGCAAGCGCTCCTTAAAAGAGAGCCTTTCTCTGAGTCTGAGGATGACAAATGTGATCAACTTTTCTAGCTCAGTGGCTATATCTCGGGCTGCTATCTCATCTTTGATGGTACCTGAGAGACCATGAGAAAAGGTAGCCACAAGGGCCTCATTGTTCCAAGAAACCTCTGCTGCCTAAGTATGGAATTCATTGGCATAATCGGCAACAGTTTTCTGATGGACATGAGGCTCTTGGCAGCAGAAGCGAAGCGTGCGGGAACGTCAAATACCGTTTTGAAGGAAGCCACAAATTCTGGGTATCTCAGGACAACAGGTTTTTGCATCTCCCATAGAGGGTTTGCCCAGGCCAAGGCTCTCTCAGAAAGCAAAGATATCACGAAACCTACTTTGCTTCTGTCCATGGGAAATGCCTGGGGCAGCATCTCAAAGTATATCTCAACCTGGTTGGAAAACAGTCTGCATTGAACTGGATTGCCCCCAAATCACTGGGGAAGCGGAGCTGAACCAGACATACCTCTTATAGAGATAATACTCAAGGCGGGTGCCTGCACAGAGACTGGAGCATTAGAAGGTACGGCCTGCAACACAGGTTGTACCAGAGCAGCCACCGTGGGAGATTCCAGGTAAGCCATGCGTTTGTAACGACATGGCAAACTGATCCATGCGGTGATCTTGGTCATCCAATTTGGAAAAAATATTACCAAGTGGATTGACTGCATCTTCTGAATTCATGGCCTTCGCCTACTGTCAGAAACCATGAATCAGACTGAGACAGAAGTACAGTTAAATCACACGTGTTTAATAATAATAATAACAAGATAAACAGAGTAAACATAGTCAAAACATTGCTTTCAAGAAACGGATTGGATAGTCAGTCAAGCCAAACGTCAGGGAACCAGATATAAACATAGTAGAACAGCAAGCAGGATCAGGAGCCAGAAGGAATGTAGTTAACAGGAACGCAGGCAATAGTCTCTGTGATGTTGACCAAGGCGAAGGCAGAGATCATCTGAGCTGGACGGTTTAAGTAGGCAGGACTGACGAGCAGGATCATCAACAGGTGAGAGATAGGAGCTGGAAAGGCGACAGCTGAGTGGCCAGCTCAGAGAAAGAAGGGCTGAGCCCAGCCCTGACACATGTTTAATAATATCTGTTTTCTACAGGACTTTCCTAAGAGATAGGAGCAAAATATATGTACTGTATTCCCATGACCACAGTAAGGCCGCATACACACGATCGAACATGTCCGCTGAAATTGGTCCGCAGACCAGTTTCAGCGGACATGTTCGATCATGTGTACGGCCTATCGGACCGTTTTCCAGCGGACCAAAGTTTTAAAACATGCTTTAAAACCTGTCCGATGGAAACCTGTCCGTCGGACAGGCTCGATTGGTTAGTACACAAAATCATCGACCAAAAACCTGCGCATGCTCAGAATCAAGTCGACGCATGCTTGGAAGCATTGAACTTAGTTTTTTCATCACGTCGTTGTGTTCTACGTCACCGCGTTCTGGTCTGATCGGATTTTGGTCCGAGGGTGTGTACGCACATCAGACCATCAGACAAGTTCCGAGTTGTCTGATGAAAACGGTCCGTTGGACAAGTCTCATCAGACATGTTTGATCGTGTGTACAGGGCCTAAATGCACCTTTGAATCACATGGACTTGGAGGCTTTGTGCACTATTTGACAGCTTGTGATTCCACTCTAGAAGGGTTGTGTGAACCCTCGCATTATGCTGTGTCAGCATACATTTTTTTTTGGGGGGCACATGGTGGGGCACAGCATGATGTTGGGGGGGTCAGGGCCCCCTCTGCCCCCCCTAGGGTCACCATTGGCTACTTGTGGTAAGCTGCCATCTTTTGAGCACTTTTGTGGGTGTCCTTATTAGAGTCGGTGAAGGTGGACCATTAACAGCTTCTATCACTGGATATTATTTCACTGGATGTTGGTGGCAATTGTTGTGGATCTTGCAGTAAACTACAGTTCTATGGACTCATATTAGCGCAGTATTTATTGAATCTATGTTATTGTGATTATTTATGGAATATTGTCTTTATATTCATTTATTTTCACCTAATGACCACCAATTATCAAGTGTAACTATTAGGCACCTGTCACGTTGGGGTCTAGATGTTAATGTGTTTTTTGTGTTATTTAGTTTTTATTAGGTAGGCAGGTGCATCACTTGCTATTTATTTATCAATTTATTTTCTATTATAGTTATTATTTTTATTTAATACCGTACCTATTAGCGCACTCACCCGTTTTTTTAATCCACTTTGCAGCAGTGATGTCCACTGTTTTTTTGAGGTGCAGCTCATATTTAGTTACATTTTTTGTTTAATTGCACATTTTGGTCCCTGCTCAGCGGCGCTCAGGCTAACAATTAAATACTGCATGCCTCAGACTCTGGGCTTTTCGGGGACCCATTCGGGCTCCAGCCCCCCCCCCCAACGATGCCCCTGGTAACGGCAGGTTTGCCATTACATCAGAGGGGGGCCGGATCAAACGTGACATCACTGGGAAAGCCTGGGATTTCCCTTGCGTCAGAGGGGAACGGGGTCACGTGACAGGTGGCCCCTCCCTCAACTACACAAGAGCTGTCAATGCTGAAGCCGCGTCATTCCTGGGCTGTCTCCGGTGGAGACAGGTGATGCGTGCGCTGAATGGACATTTCATCACTGGATCCAGGACCTGGAAAAAGAGGAGATCTTCTCATTGCTGGACCCCGGCGGAGAGGAGATCACACGTCGCAGGATCCCGACCGTGTTGGAGCGTAGACTTTCCCAATTTTACAATTGTTACACTTTCTTTGTGAAATGGTAGAGGTACAATGTACCCCAATACTAATTCACATAGGGGGGCTGGGATATGGGGGTCCCCTTTGTTAAAGGGGTCTTCCAGATTCCGATAAGCCCCCTGCCCGCAGACCCCCACAACCACCGGGCAAGGGTTGTGGGGATGAGGCCCTTGTCCCCATCAACATGGGGACATGGTGCTTTGAGGGGTCACAGACCCCCAAAGCATCCTCCCAATGTTGAGGGCATGTGGCCTGGTACGGTTCAGGGGGGGCTCTCTCGCCCCCCCTCTTTTCCTGTGGCCTGCCAGGTTGCGTGCTCGAATAAAGGGTCTGGTGTCTTTTACTTTGAAGAGATTTTTCCTCACTTTTGGCGATATTCTAAGATTCTTGCACATATCCCGGGTAGATAGATAGATTATCCACTTGACCTTCTCATGAAGATATACATCAGCAGAATGGCACGGGCAGGCAGAGTAACGTGTATATACGTTACTCTCCTCCCGTGGGTGGGGGTCACGATCGTGCCCCCCTGGTGCCCGAGGTGGTTGGTATTGTTATAGAAGCGATCCGTCCTGAGGGGGAGGCCACTGATTCATGGCCACCCCCTCACAATCGCTCCTGACGAATGGAATACTTCCTCTGCCTGTGAAAGGGTAAACACAGGCAAAGGAAGTGATGTCACTCTCCTCGTGTCATTCTTTTGGTCCAGTGCCGAGGAGAGAAGACATCTCACAGTGAGTTGCACCAACAGTACACTGACACTAGTACACGTAGGCACACTTTTCACCCCCAGTCACCCCGCAATCACCCCCTGCACCCCCAGTCACTGTCTCACTGATTGCAGTGTTAATTTTTTTTACTGATCACTTCATTCGGTGTCATTTGTGACAATAAAAAGTGTTAGAGCAGTTAGTGGTAGGCCCCTTTAGGTGTAGAGTACCCCCCCTAACCGCCCCTAATAAAGGTTTAACCCCTTGATCTCCCCCCAGGTTACTCTTTCCCCCCTGTTGCCAGTGTCACTAAGCAATCTTTTTTCTGATCACCGTATTAGTGTCGCGGGTGATGCTAGTTAGCTTGTTAGTTATTTAGGTTCACCGTCAGGTTTTTATAGCTTCAAGTACCCCCATATACTACCTAATTAAGGTTTTAACCCCCTGATTGCCCCCTAGTTAACCCTTTCACCAGTGATCACCGTATAAGCGTCACTGGTGACACTAGTTAGCCAGCTAGTTATTTAGGTTCACCGTCAGGTTTTTATAACATCAGGTACCCCCATATATAACTCATAAAGGTTTTAACCCCCTGATTGCCCCCTAGTTACACGCTTTCACCAGTGATCACTGTATAAGTATTATGGGTGTTGCTGGTTAGTTAGTTTGTTTTTTTATAGCATCGGGGCACCCGCCGTTTATTACCCAAAAAAGGTTTAACCCCCTGATCACACGGTGGTTTTAGGTTCAGTTAGGGTCTGCGTTGCCCCAGGCCCTAACACCCATACATACACCTCCCTTAGTGGTATAGTATCTGAACGGATCAATATCTGATCTGATCAGATCTATACTAGCGTCCCCAAAAAAATTCCCAAAAACGCAGTGTTAGTGGGATCAGCCCAGATACCTGCTAACACCTGCTTTTTGCCCCTCCACCCAGAAAGTGCAGTATCAATCTATCGCTGTCACCTACAGAACACTAAACACATAACTGCAGCGTTCGCAGAGTCAGGCCTGATCTCTGCGATCGCTAACAGTTTTTTTTTTGGTAGCATTTGATACAGTTGCTGACAGTCAGGTGCTTTTTTTCCTGTGAATCTTACTAGTGTATCAGTAAATTTAGAGCCCAAAATGGCAAATCCAAGGCACACTAGTGAAGAGGCCTACACGTTTCTGAGCATGACAGATAGTAAAGAGGAAGTTACTCATCTGTCAGATTCAGGCTCAGAATACGATCCTGTAGACCAGGGGTCTCCAAACATTCTAAACAAAGGGCCGGTTTATTGTCCTTCAGACTCTTGGAGGGCCGGACTTTGGCCAGCGGGAGTGGAAATATCCTGGCATCATTGTTAGTAAACATCTGGTATTAGGGGGAGGAATAGTGCCCCATTGCTGGTATCATAGGGAGTAATAGTGCTCTCTTACTTGTGTCAGTGGGAGAAATGGTGCTCCATTGTCGGTGTCAGATGGCAGAATAGCGTCTCGTATCAGTGGGAGGGATAGTCCCCCAAGGGCCGGATAAAGGCAAGCAAAGGGCCGCATTCGGCCCTCGGGCCACAGTTTGGAGACCACTGCTGTAGACGATAACGGCTCCATGACAGATAGCACTGACGACGGAGTTGAGGTCCCTGCCAAGGCGTACCCGACCCCATTGTTCTTCTTCTGTTGTTGAGGTGCAAGAACCATGTGCCATGTGTTTGTTTGGAGCCTCTTCAGGGTATATCTGATGAGTCATCACTAACCCGGAAGTGCTCTATAATGCTTTATATTATTGGTTCTTGCTTTAAGGTGTGGAGTCCAGTATATCATGTGATTGGTTCCCCTCCAACCACGGACCTGTTTGCTGAAATCTTGATTGATTGGTTAATAATTTTTCTAGATATTTTATATATATACGTGCAATATAGGGGAGCTGGTAGATGCCCCAGTAGAAGTCCAAGTAGGACGAAACGCATTGGGCCAGGTACACCGGTCCCCATATTGCTTTTATTCTACAGTGATTACTTGTATTTGTATGTTGTTTTTTTTTTCAAATAAAACCTATATGTTTTTTGACCTGCACCATTTGGACCCCCCCCCCCTTTTTTCTTTCTTCCTTGTCTTTGGACGTGAGTTTTATGTGGGCCTTCCATTTTGCCACCGTTACCCCAGTTGCGGTTATTAGTATTTGGTAGCCTCTGAATACTTCTGGATTCTCTTGGATCATTTGGTTCTCCTACCAAATTGGAATATCCATGCCTGATGGAGTACTAGCCGTGAACAACTCGGTCCAGCGATTCCAGTCGTGATTATTTCCATTTGGATCCCTTCCAGGAGTACCCTGAGTTCCATTGGATTCCTTGGATAACTGGTCTACCCATGTCTGATTGATCCGTTGTCGCTGACAGTCAGATCCAATGGCTGCGGTAAGAGTGTTAAAGACACACCATTAGTTTGAAGATATATTTCTTGTGACGATGTTCAGCCCCAGTTATACCTTCTTCATGAGATTTTTTATTCATCTTTGACGGACATTGCCATCTATTGGTTCTTGTTTGTGGACTCAGTTTTCAAATTCATCCATTCATGTATGTGCCTTTTCACAGTTTGTTTTACCCAATTGGGTTCATAGTGTTAGTTTATTTATACTTCACTGTTTTATCACTTTTAGCACTGCATATTTACATCCACTTAGTTCCACATATGCCCATGGCATGTTTGAGCAATATATTTTTCAGTGACAACTTTGTGCAAAAAACATAAAATATTATATTATTTAATAAATATTATATAAAATATTCCATGGACTCGACATGCCTCTCAGCAAATAGTGAGGAGTGAAATCAAAAATGTATGCCCTTAGAAATGCTGAAGGTGGTGCTTGGTTTTCGGGGCTTGTGCGCGGATAGGCTTCCATAAAGTCTCACACATGTGGTATCCTCGTACTCAGGAGAAGCAGCAGAATGTATTTTGGGGTGTAATTCCACATATACCCATGGCATGTGTGAGCAATATATCATAAAGTGACAACTTTTTTTTATTATTTAATCACTTGGGACAAAAAAAAATACAGATTCAATGGGTTCAACATGTCTCAGCAATTTCCTTTGGGTGTCTACTTTTCAAAATGGGGTGCACTTTACGCTACGCCGCCACCGCATATTATGGAGCAAGTGCTTTCTGAATAAGGTACTTGCCCATAATATTGCGGCGGCGTAGTGTAAAGAGGAAACGCTACGCCGCTGGAAAGATACATTTTTGTATCTGAATCCGGCCCTATAACTTTTTTTTGCACAAACCAATAAATATACGCTTATTGAATTTTTTTTTAACAAAGACATGTAGCTGAATACATTTTAGTATGACTAAAATTGAGTTTATTGGATTTTTCTCACTACAAAAAGTAGAAAATATAGGGCCAGATTCAGAAAGACTTACGCTGGAGTATATTGATATGTGCCGCGTAAGTGTAAAGATGCGCCGTAGTATCTCTGCGCCGTACCCACCAAACTAGATACGCCAGAAAACGGGCTTCCTCCGACCGACTTAACTTTCCTACGCCAGCGTATCGTGTGTACATTTTTTCGCTTGGCGCATCTGTCGCGCCTATTGATTTCCCATTCAAATATGCAAATGAGGGAGATATGCTGATTTGCGAACGGATTAGCACCAGACGCTGGCTACGTGCGCCGCGCATACGTCGTACGTCCGGCGCGAAGATATTCCTACAAATAGCTGCTTTATCTTTACTCCTGACAGCCACAGGTCAGCAGGAGAGCAGCTACAGCAGCAGCGTTACCGACGAAAAAAGCAAGCTGAACAACCACACTTGCAGGACAACACCTCTGTCTGCCAACATGCCAGGGGCAGCCATGGTCCTAGCACTACTGATGGGTCCCCCGGTACGGAGGAGGCGGGCACGTGAGAGGATATACCGCACGAGCATGAGCCTCTTTGGCATGGGTGATGAGTAGGTGTATCGCCTCTTCCAATTCAGCCCAGATGCAATCCTGGAACTAACCACAACCCTGCAGGATGACATCACCAGCAAGGCACACCGCTCACAAGCAGTGCAGCCACTGGTGAAGGTACTGGCAACACTCCATTTCCTTGCCAGTGGATCATTCCAGCGTACAAGTGGAGTGGTGGCTGGGATGTCACAATCAACCATGAGCAGATGTGTGCACCAGGTTGTCCCTGCAATCCTCAGACGCATGTCCCACCAGATCATCAGACCCACCACTGAGGACCTGCGGCAGAAGGCAATGTCAGATTTCTACAGCATTGCAGGATTCCCACACACCGTGGGGGCCATTGATTGCACATATGTGGCATTACAGCCCCCCAGTGCCACAGAGCACATATACCGCAATCGGAAGCATTGGCATTCCATCAACTTACAGGTGATTGCCGATGCTCAACGCCTCATATGGCACGTCCGTGCCAAACACCCCGGATCCAGCCATGACAGCTTCATATACCGTCAAAGCCCCATCCCAACGGAATTCGAGCAGAACGTGTACAAGGACAGCTGGTTGGTTGGTGAGTGACATGGGAGTCAGGCATGACTGTCCGACCCCATGATGCAGACATCACAAGGGGCACATGCACTACTAACATCCTCCTGTCTTTTCCCTTCCAGGTGACTCTGCATATGCACTGGGACCCCATCTCATGACTCTTTTCCGGAACCCCCAAACCAGAGGAGAGAGAAGATACAATGCGGCACATATCCAAACCCGGGCAGTGGTGAAGCAAACATTTGGGCTCCTGAAGTCCCGTTTCCGATGCCTGGATAAGTCTGGGGGAACCCTGTTGTATTCCCCTACCTTCGTGTGCCAGATCATCAGTGCATGTTGTGTGCTGCACAACTACGCCATGAGAAAGGGCCTGCAGATTGACATACGTGATGACCTGACCCCCGACCCACACAGTCCCCACTTGCCAGAGGCTACCCCGTCTGCTGAGGGAGGAGCAGTCAGGAGGGTCCTCACGGTAGGCATCTTTGGACAATAAACAAATACATTGATCACACGGACAATGCACGCCACTGAGGTCCCTAGATCACACACACCACATCCACATCACATTGGATTAGCCCAAGTCCAACATGCAGGACTTGGGAGCAGCAACGCCGCGCCAAGGCTCCAATGATGTCGCTGTCCATTCATACTACATTCACACGGGGATAACTTCTCCCCAACTACCGAGGGGCACACCCCTTACTGGTAGGAGTGCCACCCCCACATTCACACAACATTCACACAGTAGCCTGCACTACTGACCGTGTGCAGTTTGTATAAAACAAAAAGCTCATAACCTGAGCATAATAAAAACAAAAAGCTCATAACCTGAGCATAATAAAAACAAAAAACTGCGCTGCAGTGGTGACCGCTGCCGGGTCACCTGATATTGGTGGGCCCGCTGCCTCTGCCTCCCCTGGTCCCAGATTGCAGCTGTGTTGGCCTGCACGGCAGCAGTAAGGTGCCGAACATCAGCCTGCACCTCCCTCAGGCTGGTCACCACTGCAGCGCAGTTACAGCTGATGTCCTGCACTGCCTCTGACATGTGTCCCACGGAGGCCAGGCTGCCAGCCACACGGTCCAGGTTTCCAGCTATCTCCCCCATCTGCTGGGTCTGCCTGGCCTGGTCCCTCGCCATTTGGTCATGGACCACGTCAGACACCCCCCTGGTCTTCCGGGTCGCCTTCCTGTGGCCAGGAGATGGTAGTCCCCAGGGGGATGGAGTCGCCCTTGAGGGGCTTCCTATGATGGGGGAGGGGATCTGAGAGGGCCCTGCTGAAGGGGAGGACTCCTCCAAAAATAAAAGAAACTCCTGCTCAGAGACGACCGGCTCCTCCTCAACCACCTCAGCAGGTGAGGTGTGGGCACTCCCCTCCACCTCGGTGTCTTCAGTGCCCAGGGGGTCGGGCTCAGGATGCAGTTGGGGGGATGGGGTGGAATGGCCGCCGGCAGATGATGGCCCAGCTCCGTCATCTGTGGATGACACAAAGCATACACATGTTGGTGGTCCCACACACTTGGCACATGTACCCCCCCCCCACATGCAACACACCAAATAGGGGATAAAAAACACTTACCTGTCCTGGAGCCTTCCTCCACAGAATCATAGCCCTGTACCCCCTCCAACTGCTCCCTCTCCAGGCAGCGGGCGACCACCTCCTCCTCCGTGGTCAGGCTGACTGCACATGGGGGTCCACCCCCCGTGCCCCTCTCATGCCTCCTAATGGTTGCCACCTTGCCCCGGACTTTGCACCTCACATCATTGATTTTTTTTGAAGATGTCAGCAGCAGTCCGGGTCGATTAGCCCAAACTGTTCACCCTGGCAGCAATGGACTCCAGGATGGCCTGCTTCCTGTCCCGGCTTGTCTGGCGACTTTTACTGGCCTTGGAGAAAGACATTATAGGTCTCCATAGCCGAGGTGACTGTTGACAGCTCCTGGGCATTGATGTTTAGCTTTCTCCTCTGTCTGCAGGGAACGGGAGCAGCCATCTCAGAGCAAAAGTAACTTCCCTGGGGGGGGGGGACCGGATATACTTTTGCGCCGGAATGGCGCATCTGCGGCCGCATTTATACGCGCGACGTAAGACGATGCGTCGACGTTTCCCAGGAAGTGGTGCAGACGGAAGTTGTGAGAATGCGCACAGGGAAGCGAGTAGAGCCCGACATCACTGCGCATGCTCCGTGGATGATGCGCCGTACGCAAGTCTCTGTGCTGGGCTCCGCCCATCATTTACATATGGTTACACCCACTTCCACTTACGTCGGGTTGCGCCATCGCATTTTCGTTACGCCGGCGCAAAGTAAGGAGCAAGTGCTTGGTGAATACTGTACTTGACTCACTATTTCGCGTCGGCGTAACGTATATGCGCTGCATTACGCCGGAAAAAATATGCACCCATCTACATGTATCTGGCCCATAATTTTTTTTTTAAATGTTCTGACTTTTTTCATTTATATCACAAAAAATTTAAATCAATCAAATACCCTCAAAAGAAAGCTCTGTTTGTGGGGAAAAAAGGATGCAAATTTTGTTTGGGTACAACATTGCATGACCGCGAAATTACCAATTAAAGCAACGCAGTGTTTAATTGCAAAAAATCCTCTGGTCTTTAAGCCCTGTGCACACGATCGGATATCTGATGGAATCTAATCCGTTGGATTTTTTCGGTGTTCATCCAATGAAGCTGACTTTCATCAGTCTTGCCTACACACCATCAGTCAAAAATCAGACAAAACGCCAAAAATGCCAAAACGCGGTGACGTACAACACTACGACAAGCCGAAAAAAATGAAGTTCAATGCTTCCGAGCATGCGTCGACTTGATTCTGCGCATGCATGGGTTTTTCTCCGATGGAGTTCCACACAGACGATTGAATTTTCCTATTGTTTTTTTAAACATAGGAAAAATTAGAAACACGTTCTATTTTTTTTCACTGACGGTCTGTTTTCATTGGACAAACCGATCGTGTGTAAGCCTAATGCCCTGTACACACGATTGGAATTTCCAGTGGGATAAAATCCGACAAATTCTATTCAAGCTGTCTTGCATACACACTGTCCAAAACATGGTGACATAAAACGCTACAACGAGCTGAGAAAAATTAAGTTCAATGCTTCCAAAAATGCGTCGACTTGATTCTGAACATGCGTGTTTTTTTCTCCGTTGGAGTTCCACACTGACGATAAAACATGTTCCATTTCTAAACTCTGAAGTAAAAAAAGGCAGATGGGGCCCACACAGGGTCGGAATATCCGATGAAAAAATTCCGTCAGACTTTTTTCATTGGAAATTCCGATCGTGTGTACAAGGCATTATGGTCCGGGGCTTAAGTGGTTATATAGTTAAAGTTATTCTGTGATTAAAAAAGACAGAGGCTCCATATTTACCTTTCTGGCAGCCCCTGTTTTGAAATGCCAGTGCAATGCTTCTCTTTCAGATGGATAAAATATCTTCACCTTTTGCTGCCTGCTGTAGTTAACCCCAACATCTTGTACATCATTTGCAACATACAAACCAGTGGAAGAAACCATTGCATGCAGCGTTATTTTAAACATCAGAAGTGTGGGACTAAAAAAAACCCTGGCGATAAGTATTGTGGTATTTCAACACACATGTAGTTTTGTAAATAACAAACATGTTATACAGTACTTACCTCCTCTGTGCAGTTGGTTTTGCACAGAGTACCCCGGATCCTCCTCTTCTCAGGTCCCTTTTTGCTGCTCCTGGTCCCTCCCTCCTATCGAGTGCCCCCTTAGCCAGCAGCTCTCTATGGGGCACCTGAGCCGAGTCAGAGCTCTGTGTGTCCATTCAGACACGGAACCCCTGACCCGGTCCAACCCCCTCTTTCCCCTGATAGTCTGACTAACTTTGACAGCCGCAGACGCCAATGGCGACATTGCTGTGTCTCAGTCTATCAGGAGGAGTGTCTCACATGGCTTAGACCCTCGTGGACATCACTGGAGAGAGAAAGGGCTCAGGTAAGCAATTCAGGGGGTCAGGTAAGCATAACCTGCATTGAATACATGAAGGCTGACTATGATTGAATCAGCCATGAATGTGCTACATTGTTACATCTCAATGTTCAATATCAGGTGCTTGATATTTTTATTGAACCTTGGGCTGAGTGCTCTATTTTAGCGGTGCTGTATGGCTATAATAGGATGAATTTTTTTACAGTTCTCTGCATGAATGATATGTTTATAGACTGACGGTTTTGACCTACAATTGTGTGCAAAAGTTTAGGAACCCCTGATAATTTCCATGATTGTCATTTATAAATATATATATATTGTTTTTAAATAACAATTTTTATTACACAGGGTAACCCCCGTGTCACAAAGAAAACAGTACAAAACACTGGCAAAGCAGTAGCATAAACAGTGTACATCACATGGGATATGGGGGTGGGTGCGCTAGTGAAATAAACAAAGTAAAAGTACACAGTAAAAGTACATATAATGCATATAAATAAACACTTAGGCCCAGATTCATAAAGCAATTACGCCTGTCTAACTGGTGTTAGACAGGAGTAATTTCAAATTTCGCGCGCCGTATCACTAGTTTGAATCCTCAAACCATGATACGGCGGCTTCGGGCTTCGATCCGAGAGGCTTACGTCTTCGTAAGCCTTCGGATCTACGCTGCGATATTTTTGCGGCCGCTGGGAGGAGTTTGCGTCGTTTTCATGCGTCGGGATATGCAAATGTGTTTTTACGGCGATCCACGAAGATACGAGCGGTCTTCGCAATCGCTTACGTCTGTTTTTTTTTACGTACAGTTAGACCAGCTTTTTGCTGGTCTAACGGTGCGTAGCCCATGTTAAGTATGGCCGTCGTTCCCGCGTCGAATTTAAATTATTATTTTTTTTTTTGCGTAACTCGTTCGGGAATAGAAATGTCCGTAAACGACGCTACTCAAACAACGAATGACGTAACGACGTGATTTCGCGCAATGCACGGCGGGAAATTTGCGAACGGAGCATGCGCAGTTCGATCGCCGCGGGAACGCGTCTATTTTAAATCCTTCACGCCCCCTACTCGTCTAGATGGATTGCGACGGGAGAAATACACTACGCCGCCGTCGTTTACTGGACAAAATCTACCTGGATTCCACGTAGAGCCAGGTAAAAAACGGCGGCGTAGTGTATTTCTGATACGCTACGAGAATCCAATTCTCTCTGAATCTGGGCCTTAATGTTATAATACTAGATGATCTAGTGTAAAAGTCCATGTAAACCATCCGTGTTAATAATATGGTATTAACATAGTGGGCACACACAATGTGCAAAAGTACATAATAAATATACAAAAATACAGCAAGTGCAAGGAAAGTTATGTGAATCCATGGAGAGATCTTGGATGATTCAGATCAAATTTAGTGCTCATATAATGTGTAGTCCACCTTCACCAGTACATATGTTCTGCACCCAAAGTGAATGAGTGAAATGGTTCCTTACCAGATGGTAATGACCCTTAGTTTGGTGCCAAAAAAAGGAGTCATAAACAGCTTGTGCAGTAAGACCTGCGTAAACAAATGCATCCTAGTGCTTGATGTACTTGCAATCAGATGAATTCCAATGGTCACATGAAATAATAAAATGATGCCAACATAGTGTAACCAGTTTAATTAAAAAGTACAAAGATACAAAAAATCGCCGATTGGCTGCTTACTATTAGTTGTGCCCCAAACCCGGCACTGAGGCTAAGTCGCGTGGGTGGTAAAGTCTCTGGTCCCGGGCACTGGACATGTGTCTCTGGCGTGCGTTCCACTCGATCGGAGATCGGAACCAGCGGGACAGGAAGTGACGAGTAGAGCGTGCGTGGATGGATACCGCCTCGACGTATGTTTCGTTGTGAACGTCTTCAGGAAGCTTATCATACCACGCTAGGATTTGTTATTATATATTCCTGTCAATTAGTGTGGGCGGATGTGAGGTGAACTCAGCCTCAGTAACGGATTCGATGCAATATCGGATCAGACGTGATGTTGGATGCAAGTCGATGGTTGACATGAATATGCAAGGTCGAAAACAGTTATTAGTACCCCCCATAAAACATAAACATATACAGCAATGCCCATTGTTGTTGTGGTGTAGCTTTCGACGTTAAAATCATATGAATTAAAAATCTACAACCTAACAATGACAAGCAATGATAGTAGTCTAGTACTCATACTATATTAGATTGGCTCTATACAGGGCTTCCTATGATGAATGCCCTGTAGGTATGTTGAACAAGAGTCATCTGGATAGTATGCTTAGAATAAAAGTAAATAAATTAATTAAATTATAAAATATAAAATGATAGCAAAGCTAGGTGATAGGTTGTTCTAAGAGACTGTAGATTAACAGCATGCTAATCTCATAGGTCCAGTCTTCATGATCTTGAACTGAACAAATTGAGGTAGTAATATTTGGCTCATATATTGGTATTAACTCTGAGGTATTTGTTCATTGCTAAATGATTAATTATTGGTAAGGAAACAATTCAAATCCAGCTCAATATTGAGACCCTGCGGATACATAACCCGTAACCGGTGGATCCACATTGTCTCATTTTGAGAGATGGCTTGTTTCATTTTAGTACCTCTCCAGTGGTTGGTGATTTTATCTATATCACAAAAGGAGAGTTTACTAGGGTCATTGTTGTGATATTCTGCAAAGTGTTTTGATACACAATGGTTTGGAAATCCATTAATAATGTTAGCTACATGTTTGTTGATTCTAATTCTTAATTTCCTTGTGGTACGTCCCACATATTGTAGCGAACATGGACATTCCAGTAAATACGTGACATGATGTGTGTCGCATGTAATTAAAGGTTTTATGGTGTATTCCTTTCGTGTGACATTAGATTTGAATTTATTGATTTTTCTGGTTATTCTACTGGTGCTGTTGCATGATCTGCACCTAGTACAATAATGGAACCCTGAGCCGTCTGGCAAAACAATATAAATCTCCTGCGCTCCGGTATTTCTTGCTTATGGGGACATACAATTCAATTGTACAGTGTCTTTCCAAAGTCTTGCAGCCCTCCTTAGAATCGTGGGAATTCAAAGGAACTAAAAAATAAAAAAGAATGGAGGGCGCACCGACCTAGTGTGATACTGTTACACAATTTTTTATTAAAATACTAAAATCAATAGTTATACTCACAAAATGAGTTAAAAACAAGCCTTAAAAGACAATCCAACAGCGCCAGCAGAACAGGACGGTTGCTTCAGTCTACAAAGGTATCTGACCGATAATCAGGCTAGGCTGTGCCGTCTAAAAAGGTGAGTGGTTTGGGTGGAGGGTCTGGGACATTTGGAGCTATCATGTTCCGTATTCCCGTAAAATTATGGCCAAGTCGTTGTCTTTTAAGAGAATAGGCCAATGTTTGCAGAAGATATTCTTTATGCTTTTGTATTGGCGGTGAAATCCAGAAAAGAATGCTAGATCACCTGAGAATGGCGTTTTCTTTTTTGGAATCAATAGATCTTTTCTATCCATATTGGCGACTTCCAGGACTGTTTTTTCTAATATTTGTGGGAGGTAACCCTTTTCTTTGAATTTCTCCGTTAAAGTTGCTGATTGAGATTGAAAATCAGTGATATCATCACAATTGGTGTCATATACCAAAAGTAGAGAATTTTATAGGAATTCTCCTTGTAGAGCGTACAAAGAGAGCTCTTAGCTGCCTGGGACCAGATCGTCTGCCATGTTGTTTCCGGGATCTCCTCCCCCAACACCTTTTCCCAACGAAGCATGTATGCATGCTTACCCTGGGTGGGAAAGGAGCGAGAGTTTAACAGTTGATACATGTCTGATATCAATCCATGGCGAGCAGAGCCCTCTAATACCAGTTTTTCAAAGGGCGAATGATTGGGCATAATATCTTATCTGCAGATACCCATAGAACACCTGGTGAGGTAGATCGAATTTCTTTTGCAAGTCAGTGAATGAGAGCAATTTATGGGTTATAGGGTCTGCTAGGTGGCCAAAGAGACGGGCCTCGCGTCGCCCACGGCGACGACATCTGGTGAGTCAGGCCATCAGGCATTCTGGGGTTGAACAAGAAAGAGACCTTTCTGAGCGCAGGCTATGTGCTCGGGACAACCTGCGCCAGATCGTCCGAAGATGAAGCATGGGTCCCAGGAGACGGCCCAAGTCCACCTCTGCTCTCGCGTTCCAGAGCAGGCTATTGGGGTGTGTGGGGGCAAGCCATATCTTCCTTAATTTCTGTCCATTTGTTATAGGAGCGCTGGGGGAACCAAGAGGTAATAGCACGCAATTGGGCTGCCTGGTAATACTTGAGCAGGTCTGGGAACCCCAACCCCCTGTCGGAGCGAGACGCCGTCATAACCGTTCGGGTATCCTGTACCTCCTGTAGTTCCAGACAAAGTGCACCAAGTGCGCCTGGAGCCTCCGCAGGTCGGCATACGGAACTGGAATGGGCAATGTCTGGAAGAGGTAGAGGAGCTTTGGAGGATAACCATCTTAACAGAGGCCACCCTACCCAGGAGGTAGATATGATGGGCCCTCCATTTCTGCAAAGGACTGGGTGATCTGGACCCCCAGGTATTTCAGGCACGCCGTCGCCCAATGGTAGGGGAAACACTGCTGTGGATGTCGGATCTCCGCGTTGGGAATGTTAATGGGGAGAGCTACCGACTTGGCCGCATATATCTTATACCCCGATAGGGACCTATATAGATCTAGTTCCGCGTGCAAATTAGGCAGTGTAGTTCTGGGCTGGGTCAGGGTAAGTATGACATCGTCTGCAAAAAGCGCTAGCTTGAACTCCCTACCCCGCACCGGCACTCCCCGAATATCCAGGTTCCTGCGAATGGACGCCGCCAGGGGTTCCACACAGAGCGCGAACAAAAGTGGTGACAGCGGGCACCCCTGGCGTGTCCCATTGGCTATCGGGAAAAAGGGGGACTGAGCGAAGGGGGTCTTAAGCTGGGATGTAGGGTTCATGTAGAGGTGTTGGATGGCCCGCAAGAAGGGGCCTCAGAGTCCCATGTGTTTTAATGTGGCAAACAGGAAAGGCCAGCTGAGACGGTCAAATGCCTTTTCCGTGTCCAAGCTAAGGGCCAGTGATTCTAGGCCATCCCTGTTTACCACATCTATCAGGTCGATAACCCTCCTTGTGTTGTCCCCCACGTGGCGGCGGGAGACGGAACCCACTTGGTCCTTATGGACCAAGCAGGGGAGTATCACGTTCAGACGCAGCGAAAGGAGCTTAGTGAATATTTTTAGATCCGAGTTTAGCAGCGCGATCGGCCTGTAACTAGCGCACAAGGAAGGGTCCTTGTCAGGTTTGGGGATCAGCGTAAGAAATGATTGTTGCATGTCCGAGGGAATGGGGGTCGTCTGGAGGAAGGCAATAAACAATTTGCACATATGTGGAAGGAGGGTGGGGAGGAACGTCTTGTAGTACTCATAGGGGAGGCCATCTGTGCCAGGGGATTTATGCGCGGGCAGGGTTTTGATGGTGGCTGTAAGTTCCTCCTCCATTATAGAGGCATTAAGGGAGAGGAGGTCTGCAGCCTGGATTCTGGGGATTTCGATGCATTCCAAATAGTGATTCAGGCGGTCAGTCAAGTCGGGGGATAGGGGGTCGTGCGGGATTTCGGGATCACTGTAATGGGCCGTATAGAACTCCTCAAAAGCTCGAGCTATATCCCGGGAGTTGGGATAGGAGGCGACCCGCCCCAACTTTAATCTGGTAGGGGGTGGTCATGTGGGAACGTTCCGAAAGTTTACGCGCCAGCAGGGAGTGGGCCTTGTTTCCCTTGTCATAGTACCGCTGTTTCAGTCGGAGCAGGGCCTTCTCCACTTGGCTTAGAGCCAGATCTCGAAGCGTTGTGCGCAGACAAATTATATTTTTAAGGAGGGATATGGATTGTGAGGTTTGTAGTTGGGTTTCTAGAATCCTCAGGTCTTTCTCTCGCATCTCTTTTCATGGCCGAGGAGAGCGCCATGCAGCGGCCCCGAAGGACTGGCTTGTGGGCCTCCCAGAGAGTGACTGGGGAGACATCAGGAGTGTTGTTTTCGATAAAGTAGAGCTGCAGTGCCGACTCCAGTTCAGACTTGGAGGGGCCATACTGAAGCATTAAATTGTTCAGCTGCCAATAGTAGGGCCTATGGTTAGGGGTACCCAAGTCTAGGGTCATAACCACAGGGGCGTGGTCGGACCAGGATATCGGTAAGATCTGAGCCTCCCCAGTGACACGGAGGCCGGCATTATTAACCAAAAAATAGTCTATGCGGGAATGCATGCGGTGTGGGGCAGACTAATACGTGAACTGCTTGTCCCCTGGGTGAAGGGCACGCCATGTGTCAAACAAAGCGTACCGCCTAGTAAGCTGGTGGAAAAGTTTGGAGTCCCTGTGGGCTCGGGCCTGCGGGTCGGAGGGATTCAAGACCTGGCAGTCAAGGGTCACCATTTGGGACAGGTTGAAGTCCCCGCCAATCAGCAGGTATTCGTTAGGCGTCCGGAACAGACGCGCAAGCACCCTAGAAAGGAAGAGAATCTGGTGGGAATTGGGGGCATACAGAGTGCACAAAGTGATAGGTTGTGTTTGCCAGAGACCCCTCAGGATGATGTAGTGTCCCTTTGGGTCAATAATTGACTCAGAGCATGTGAAGGGGAACCGCGCTTAAAAAGTATGGCCACCCCTGCCCGCTTTCGGGGGTTGAACGCCTGGAAGGCCTGGGGGTATTGTCTGAACGCAAAGGCATCACCCTTGTTAAAGTGCGTCTCCTGGAGGAGAACAATGTCCGCCCCAGAGTGCCTGAGCTCCCTCAAAGTGAGGTGTCTCTTCCTGTTCGAATTTAGGCCATGGACATTAAGGGACAGTATCTTAGCCCTAGTCATGGGTATATGCAAACAATAGGGTACTTATCTGATCCAGCCACAAGGATACACCAACGTCTGCCCGAGGGGGGCTCCGGGTATCCACCAGGAGCAAGCACTGAGCCATGAGAGTAGGGGAGGGGGAGGGGAGAAGGGAGGCAATGAGAGAGAAGAGGGGGGAAAAAAGGAAAAAAGAGAGACAACAGCATTAAGTACACAATAAACAAGATAATGTAGTGCAAGAGAGACCCCAGTGCACCACGCCATTCAGGTCCCAAGGGGTTCCGATAGGTCCTCCCGACCAAGGCCCCCCAGAAAACAGTGGAGCCAGGCCGGGGGGACATAGAGAACATTTACAATCAATAACCACAAATTTCAATGGGGTATCAAGGGAACACTAGAAGGTCGAACCTATGGGGGGACAAGTGAACGGAAGAGCCGTTACTCTCAAATCTCCAACACAAGTGCCCAGCAAGCAAACGAGTGATCAACTATGGGCCTAGGGGGACTGCTAATGTAGCTAATGGGTGGGTCAGGGGGGTCAAACAAAAAAAGAGGACGAGTATGCCATAGCCATGGCCAATGTTAAAGCTGGGTTCAGCAGCATTCAGTTGTGCCTGGGGTGGGCAGGGCCATGGGGGGAGCCCCGATACCTGGGTCTCTTGGTCGGAGGGACCTTTTGCCAAACCATAGGTGGTGGCGGTGGAGTTGCTACCAAATCCCATTCCTGAAGGCGGGGGACTGGGATGTCCATAGTCTCGCAAAATGTCTCCAGGTCTTCAGGATAGCGGAGCACCGCCAATTGTCCCTGCCGGCGGGCAGTAAGGCTAAAAGGGAAACCCCACCGGTAGACTATGTCGTGTTCCTGTATCGAGAGAAGGAGGGGTTGTAAGAGCCTACGCTTCTGCAGGGTTATCCAGGACAGGTCCGGGTACAACTGTAGCTGAACATTGCCAAAGACCACATTCCTAGTGGTGCGGGCTTTACGCATAATGTCCTCCTTGGGCCATAGGGCGCGGTGCGTGCGATTCATCTCTATCGGGGGGGTCACCCATGAGGTCATTGAAGAGGGTTTGGAGGGTTTCATGCAGGTCCTCGGGGCCGTCCGACTCAGGCAGGCCCCTGACACGGATGTTGTTTCTGCGCCCCCTATTGTCTAAATCTTCCACCTGGCGTTGCATGTCTCTAAGCATTAGATGGTGATCGGCACCTGGGTGCGGTGGACCGCAATTTTGGTTTCTTGGATTTCCTCCTCCGCCATTTTGACTCTGTCAGATAGGTGTTTGAAGTTGGCATGGAGGGCTTTAAATTTGACCTCCTCAATAAGAAGCTTGAAATCATCTTTAGTCGGCATGGCCTGGAGGTACGCTTGCCAGGGGGGATGCGCTGAGGAACGAGGATCATTTCCTGGATGGGGCTGGGAGAGATGCGGTGGAGGGGGACTCTGCAGCAGAGTCAGGGGGGCCTCAGGCTGGGCTAGCACCCAGGGATGTAGTTGGGGCTCTAACATGCTCGACCACTCTGGAGGCCTCGGCAGTGAGGACGGGGGGCGCCTGATTGTCCGAGGGAGCCACAGCAGGGGAGCCAACTGCCTGGGCATATGAGGCTGACGGGCCTGTCCCCCACACAACGGGCTTGGGGTCCGCATTCCGGGAGAGTCTCTCTGGCTGGGGGGAGCAGGAGAGGTGCTGTCTGCGGCCTAGATGTGCAGGGGAGCTCCGTTTGTGAGGCCCCCGGTGTCCAGGCCTGGACATGGGTCGGCAGTAGGGGAAAGTCCTCTGAGATGGTGGGGGAGGCAGGGGAGCCAGGGCTCTTAAGGTTCAGGCCTGGGTCCGATGCTGTGCAGAGCAGTCTCAGGACGGTCCCCGAGCATTGCGTTAGGGATGTCTCATTGAGGCCTACTGAGGCCTGCCTAAATTCGTGCGGCGGCGCTACTTGTGGAGGCTGGGACGGGGGTGGACTCACCGCTCCTGAGGCTGGCTGGTGCAGGGCTGCTGGTCCCCAGATGGGATCCGATGGTCCGCAGGAGTGAGCGGGCGGCAGGGTATGTGGCTGCAGCAGAGGCCTCATAGAGAGGGTCAGCACCATCTTGTCCTCCCCGCCACAAGACATAGGAGGCGGCGAGAAGTACCCGCGCAGGGTCACGGATGTACCAGGAGGCAGCTGCGAGCATCCCCGGGGCTTGGACGAGTAGGTGCGCCTGGTCCCACCCATATGTTTGCGTTCAGTGTCCTCTTAAACAGCCGTGATGCTGCGGGCTGTGAGGAGCTCCAAGCTCACACGTCCATTCAAGACAGCCTTCGGACATGCCCCCCCCCCACCGTAATTTATAAATATTTGGGTGTTTGGATCAGCAATTTAATTTTGTTCTATCAAATAACTGAAGGACACAGTAATATTTCAGTAGTGAAATTAGGTTTATTGGATTAACAGAAAATGCGCAATATGCATCAAAACAAAATTAGACAGGTGAATAAATTTGGGCACCCCAAAGGAAAAAATCACATCACTATTTAGTGAGAAATAACAGCCTCTAGGTGCTTCCTATAGCTTGTAATGAGTGTGGATTCTGGATGAATGTATTTTGGACCATTCCACCTTACAAAACATCTGCAGTTCAGTAAAGTTTGATGGTTGCCGTGCATTGGCAGCCCGCTTCAAAATCACCCCACAGATGTTCAATGATATTCAGGTCTTGGGACTAGGATGGCCATTCCAGATCATTGTACTCATTCCTCTGCGTAAATGCCCGAGTACATTTTAAGCAGTGTTTTGGGTCATTGTCTTGTTGAAATATCCAGCCCCGGCGTAACTTCAACTTTGTGACTGATTCCTCAACATTATTCTCAAGAATCTGCTGATATTGAATGGAATCCATGCGACCCTCAACTTTAACCCAGTACCAGCTCTGGCTACACAGCCCCACAGCATGATGGAACCTCCTCCAAATTTTACTGTAGCAAGTGTTTTTCTTGGAATGCTGTGTTCTTTTGCCGCCATACATAATGTCCCTTGATATGACCGAATAGCTCAATCTTTGTTTCATCAGAACCTTTTTCCTGAATGAAGCTGGCTTGTCCAAATGTGTATTTGCATACCTTAAGCGACTCCGTTTGTGGCGTGTGTGCAGAAAAGGCTTGTTTCACATCACTCTCCCATACAGCTTCTCCCTGTGCACAGGGACACCATCTGCAGCAAGTTGATGTTGTAGGTCTTTGGAGGTGGTCCATGGGCTGTTTTTGACCATTCTCACCATCCTTCGCCTTTGCCTCTCCAATATTTTATGTGGCCTGCCACTTCTGGCTTTAACAAGAACTGTGCCTGTGCTCTTCCATTTCCTCACTTTGTTTCTCACAGTGGACACTGACAACTTATATCTCTGCAATAACTTTTTATAGCTTTCCGCTAAACCATAATGTAGAACAGTCTTTGTTCTCAATTTGTTTGAGTTGTTTTGAGGCCCCCATGTTGCCACTCTTCAGAGGAGAGTCAAAGAGAACAACAACTTGCAATTGGCCACCTTAAATACCTTTTCTCATGATTGGATGCACCTGTCTATGAAGTTCAAGGCTTAATGAGCTCACCAAACCAATTGTGTGTTTCAATTAATCAGTGCTAAATAGTTACAGGTATTCAAATCCACAAAATGACAAGGGTGCCCAAATTTATGCACCTGTCTAATTTTGTTTTCATGCATATTGCACATTTTCTGTTAATCCAATAAACCTCATTTCACTTCTGAAATATTACTGTGTCCTGTAGTTATTTGAAAGATTAAAATGAAATTGCTGATCCAAAGACCCAAATATTTATAAATGACAATCATGGAAATTGTCAGGGGTTCCTGAACTTTTGCATACAACTGTATATTCATTAGCTGTGCACTGCATCCAATGGTGCTGTATTATTATTACTAAGGGCAGTAAGGCATTAGTCATGATATTTAAGTATATATTCTTCCATAGACTATTCCATATCCTTTTGCTGTGTGCTTTACTTAGTGGTAACATACCACAACTGCTGACAGTTGCTGATTAGCTGCATATACACACCTTGGAGACAATCCGGCCCAAAGTCTTCACTAGGACGGTATTTACACATGTGATCTGTTGCAGCCAACAGCATTTATTTATCAGGACTGCTACTATCTCCATACACTGGGAGTTCCACTTTCCTAGACAAAGAGGGGTCTACATTTGAGTTTTCATTCAGGTATAGCCGAGCATTCATCTCATGTCCACTCTTTAACATAACAACGTTGTTCTTTTCATTGTATGCAGTGTTTTTATAGATAATTGATACTCTGGAGGAACGTGTCTCATCTGGGGGATCCGAGTACTGCCCCAGTGGGATTTATTTATATTTTGTGTGCATTCATCGATAAAGTCTTTTCATATTTCTGAATTATACTGTGGTTGATTCTCCCTTAGACTATAATTTGGGACTCCTTTTTATCTCAAATCTCCCCTCTTTTTCATTAGTTTCTATTGTCATTAGGGAGGTATCCCATCTTATGTTATATCATCCAAGCTTGGATTCCAGTATTTTTACTATATTTAAAACAATTCAGGGGTGTGTGTGGGGGGGGGGGGGGGCTGCTACACACAAAAGTTTTTTTATCTTAATGCATTAGGATAAAAAAAAAAAACTTCTGCCTTTACAACCCCTTTAATTTACTTTTCTGTTTTCTTGTAGTGACAGGGTCACTTTGAGATGAAGAAAGATTTCCACATAAGAGCCAATTCTGGAAAGTGCTAGCAAGGCCTAGATCCATATCTTCAGAATAACATTAGGTGAGATTCTGTAATAACGTTTGTTGTTAATTCACAATACATATTGTTAAGCCAGAAGAGAATGGTTTTCCCACCAAAACTAGAATTTTGCTATAAAGTGCATCTGCAACCAAGTGAGAATGTTCTCTTCTCACTCCCTGTTGGGTCTTAAAGGGGAGTTCCACCCACAATTTCACTTTTTAAAATATAAATACCCCTGTAATACACAAGCTTAATGTATTCTAGTAAAATCAGTCTGTAAACTAAGGTCCGTTTTGTTAGGTTGTTACAGCATTTAGATAGTTTATAATCTAGAAATAGACCGTGGCCATCTTAAGTGTGGGCATCATGAAGCCAGACTGTATGACTTCCTAGATTTCGGCTTTGCATATCTCTCACATGCTCAGTGCTGCACAATGCAATGTAATAGGTTTCAGTCAGGTTTCAGTCAGGTTTGCAAGGACTACTGGGAAACATGATGCCTATCCCAGAAACCCTTGCAAATAGCCTTGTGACTTAATAGCCTAGGCTAATAAGGAGGAGGAAGTAATGAAGGACTACAAAATAAAGGTATTTACAAGCAACAAAATAAAAAAAAATGTCCATTCTGAGCACTATGAGATTAGGGCATGCAGCACAGACAAACATAAAAAAATGGGTGGAACTCCACTTTAAGGATAAGGAGTGAAGGGAAATCTCTGTAATGGCACACAGACAGCAAGAAAAAAAAGTTCCCCAATCAGCCATTTTTATTGTTTATGGTCTTGGACACTGTTGCAAAGGGTCATTTATAAGTCATGGATGTAAAAAAAAAAACTTTTCTTTTTTTTAAGTCTGACTTTTCATTTAAACCAATTAGTATTTCATATTTATAGATCCTTTAAAACAAAGATACTTTGTGGACATGTAGGCAATATTCCATAGACACGAGTATTATATTTGTATTTTCTACATAATAGTTCTTATGAGTCGTGAAAGGCCATATCTATTCTTGTTTGTCAACACCTCCAAAAATAATGAATATTTTTATTTGTATTATTAGTTTTCTTTCACCTCAGGGTACTGACTCATGCCCTTTACCATACTGACTATTCCATTTTCTGCTGTATTTATCATTTGACCATTTAATAATCCACATTATCTACTTTGCTTTTCGCAGAATTCTACGATATAATTAATGTGTTTGCATTGACTCTGAACCTGAATTTCTTGTAAACATTTTCTAGAAAGCAGTTTGCAGTACCCTGGAAGCAGAAGTCTCACCAGTAGTCTTGTTCCTTCTGTTGTTGTTCAGATGTGAATTAGTCAACTTTTTATGTGTCATCCCACTAATTAAGATGCCTCCCAGTCAGAGATCAGTACATTTTCCCTACAAAAAGGAACATGCTGTATTTCTAAATATATAAGACACTTGAGCTTTGTGGGAGTTTGGACTCATAGCTGGGAATAAACCCAGAACATTTACAATTCCAAGAAGCCTATATTAACATACTGGTTGACTAAGACTCCCCTCTGTTCATATAAGAGCAGATGGTGGTGGCACTCTCCTTGTTATCTCTCCATATACATGTGTTGTGTTCTCATTTAAAGAATTGCTCTGATCTTTTCATATACATTTGGTGTGTTCTCATTTAACCACTTCAATACAGGGCACTTATACACCTTCCTAGAATAGAAATAAAGGAAAAACTGCACTAATATTGGTAAAGGTAAAAAAGCTGCCACATACAAACAAACAAAGTCAACAAAATATAGAAACGAAAAATGTAGCGCTAATATGAAAATCACATTTGTATACGGTGAGTATATAAGAGCCACTAGCACTGAACAGGGAGTGGCCCAAGTGGAGTGCTCAAAGTAAATAGAGTTCCAAAGTCTATATGTAGACAGGTGGGTGATCATCCAATGAGGGGAAGACAAGCGAATTTCTATAGGTCACAATCTCATCGTGATCAGAGGAAAACGTAAATGCGCTTACCAGATGGGTTGGACTCAAGTACTGTACAGTAGTGAGTCAGACAGGCACTGTGGTATTTGGGAACCGGGACCACTGGAAACCGGAAGGCAGGATCACAACAGATGACTGGAATTGAGGCTGGGAATCCACATCAGACCCAGGTGTACCTTGAATGGTGTGGAACGTCAGGTTGTAGATTCCAGGTGGGATCCTTGAGCCAAAAATCAAAGGTTGGAGGCCTAGAATATGGCTCCTCCCTTCCTCTGGCACGCCCGACCGACCTTTGATTTTTGGCTCAAGGATCCCACCTGGAATCTACAACCTGACGTTCCACACCATTCAAGGTACACCTGGGTCTGATGTGGATTCCCAGCCTCAATTCCAGTCATCTGTTGTGATCCTGCCTTCCGGTTTCCAGTGGTCCCGGTTCCCAAATACCACAGTGCCTGTCTGACTCACTACTGTACAGTACTTGAGTCCAACCCATCTGGTAAGCACATTTTTGTTTTCCTCTGATCACGATGAGATTGTGACCTATAGAAATTCGCTTGTCTTCCCCTCATTGGATGATCACCCACCTGTCTACATATAGACTTTGGAACTCTATTTACTTTGAGCACTCCACTTGGGCCACTCCCTGTTCAGTGCTAGTGGCTCTTATATACTCACCGTATACAAATGTGATTTTCATATTAGCGCTACATTTTTCGTTTCTATACACCTTCCTGCCCAAGCCAATTTTCAGCTTTCAGCGCTGTCGCAATTTGAATGACAATTGCGTGGTCATGCTACACTGTACCCAAACACATTTTTTTATAATTTTGTTCCAGCAAATAGAACTTTCTTTTGGTGGAATTTGATCATCTCTGCAATTTTTTGCGCAACAAATAAAAAAAGAGCAATAATTTTGAAAAAAAATATGTTTTTCTTTTTTTCTGTTAATATTTTTGTAAATAAGTACCTTTTCTTCTTCAATGACGGTCACTGATATGGCTGCACTGACGGGCACTGATAAGGCAGCACCAATGAGGTGGCACTGATGGGCACTAATAGGCGGCCCTGAAGGGGCGCTGATGGGCACTAATAGGTGGCACTAGTTTGCGGCATTGATCGGCACTAATGGGCACTCATAGACGGCACTGATGGGTACTCATGGGTGGCAGTGATGGGTACTTATGGATGACACTGATAGTTGGCACGGACGGGCACTGATGGGCACAGATGGGAACGGATGGACACTGATAGGTGGCACTGATGACACTGGTGGTTGGCATTGCTGGGCATCACAAATTTTGTTTGTGCCATGATGGTGCCAGTCAGTGCCGATTTGTGGGTACTGATTGGCATATGTTAAGCATACATTTGTACATGTGGTTTGCCATGGGGGACTTACCTGGCCATCCACATGTTAGGTTCTTCTCTGGTGGTCCTGGGCAGCATCCTGGTGGTCCAGTGTGGGCATCCAAGGGGGGCTGCACTGATAAACAGTCAGCGCAAACCCCCCCTGTCAGGAGACCTGCCGATTAGCTCTCCTCTACTCATGTCTGTTAGACGCGAGTAAGGAAAAGCCGATCAATGACTCTTCCTGTTTACATCGTGATCAGCCGTGATTGGACACGGCTGATCACATGGTAAAGAGTCTCTGCCAGAGGCTCTTTACCAAGATCGGTGTTGTGGTGTGTCAGACTGACACACCTCACCACCGATCGCCGTGATGCACACCCCCACAGGCGTGCTGCGGCTGTTATCCTGCTGGACGTCATATGACATCCAGTCAGGATAACTGAACCACTTCCCGGACATCAATCTGCTATTGACCGGGCGGGAAGTGGTTAAAAAATTGTTTTAAACATAGAGAAAATAAAGCAATAATCATAGGGTTATGGATGTTTCTAACACAACATCTATTTTTGAGATGCACTAGTAATATAACACTTACAAAGAATCATCTGTTATTCCAAAGACATTTAACCAAACTGAACATTTTGCAATTTCACAAATTATGGTTGTGTGATATTTTCAAGGTGGCCATGTATGTGCAATGTTTTGTGAAACTTTCCAGAGTTTGAACTTAAATATGTTTTTCCAGAAATCTCTTGGATTACCTCATATGTGGGTTATACTATGGTTTCACCTGTCAATGTTCTACTAATTGGTTGCCTATTAAACCTTATTGTTTGGTTAGTAGTATACCTGAACAGAATAAAGTACAGCTCTTAAATACTTTTTCAGTTACATGGATGACCTCAAGAGATCATTACAGATTTTAGCACCCACTTTATTGGAGAAATCTTTTTTTCCTAATAGAGACATTTTTCTTCTTTGTCTTGGAACTAAAAAATAAAATTACCAAATAAATTAACAAATTTTTTCACATATTGCCTCTTATCATCACGTCAATATGGCTAAAATAATCTATGCGTTGTTTTGCATTTTTACACAAAATACTTGATTTATGTGCAGCTAACTGAAACTGTGGAGGAGTTTAACTATGGTGGACAAGATGATCGCAGTATTTCAGTAGACAAAACAGATGTCATAACCAAAAAGGTGGGGCAATTCTTCAGTTCCTGATTTTTTATAAATTGTGATGATTATTTTTTAAAGAAATCTAAAGAAAAAATACAAATGTAGAGGAAATTTTAGAAAGATATCTTAATCTAAAATTCTGCTTCATCTACAATTTTTTAATGCTATAGATATACTGTAGAACAGATCAGGCATAACTTCATTATTTTTGGCTTTCCAATGTTCCTGCAGGTGATACTTCTACTTGTTCATTGCATCAGTCCGACACTAGAGTCATTTCAATCTCTGAAACATACAATCTTGAATGAAACCAGTTTTGAAAAGGTATGGAGGTTCCCATTGATAACCTCTTCTTCTGAATGAGTTACTTGCTGATTTTCATGCTGAATCAATACCTTAAGTGCTACTTTATCAATGGCTACATTGGAACAAGTATACAAATTAGTCCCTATACACCATCTGAAATGGAGATGAATGAATGGTTCCAAGAGCTATGTCTAACTATTCTCACCTGGGTTGTATTTTGCTCAACTTTTGGGTTAAGTGACCCAATCCTACGCTCTAGGAGTTAAAAAAAAATGATGAGGCATCTTTCCCCAAACTGTAATGCTGTACTAACGCAGGGTCTACCCGCACCATACCCTATGCTGTACCACCTGGAGTTTATTTTTTCAATTATACTGAGGAGCAATCGGCTCTCTCACTAAAGTTGATTGACCACGTCTCTCTTTCATGGTAACTAGACTACTAAGACCCAACAATGTATATTCATATTTTCACCATTAACAGTAATGTCAATAATAATATTAATGCACATAATAAAGCTAATAATGAAGTTCATATGCTACAAACAAAATCTTGTGATGGTGCTCCAGGTGCATCAATGTGACATCAAACTTGTGCTCCCCCTTGTGAGATTCTGCTCACCTCAGGGTGTGTGACTGCACAATTAAGTTTGGTCAAACCACGCTTGTGAACCACCCCTGGGTTCTGTGTAAATGGACTCAATGGGATCCTAGGATATCCAATGATGTGTTCCTCTGTACATATACAAATCTGTATATAGGATGTTTAGATAGCATGGTTCAAAATGAGGAGCAGGGAGCAATTCACTACTTGTTTACAAGTTAAAATGATTTTATTTGCTAGAAAATTACTTAGAACCCCCCAAACATTATTTTAATTTTTTTATAACATCCTAGAGGATAAAATGGTGGTCGTTGCAATACTTCCTGTCACAATGTATTTGCGCAGCGGTCTTACAAGTGCACTTTTTCTTGGGAAAAAATACACTTTTTAATAAAAAAAATAAGACAACAGTAAAGTTGACCCAATTTATTTTATATTGTGAAAGATAATGTTAAGCCAAGTAAATTGATACCCAACATGCCACACTTAAAAAATGCGTTCGCTTGTGGAATGGCGACAAACTTTTAAAATCTCTATAGGCGATGATGTTTAACACGTCGCCAGGAAGATCCGGTACTAGAGCCATAGACAGGTACTCTTCGCTGTCCCATGGTGCCGGACGCTATTTAGCTGGGAGGATTTTCTCTGTTCGGGTGCTGGCAAATTATTCAGATTACATTGGCCTGTGGCAGAGGCCTAGAGCCGGGTCAGAGAGAGAAAAGACCCTTTCCTCCTAGCCTGCATTGTGACGGTGACGCGTGTGAATTGGCGCTGTCTGCTACTGAGTTGCACTGTGTGCTTATCCAGGCCCGACATCAAGAATCTCTACCTTTTATTCATCAACCTGTTCTTCTTCATTGAGTTGATGTTTGGCTATGTTGGCCTGGAATTAAAGCATAAGAAAATCTTTATTGCCTGTCTGGACATTCAAGTTATTGCAAAGTGTTCTGGTGAAGACTAAGCAAGGGTAACTTCAACATGCCGGTCCCATCATCAATCCAGCGGCTCCTTCGGGGGTGAGCACTGCATTAACAATCATTTAAAAACACATATTACAGAAATGAATAATAGATATCAGTACATGGGTAAATTTACATTCAGATTTATATAAGGAATCTTTCCTGGAACCTAGATATACCATGAAGATAACTGCCAACAATCTAGGACAACTGTGCTGTAGGTCTCAACGCTTTTGGTGAGAAGGATCTTGCTCAAAAATATAAATAAATAAAGGAAGGGGGAAAAACATATTTTCCATAATAATATTTGTACTATATAAAATATATATATATTGTATCGTTTTACTGTATAATATTCAAGTTACAGTTGGTAGAAGAAACCTAGTCTACTATAACCTCATAGGTGGCAGACTATAGGGTAAACAAGGAGTTGATGTATTCCGATACAGATAATCACCCTCACATAATAAACTTCAAAAAGAAGAGATAAAAAATGTACTAAAATGCCACCGGTTCAACCACTCTTCCCCAATGACTGGTTGAACCGGTGGCATTGTAGTAAATTTTTTATCTCTTCTTTTTGAAGTTTGTTGTGTAATAACCTACTACCCCTATCAGAAGCAGTTTGTGTGCCTCAACAGCAAGATTTGCAGCCTACTCAAATTACCTCACAGATAAAGAGTACAGTGAGGAAGAAGTAAATAGTCAGAGACTGCCACTCATCTTCTCCTCTTTCTAGAGAGACAGATAATGGAACTCTCAGGCCTGAGGCTACAGAAATTATACTACAGAGCTAAACCTGGGCAAGCCAAGAAGACCCCCCCTTCCGATTTCCCTGACTGCAGAGAACACAGAAACTCCTCAAACTTCTATAGCACATGTGTCAGACACAAGGCCCATGGGCTGAATGTGGCCTGCCAGGTCGTTTTATGTTTCCTTCCCACCCAGGGGGAAAGGTGGAAATGAAAGTGGACAGCCTATGAAAGAGAGCTGATCCTTGCACACTGTGCATAGTACACCCCTAAACCCTGAATTCTGTATGTCACACACTCCTCAACCCTGCACCATGTACATAGAGCACTCCTGAACTCTGCATGCAGTATGAAGCACACCCCTGAATTCTTCCATCTGTATATAGCGCATCCATGAACTCTGCACATAACGCACTCCTGGAATTTATTGCCTCATTAAGTTCCATCCACTGTTAGTGAAATTTGCCCACACCCACTGTTCAATGCAGTTTGCAGTGGTTGAGTTCCTGCACCTATTCTCTGAGAAAAAAAGCCCTGCATAAATGTATATAGTCTTACAAATACAACTGGCCTATTGAGGATAACCATAATACTGATGTGAAACGCAATAACATTTAGTTTGACACCCCTTTTCTATAGTGTCAGAGAAGGAGGCAGTTGTACCAGAACCAGAAATGGATTTGCCTAGTATACCATATTCTGCTCCGATATGTACTCTTCTCAAAAGGGTATGGGGGGAAGCCCTGGAAAGCCCTGGGGATAACCGGTTTGTTGATATGGCATAACCCAAGATACACGGGACTACAGGAACTAAGGGGATTTACCCTATGGAAAGAGAATGGGGATTTATTTTTTTGCACAACTGGATGAGGGGGAGGTATTAAAAACATACGAACAGCTATGTCAGGAATTCCAGTTAAACCCAAGGGGGTTTTATCAATACCTCCAACTCCAACACGCTTTGCAGGCACAACAAATAACACAATCATTAGCAATAGTGTCATCACCCCTGATAGAGGAAGTCCTCAGAACAGATGACCGGAGAGGACTAATATCAAAAATCTATATGAAACTGCTATCTATGGTGCAGGATCATACCTCTCTAAGATGCCATAGTAAATGGGTGGAATATATAGGGGATATAGATCAGAACCAGTGGGACAGAGCCTTAGAATCCATTCCTGTAGTATCGGTGTCTGCGTCTCATAGACTGTCACAATTATTTATTTTGCATAGGGCGTATAGAACACCACTATAGGCGCAACAGGTGGGGGTGGGGGAATCCCCCCAATGCCCAAAGTGTAAAGTACATCAGGGGGATTTTTTACACCTAATATGGAGATGTCCAAAATTACATCGGTATTGGGAGGAAGTCTCCCAGTGTATAATTAGACTGGATCAGGTACCAGTCCCCTTAGATCCCTTGGTGTACTTACTTGGTGCTATATATGTCGAGCTGTTTTCAAAAGGAATGTATCTCATGATAACTAGATTGTTATATCTGGCAAGAAACCTTATCCCACGATATTGGATGGCAGCAGGGGTATCCACAGGGAGGCAGTGGATCCAATCCGTAAACTCCCTACTTCTAAGAGAAAGATTGTCATATAGTCGTAGAGGAAAACAAGCAAATTTGAACTTATATGGCAACCATGGCTGGAGGATGCCAGTCTTGCGCCACCACAACTGGTAATGGATAGACTCTGGAGATAGAGAGCCCAGGGCGTTGGGGGGGGGGGGGTGGAAAGGAGTAAAAAAGCATAATTCAAAGGAGAAAAAGCACATGCACTAGACCCTAGAGAAGCCTGGGGGTAGAAGAAAAAGAGAAACTTAGACACAATAAGGTACAAATAAGGTGATGGCGGGGGGGGGGGGGGGGGGTGGAGAAGGGGGAGAGGAGGGGAAAGGGAAGAAGGAAAAAAAATTTGAAATAATACACAAAAGGATACACAATTGACGATAAAAATAATGTTTTATGGAAATATAATTAAATGTTTTTTAATGTATATTTTTTGTACATGATTGAAAGCACAGAGTGTTCAATAAGAGCAAATTTCTAAATAAAAAATAATTTAAAGACAACTGGCCCATTGAGGGCAACCATTATACTGATGCGACCTGCAATAAAATTGAGTATGACACCCCTTTTCTATAATGTCAGAGAAGAAGGCAGTTGTACTAGAACCACCCAAACTCAAAGAGCAAAAAAGCCCTCCTAAAAGACTGACTTACGATCCCCTAGGTGAAAGTTCAGAGGAAGTAATTCTCACTTCTCAAATAATTCATGGAATACCAACCCTTCCAACAACAGATTTAGTGGAAGGCGACTCCAACTCATCCCCTGCCACATCTAGATGGGCCATCCCAGTATCAGTGGTTTATAGACAAAACAAGCAGAACCTTTTGGCAAATGGTGGGAGGATCCCTTGTTAAATTCATCTGTCAATAGGAATTATCTAGGTTTGTGTGAATGATAACTTAGGTTGCTTTTAGCCATTCATTTAACCACTTGCTTACTGGGCACATATACCCCCCTCCTGCCCAGGTGAAATTTCAGCTTCCGGCACTGCGTCGCTTTAACTGACAATTGCGCGGTCGTGCGACGTGGCTCCCAAACAAAATTGACGTCCTTTTTTCCCCAAAAGTAGAGCTTTCTTTTGGTGGTAATTGATCGCCTCTGCGGTTTTTATTTTTTGCGCTATAAACATAAAGAGCGACAATTTTGAATATCCCAGTTTTTAAAAAAAAAAAAAAAAATTTTATCTCAGTTTAGGCCGATACGTATTCTTCTACATATTTTTGGTAAAAAAATGGCAATAAGCGACTGGTTTGCGCAAAAGTCATAGCACCTACAAAATAGGGGACAGAATTATTATTTTTTATAATTTTTTTTTACTAGAAATGGCGGTGATCTGCGATTTTTATTGGGACTGCGACGTTATGGCGGACACATCAGACACTTTTGACACATTTTTGGCGCCATTCACATTTATACTGCGATCAGTGCTATAAATATGCACTAATTACTGTATAAATGTGACTGGCATTGAAGGGGTTAAAACTAGGGGGTGAGTAAGGGGTTAAATGTATTCCCTGCATTGTGTTCTAACTGTTGGTGGAGGGAGACTGAGTGGGGGAGGTGACCGATCTGTGTCCCTATGTACAAGGGACCAGTGTTGTAAGTAACGGAGTTAAAATAAACACAGTTACCTAACGCAGCCCCTTTTGAGGGTAACGAGTAATCTACCTGATTGCTCTTCCCCTCACAGTAACACAGTTCCCATTACTTGGGTGGCATTACCGCAATTACATCTACCGCCACTAGATGGCAGCAGAGTAATTGCTTCTGCCGGCGCTGTGAACATAAATATGGGTGGAACTCCGCTTTAGAATCATGTGACCGCTGTGATGGCCTGTCACAGCGGTCTGAAAACTCCCAATTGCAAGGAGCCCTGGATACAATGAGCCCCACCCGCCTCACACTGACCTATCACCGGGGAACAACTCACATCCATCACACGCACTGTGTGCGCAACCTGACCAATGATCCGGGGAACACATGGCCGGAACAAAATGTTCCACAGAACAAACGTTCCCTATACAACACAGTGTACACAGCGACATCTAGTGGTCAACATGGTAAGTGCAGGACACCTATACAGACCAATGATCAGCAGGTTTTTTTTGGTCAGTGATTTCATCTCTTCATCAGACAACAAAGAAAAATCTGACATCCCCATTCCAGATCCCTTGCACCTAGTAAAGCTTATATAAGATAAATAAAATAATAAACAATAAACTATAGAAAATTCTAATAAAGCCTAATATAAGATGTTAAATTACAGACTCTGTAAACGTCAAGGGAATGTATATTATAAACATACATTTTAATCCAGCTTTGGATGTAATATGTAGCAGATGGATAAGGGTTTTAAGTCCTATTAGCTGCACATACATGGTGGGACAGATGCACCCAGGCTGGGATATACACAAGATCACCACTTGTTTCCGGTTTTACCGTTCTTCCGGGTATAGAGTTAGCCAGGGTGCGCATCTCAGGATCTGTCACGTCTACAGATCCATACGGGCTGAGGTTTCCTTGTTAAATGATTGTTGACCACAATCTTCTCGCCTGTATACCATACGTCATACGTGCAAGTTCATTCTCACGCCTATACATCTACCCACCACGGTCTGTGGGTACATCGCCCTGAGTGTTTCGTTTTTAATTACCTGTCTCTGCGCGGCAGGTTACTCGGGCTCACTTACTTCATACACTTACTTCATACACTTGGGTGGGATCTGTCGTCGGGTTCATTCACGCGCTGAGGTCTGGTCATTTCTGCTCACGTCTTTGGCCCAGGCAGGTACAGAGGGGGGGGTGTCTCATGTGTGGTTGTCTGTCTTTTCCTTCCTGCATTTTCTAGGGTTGAATGTGCCGCAGGTTTCGGGGGCTACGCATTCTGGTACATCCCGGCTACTCCACGTGGGGGTTCGGAGCATGGTAGTACTCCGTCGCTCAGGGGTTGGTCCATACTTGACTCAGCAGAGCGGTAGGTCAGCTAGGGGTTTTTCTTTTTCCGGTCACAGCAGGGTAGGCGGTACGTGTTCAGTTTGTGTCCAATTCCATCCCAGCTACTTATCATACCAGCTTGGAGCATGTTTCTGGCCTTTTCCTGCAAGGATAATTTCATCAGGGTGCTCATCCATACAGTCAGCGCTTCTTCGCTGCGCAATGGTAGGGGTCTGGGCCGATATCTTTTGGTACTGTTCTCTTGTTAGTAGGTTGCCGTGTCATTGGGGCAGGTGCGTCAGTCCAGGCTTTTGTCCAATTCCCAGCCTGTTCCTAGGGGGGGTCACAGACACTCGGGTAGGGTGTGTCACGCCATGTCTGGTTCTGTCGGTGTATTGTTGCTTATCGCTACAGCATGTTGGCCTCATCCGTCAACATCAGCAACTCATTCTTTACAGTATCCGGCTCTCATACCCCTCCCCTCCTATCAGTTTGTCCTTTTTTGGCATCTCTTCCTCTCACGTCCCCTTACCAGGCATGGACTGTTAGGTCGGGGGTTGTAGGTGTTTGACAGGGCACCGGTCTTGCGTCCATTGGATGGTGTTCAACCTTACGTTATTTTGCGAGGCTCCTCAGGTCTGGCCTTGTGCCATTCCCCCACGTATCCTCTCGCCACCAGCAGTTGTTCCATGTCTGTGCTTTCTGGAGGAAGGCTTAGCCTATCAGTCAGTGGACAGTCGTTTGGTTTCTGGGCAGTCTCGTGAGTGCCAACGGATGGGGTTCCTTCCAATCATCGGTTCTTAGGACGCTGGTTTCTGCTGTAGTAACGGGTGCTTGTTGGAGCCATTCTTGAGACCATCCGACAGATGGTTCATGCCCTTCTACTTTCTTATCACACCTACTTCCGGGTCTTTTTGCCCACTTTTAGGCATACTGACCAGCAAGGCCAATTGCACACCTCAGGCCTGGGTAGTTAGGGGGTCGCATTCATCGGTGAAGACTCTGACTACAAGTGGAAAGGCTGGCGGCAGGCTAGCCTGTATTTGTAGGAGGAGTCTGAGGACTATTTATCCCTCCTCCCCTCTATCTCCGGCGTCGGTGGGGTTCCTTGGTACCCACCCACCCGTTCCCCCTTTTTTCAATTTTGTCTTTTTTCATCATTTATTTCTTCACTATCACTTCAGGCTATGCCCACTTTTAGGCATACTGACCAGCAAGGCCAATGGCACACCTCAGGCCTGGGTAGTTAGGGGGTCGCATTCATCGGTGAAGACTCTGACTACAAATGATGATTCAAACCCTCCTATAACCATCTGTTACCAAGCATGGTTAATTGAGGAATGGACAGCAAACTGCCAGAGCTGACTGATAGGCCCTCTGGTCAGTGGTGACTCTGATGCCGCGTACACACGGTCACTTTTTGTGATGTAAAAAAACGTTTTTTTTATCTCACAAAACAAAACGACGTTTTTCAAACTTCATTTTAAAAAACGACATTGCCTACATACCATCGTTTTCTGAAAATGGTCTTGCAAAGCGCGGTTACGTAAACCACGTTCGACGGCACTCTGTTCCATTGAAGCTCCCGTCTCATAACTTGCTTCTGAGCATGCGCGGGTTTGAAAACGTTGTTTTAAACATCGTTTTGCCCACACATGATCATTTTTTGTGAAACAAAAGATGACATTCTGAAAAACGACATAAAAAATTCAAGCATGTTCGAATTTTTTTTTGGTCGTTTTTTTTTAAGACATAAAACTACGTTTTGCTCACACACGATCATTTTAAATTACGTTTTTTTTCATCACAAAAAACGACCGTGTGTACGCGGCATAATACTTCCGACAGTGTGCAAATGTTAAGCTAGTTGACATAGACTCTCTCTACTTTTGGAAGTTTGCAGTATATCATTAAACAGATACTACTTCAGGCTAAGATCTGGTAACTGACCAAGTCATTGCATTTAGGAGGTTTTACTGTTGTGGTACTTAAATCATCCCAGACACCTTGAAGGGCATAAAGTACATCAGAGTTAAATAGGCATTTTACTAGTGAGGTTACAGAATATCACTTGAAGGATGGCAAACAGTTAAATATCAAGATAATTAAGGTTCATAACTTGCTACTCTTATTTTTCTGAAACCACGTAAAAAAAATACTTATTGGAGCACAGGGTCGGTTTGGTGATGGCCTATATACAGAGCTGGTTGCTAAGAGCCGAGAGTACAACAGTTTTGCAGGGTATGGAGAGGGGATATGATAT
Source organism: Rana kukunoris (assembly GCA_029574335.1). Classification (NCBI taxonomy): domain Eukaryota; kingdom Metazoa; phylum Chordata; class Amphibia; order Anura; family Ranidae; genus Rana; species Rana kukunoris. The sequence continues at coordinate 281,172,040 of CM056059.1, forward strand.
GGTTATTAAAACCATAGTTCATTTTATTATTATCGTAATGTGCACATTTTGACTTGTGGCTTTTCTAAAAATGATTTATTTATGTTTGTATGATTAAATATGAAATGCCTCAATGTATTTTTATTGTTTTTAATAAACATGGTCCCTCTTCCGGATTTTTCCTATAGTCACAGTATGACAAGGTATCGTTGTCCTTTTAGAATTCTTCTGCACCCCCCTGTACTGCTTCTTTCATCTACCTCCAAGGCCTCCATTCTCTTTTCTGCTCCCCACTTCTCTCATCTGCAGCTACAGTAGTTCCTCCTTTATTTCTCTCATTTACCTTGGGTGCACCTCCTCCCCATCTTACTTCTTTCTTTTTGTGGCCACCTGTTCTGCCAATATTCTCCTCATCCAGCACCACCTCAATCATCTCAGTACTGTACCTCTCGTTTGCCTGTCCATTACCTAAAATACCCCCCATGTGACTATTTTCCTTCTGTTTTCCCCAGTACTAGGTTCCTCTTTACCCTCCAGCATCCCCTATCCCTGTGTTTCTCCTTCCAATTTGATGCCCTGCCAGGGAAAAGGCAAATTGCAAACCACAAGACAAGCAGACTGATGCCCCGTACACCCAATCGGCAGTAAAAAGTCAGCCGGGAATCCTGGGGGGGGGGGACCGAGAACCTGCTCGGTCTCTTTCCCTGTGTACTCACCAGAGTTTTTTTTCGTCAGGAAAACTGCAATAAGAGCTTTGGCCGGGAATCCCGGCCATGTGTATGCTCCACCACAGTGTTTCCCATAGGGAAACTGCCGGGAATCTCAGCAGGAAAAAAGAGAACATGTTCTATTTTTTCCTGCTGCGATTCCTGGCATTTTCCCCCGACGGGAAAACTGGACGTGTGTACGGGGCATTAGAGGTTTACTTGGCAGCAAGTAGAAGTATAACAGGAAACATCTAAATGATGCATCAATATCAGGATTACTGGTGTTAATAACTATTTTTTAAGGTCAGGATATTTCATGACCCTGAAAAATATAGTTATTACCACGTGAGGGCAACTTACGGTATCTTGTCAGTATCAGCTAAGTGAGTCAATTTTTTAAATCTTACACAATATTCAACTTGTTTTTGGTGAAATATACTGCAGTAATATATATTGTGTTGGTAGAATAATTTCCAGTGTTTTAATGTGGGTACTATGTGTAATTTTTTTTTAATGGCTCTGTGGAGGAGGTGGATGACCTTGTTGACTGGACATTATGACAGGTCCTTACTTATTATGTGATTCTGAAATTATTGTGGCTCCTGTTAACATGCTTGGAAGAATCAATCTTCATCTTGCTTTTTGCATGTGGCAATTTTGTCAAATAAAAATGTTGTATGTAGACAATGACAAAAAGATTATTTCATTAAGTGGTAAAAGTATGATTTTGAATGGAATCCAATTTGCTCTATTTGCTGGAGACCCGTTGTCTCATTCTGCTCAAGGCTCCAAGCACACTAGCATTTTATTAAGCTCCTAGAGCATGGGTGCCCAACCTATTGAGGAGCGAGGGCCACTTTAGCGACTTGGTAACCGGTCGTGGGCCACAATGAGCGGAGCGAGCAGATGGCAGGTATGTGTCCACTCTGCATATGTAGAGCAGACACAGACGCAGCCCGCTCTACCCTAAGGTTGCGATTTTGCAGCGGTTTTTACCGCATTTTGCCGCCATAATTGCGGCTTTTTTTATCACGATTTTTGCTGCGTTTTTTACCGCAATTTTGGACAGGTCTAGGGTCACCAATGTTAAAAGCAGAAAAACGCCTAAATCCGCCCCAAAAAAAGTCCAAGAACTTGTTTGAGCTTCAGGCGTTTTTGAACTTTTGGCTTCAGGCGTTTTGTAGTGGAGATGTGAACCATCTCCATAGATAATAATGGATTTTTTCCCCTTCAGGCTTCAAGCTACAAAACGCTCAGGTGTGAATGGGGTCTTAGGGTCCTCCACTCCACCCAGACAGAAGGGGACAGATCCTCTTCTGTTTTTTTAAGCAGATCGGATTGCAGATAGGCGGGTGTAAACAGGCACAAGTCTGTTTACATCTGCCACTCTATAGAGGTGAATGGAGTGTCCGATTGGGTCCACCTGAAAAACAGACAGGCAGACCCGATCAGACCGATCACGTGAAAGAGGCCTAAGGCTGCTTTTACACTGATGCACAGTGGTTTACCTGCACTTCAAATGACCTTGATCTTCTTTCTCAGGATTCCTGCAGCTGGTTGCTGCTGTCCCCCAGGCAGATATGACTGGTGGCTGCTGCTGGCTGTCCTCCAGGGCTGGTACTGCTGACAAGTACTGCTGTTGGGTACTGCCTGCTGGTTCTGCTGGCAGGTACCGCTGGCTGGTTCTGGTACTGCTGGCTGGTACTGGTACTGCTGACACTGCTACTTCTGTTGGGTACTGGTACTGCTGGCAGTTACTGGTACTGGTGACTGATACTGATGGCTGGGACTGGTACTGCTGGCTTGTACTGCTGGTGGGTACTGGTCCTGCTGTTGGGTACTGCTGGCTGGTACTGCTGGCTGGTACTGGTACTGCTGTCTGGTGCTGTGGGTACTGGTACTGCTGTTTGGTACTGCTGGTGGGTACTAGTACTGCTGTCTGGTACTTCTGGTGGTATTGGTATTGGTACTACTGGTGGGTACTGATACTGCTGGAGGGTAATGATGACTGGTACTAGTGACTGGTACTGCTGGTGGGTTCTGATGACTGGTACTGCTGGGGGTACTGGTGACTAGAGGTGAATGGAGTGTCTGATAAGGTCCACCTGAAAAACAGACAGGCAGACCCGATCGGACCTATCGTGTGAAAGAGTCCTAAGGCTGCTTTCACACTGATGCACCTCAAATGACCTCGATCTTCACTTCTTTCTCAGGATTCCTGCAGCTGGTTCCTGCTGTCCCCCAGACGGATATGACTGGTGGCTGCTGCTGGCTGTCCTTCAGGGCTGGTACTGCTGTTGGGTACTGCTGGCAGGTACCGGTGGCTGGTACTGCTGGCTGGTTCTGGTACTGCTGGCTGGTACTGGTACTACTGGTACTTCTGTCGGGTACTGGTACTGCTGGCAGTTACTAGTACTGGTGACTGATACTGATGGCTGGAATTGGTACTGCTGGCTGGTACTGCTGGTGGGCACTGGTACTGCTGGCTGGTGCTGTGGGTACTGGTACTGCTGTCTGGTACTGGTACTGCTGGCGGGTACTGCTGGCGCGTACTGCTGTCTGGTACTAGTACTGCTGGTGGTATTGGTATTGGTATTGGTACTACTGGTGGGTACTGATACTGCTGTAGGGTACTGATGACTGGTACTAGTGACTGGTACTGCTGGTGGGTACTGATGACTGGTACTGCTGGGGGGTACTGGTGGCTGGTACTGATACTGCTGGCTGGTACTGGTACTGGTACTTCTGGCTGGTGCTGGTGGGTACTGGTACTGCTGGTGGGTACTGGTACTGCTGGCAGGTACTGCTGTCTGGTACTGCTGGTGGTACTGGTACTACTGGTGGGTACTGATACTGGTACTGCTGACTGGTACTTTTGGCGGGTACTGGTACTGGTACTGATACTGGTGTCATTGGTGTCAGCGAATACAATAATATTAACCCACCCCACGTTGATGGTCACTGACACTGAAAGTTAACCCTCCATTCCCTCCCAGCATTGGTGGTCATGGCAATAAAAATACATAAAAATGTATAAAAATACATTTTCCATCACCCTCCCCAAATGTTAACCCCTGCATTGGTGGTCATGGCAGAAAAAGTAACCCCCTTCCTTGCATTGGCGATCAAGGCAGTTAACGTTAACCCCTCTATTATCCTTCCTGCATTGGTGGTCATGGAAGGTAAAGTTGAACCCTTCCCATTGGTGGCCATGGCAGTGAAAGGTGACCTCCCATTTCCCCTAATTTTTGATCACTTACATTTCACAGGCACCTGTGCCGCTTTCTCCCTCTCCCCACTTTACTTGCCCTGCAGGTGCAACTCCACTCGCAATAAATCCTATCTTTCTGTGTTGGGTGCTGTAACACCTTGTCACCACTCTGCTATCGATATGGTGCCAAACAGGTCACACACACCAAAGGACAGAAGGCCACAAACGGCCTGTAGGTCTCCAACAATTTATCAATTGTCTTCTGGTCCAGAACTCTGTATTGTAAATGTTATGGTAGCACAAGCAGAATTAAACCATGTATTATTTTTTACATGTATGGTCCTTCACTCTGCATATATCAAGGAGGTACACGGTGTTTAAATTGTAGATGCAGTAACATTTTTCAATTAACCAATCACACAGCAGTTAATAAAAGGATACAGTTTGAGGCAAATTTGTTATCTAAGGAAGATACACAAAGCTTCAGCTATGAAATAACTGAGCTAGCTACAAGTGTGGGGCAGGGTATTTTCAATTCAATACATTTTTAGGAATGAGCAACCAAATGGCTATTCAGAGAATTTTTTTTTTTATTATTCTTTGGTGATTGTTTTGTTGAAGAAACTGCCATATGATGCATTCATTTTTTGTTTCTCCTTTTCTTCCAGTTCAATGTTCCCTGAAGCCCTACAAGTTATAATAGGTTTATAAAACACAATAGCAATAGCCCAAATCAAGAGTCTCTTATCTTGAGCTTGAACCTTGAAGCTGTTAGCTGTTTATCAACAAGATGCACACTAAAGCCATGAGTATAAAAATAGCTCTGCTTTGAAGCATTTCAGAGCTGAGGCAGTATATAGTTAATTCTGCTGTATACTAAGCTCTTACCAAATATGGATAAAACGCAGAGAGTATGCAAAGAAGGAGCCGTCATTCACAAAACACAGTGTCGTCATTCCAACCTACATCTAATTATCCTTTCAACAATAAAAGGGAGAGAGAGAGATTGAGGCATAAATATATAGAAAGACAGGAAAATCAGGATCAGATACCTATTTACAGCTGGTGGAGAAAAGCAGGGGGTGAAACACTGCTAAATTAATCATATCCTATGAAAATATGCTTCTTATAACCAAATCTGGAAAGCGTGGGCTGCAAGATAAGACAGAACTCAAAGCCAGTGTTATTCAAATGAGGAATACTCATTCTTTAAAAAATAGGAAAAAAACAGAATTTTCTGCAGATCTATCAATAGGCAATCCAACTCACCATCCTGTCTTATTCTATTCAGTTTTCAGGCACATTATGACAGCCTACTGAAATCCCCAGACTCATCCAAAATCTGCAAGATTTATTAGAGGATTCTTATGCAGAGCTTATTCATAAATTAATAGCCACAATAGTGATACATTACTAGTGTTGGTGTTTTACTATGCCCTGTGATGGCATCTTTATGGGAATATAAGGTTCTCTCTATTCTTATAATGGATAGTTCATATAGAAAAACATATACAACATGAATTCTGTGTGATATAAATCTAAATTGTCTACAGTATTTGAGGAAAATGTAGTATTTTCAAGCTCATATCTGCAGCTCCCTGCAAATTGGGTACAGAATGTGATATTTGGCACTTTGCAGAAATCGCTCTCTCCAGCTCCCCCCTCCCTATACTCTACCCCTCCTTCCCCTTCTCTCCCGTGGCTCAGCGTCATCAGTAAGAGTTGATGACGCTTGCCTGTAACAGCAGAGAAAGGCAGTTCCCTAACCATGCAACCCATTGATGATAAACTCCACTCTCGCCTCACCCCCCCCCCCCCGCATCTCACCTGCCCACACACTCTTCAGTTACTATATAAAGAGAGCCACAAGCTACAGTTCTTTAAATCAGAACCCAGAGACAGTCATCAGGAGAACAGAACAGGAATACCACATTATTTGGGAAAAGAAGACCTCCAGCAGATTGGAAGACGAAGACGAGAAGAGGAAAAAAGAACGGGGCTCTCTGGACTGACTCTTATTCAGCACCCCAGGGACCCCATCCAAAATGTATCGGTCTACGAAAGGTGCTTCAAAAGCCAGAAGGGACCAGATTAATGCAGAGATTCGAAACTTGAAAGATCTTCTTCCTATCTCTGAAGGAGACAAAGTGCGACTATCTTATCTCCACATTATGTCACTTGCCTGCATTTACACCAGGAAGTCTGTTTTCTTCTCAAGAGGTAAGATTAGAAAGATGTTGAATTTCTGATTTAGTAGGTTCTAGTGGTATGGTCTTGATGTTGCCATAATGCCATATTTAGGACTGCTTCCTTTCTTTAGAAACTTCCCCGCTTTTCAGTTGTATCTTTGTATTTAAGAAACATTTTTTATGAACTTTGTGTTTCACTACAATGCTGTTCGTGTTTGTATTTGTTACTAATATATTTCTTGCTGCTAATACCCATTGTGATGTAGATATATACTAATTTAGTTAAGCAGTATTTGAGCCATCTAGCTGCTGTCCATGGTGCTGAATCATAACATAGTTTGTTCATTCATTCTCCAAGGTCCTGAACCATGATTCTAAATGATTCTTCATTCTGTGTAAAAACCTTTAGCCCTTAGTAATGTTACAATGTAACTAAAGGCTCAAATAATTAAAATTTACCAATATCCAATTTATTTATCAGCTCAACAGATGCATGAGTTAGAAGGTCTTCTGTCCAACCAAGACATACAAGATTTTGTCCACAACCTTCCTGGATTTCTACTAACCTATACAAGTGAAGGAAAGCTGATATACGTGTCGGAAAACGTGACTGATCACCTAGGACATTCAATGGTGAGTTAACACTGCCTATCAATGTACACTTCTTACTGGTGCTCCTTAATACATTACACACTAAGGAAACAAAATACAGAAAACATTATTTAAGGTTAATACATAATTTAGCCTTTATTTTAATAACTTAAAAGCTTCTTCGTCTGAAATGTAACAGACTAAAAATATGTTATATTCCAATGTTTTTATATTTATAATGCAAGCTGTAACTACACTTTGGAACTGACTAGCGTCTACACATTTCATACATACAGTACATATTCTGTATATCTTAATGAAGCCTCAGAATGTACTAGTGCTCATGATGTAACTAATACATCCTTGTTTGCTTTCAAACAGGTTGATCTGGTTGCTCAAGGAGACAGCATATATGACATAATTGACCCCTCAGATCATTTTGTTATGAGGAATCAGCTGGCTCTCTCATCATCTCTTGATAGTGGTAAGTTTTTAAATTGGCAAAATAACAGATCTTAGAGTACTCTGATTTTACCAGTTTATTAGCTTAGTTTCCAAGACCTAAACATTAGAAATGGGTCTTGATGGTTATATAGATTTACTTTTCATAGTTAAAGTGCCTCTAAACCAAAGAACAAAAATGTAGTATATTGCAGCTTATAAGTCCTTAGATGTGGTGACTGTTCTAGTTTGCTTTTTCAGACCTTTTTTCCTTTAATTTTCACCCAGTGATCCTGCCAGTAACACACCTCATGTCCTAGGGTGACAACACTCTGTATCAGTGGAGGAGCAGTGTTATCACCCTAGGACACAACTACAGAACACCCCCCTTCTCATCTTTATAACACAGAGGGATGTGTTCTCCAGTGTAAAGAATGAACTGGGCAGGGTTAACAACACTGCAGAGACTATAAAAAGTTACAAGCTGAGAGGATTTCTGGCAGGATCAACATATATTTTCTTATATGCCAATTCCACAATAAAAAAAATGTTTTAATTACCTTAAATAGTATTATGCATTGAGGTTTATATGGTTTACCTTTGATTTTTTTCAGAGAGAATGTTCAGATGTAGATTCAATACCTCAAAGACAGCCAGAAGGCAGAGTGCAAGTAACAAGCTTGTCTTGATACGAGGAAGATTTCAGCCATCCCCACCTGGCACCTACTGGTCTTCAAATCCTGTCTTTACAGCCTTCTGCATTCCTCTTGACCCAAAGCCCAGAGTAACAAATAACTATTTCTTAATGGACTTCTTTGAGAGCCGCCATGCCAAGAATCTTTCGCTGCTGGATGTTTCAGAGAGGTAAATATTATATATGCCCTCAATTCTATACCATCCTCAAGTGTAACCAGTTTAATTATGTTTAATCAGAACTATGGAAAGAAGACAGTGATAACTAAAATGTTATTGTTTTTTCCTCCTAGTTCAGAGCTGCACTTAGGCTATGACAAGAATGATATGATCTGCAAGTCGTGGTACAACATCATTCATCCTGAAGACCTCACCCAGCTGTCTACACAACATTACAAGCTATGTAAGTTGGCATAATTGAATGCATAAGCACAAATGGGAATTGTGTTATATTTATTAACATCTCAGTAATGAAGTAAGCTATCAGGTAGCGATACAGTAAATCATGTTTGCAAAAAATCTAAAGTGACAATAGAATTACATTTATGAAGCAAAATAAACTGAAAAGGCAAACAAAAAGAAAAAGAAAAAGTATGACATTATAAAATGGGGAAAATTTAGAAAACAACAAAAAAGGATGTATATAGAATAAGTAGAAGATAAAATAAACCATAGCAGAAGAAGCACATAAAGATATATTCTTATGTTTTCTGTAGTTTAACTAACTTTCTCTTCTTTCTCTTTGTAGTAAATGACACAAGTGAATGCAGAGCAGAAGTGGTGTTACGTCTGCAGAGAATAGATCTTCAGTGGATATGGGTGTATTCTCTTATGCTTCTTGAAAACACAGAGGCTCCAATCACATCCTATAATTATATTATAAGGTAAGGATTTATAGATAAACATACAATGTAATGTAATAAATAATTACATACGTCCTTTTATGAGAATTCTAAAGCAAAGTTTGTACTCTTTCCCCAGTGAGGCAGAAGCCTGGTGCCTGAAACAACAGCTAACTACAGAGGAGTCTCCACTTTCCTTCTCAGTGAGTGGCCCTCCATCATATCAAGAGACCCTCCTCTCCCCAGGAGACCTTTCCAGCCCTGATCAAGTGTTCACTCCCCTTGCGAACACACCTACAAGTATTAGTCAAACCTTTGAGTTTTCAGAGCCTGTTCCAGTCAGTCCCGAAGACCCTGTCTTGTGCCAGAATACTGCACCAAATATGGAAGACTCTGTTGTGACTGACAGCCAAGTAGAAAATCAATCTCTTTTTAGCCTTTATCAGTCAACACCATATGATCAAAGCTTTAGAAGTGAACAAGCTGGAACAACACTTCCCAAAGACTTCACCTGTACTCCTCCATATACCCCACATCAGAACTGTAGTTTCCTATTTGGGATTCCAGAAAGTGCTCCACAAACATCTTCTGAACAGGACTCAACTACCTTAAATCCAGAAATGTACTACTCTTATTGCAGCTCCCTCTATGAGAAGCTGCCCCCAACTCCAGATAGTCCTGGGGAAGGCGGAGACTGCACAGTTATGACAGTACCAGAAATCCCAGGCCCTCTTTTTGTGGATCTGCCAATGCTTCCTGAGGGGTTAGTGACTCCTGAAACTTCACCAATTAATCAAGTCATCTTCAGGTATTCAGAGCAAGAGAAGAATGAGATAGACTTGTTGGTCAAACAGATTGGCTCCTTAGCCAATGTGTTCAGTAATGTGGCTAATAAGGAACTCCCGTGCTCTGAGAGCATGATTTTGAGTGGCCATGGACTGGCATACCGAAGTATTTCTCTCCCTGCCAGTCTTCCAGAAGCTGATTCTGCTCCTAACTTTCCTCGATCCTGGAAGAGCATAGACCTCTCTCTTTTCTTGACATGTCAAGAGCAACCTCTCTCTACTGCTAATCATACAGTTTGCAGCCTTTTCAAAGACTTCCCTGACTCTCCACCCTTTGCACCCATGGGGTCTCCTTGCAGCCCCTTGGAGGAGGATGAAATACAAGGGGACCTCTCTGTATCTCCATCCATGATTTCAAACGCGACAACTGATCTGTCGCCAGAAGAATGTAACTTCTTAGAGGAACTGATGTCCTACAAAACAGACCTTGAGGCAGGTGCCTCAGAGATTCAATGTGACCGGTATAATGATGAGTTGTATCAACTCCAGATTCAGCTACAAGACGGCTTCCAGCAAGGTATGTTACTAATGATAGCGCTAAAGAAAATTGATGGACAATTAATGCATGCAAACCAAACACAGTAAAAGCCTAAACTATTAGATAATATACAAATCTCACACCCTCATCTGCATAATAGATTAAATAACCTACCCATTGAATGACACTATAGTGGGCAAACAAAATGATAATCTAAAAAACATTGATCTGCTGTTGTTACCTGATGTGGTTGAAAGTGTGTACTAATTATTGCTTTTCATTTTTCCTCTACAGATGGAAGTGGAAAACCTTCGTTTTAAAATAAGTCTGTGACTTGCTTCGATATGTATGGCATATTGTCATATCCTGAGCAGAATTTTTCTGCCTTATTATGAACAAAAGAAGACGCACAAAATGGGGGAGAAAACGACTTTCTGCGTCGTCAATCTCTCCTGTTCATCGCAAATCTGTTTTGTTCCCTTTTTCTCTTTCATTCCGCTACTCTCTTTTTTATGGAATTTGTGCATGTTTACATAATGCAAGAGACCTCTTTTGTTCTCATTTAAAAATAACATTGAAAATAATGGCCCATCCTTTGAAGTTACTTTTGTGTATTAAGCCTGGACACAGAACACATATACAGATAAAAACGTTCCTGATACTTTTCTTTAGTATTTAAACACATGTAAAGAAAATATTTTCTTGCTAAAAGCATTTGTTTAAACTTAGAAATGGGATGGGCCATTGTTACAAAAACTTTGTACAACCTGTCAATTTATACAAAAAAAAAGGGTTTGCAGAACTGAATAGAAAGAGAAAACAGGAGGGTATTGTGTAAGGAAGTTGTAAGTAGTCTTACATAAAACAAAAATGTATTCACTCGTAGTGAAACTAAAAAACAATATATGGTATTTATTTTTGCTTAAATTGCGACCAGTTCAAAGGTTTATTTCCTGTCTAGCATTCAAAACCCTTTAACCATGAATGTGAAACTATGCCCTAAATATTCTATATAACAAGCATCTGTAAAAACATTTAAGACATTTACTGTACCAAAACCTTGCAAAATGTCAATTTTTAACGTGATTGTGCTGTATTTCAAAGCAACTAAATCAGTTAGCAACTTTCATCAGTCTCATCATAATAGGCTCTTAAAAGCTGATTAGTGCTTTGAATTATAGAACTTCTTGCATTACCACTTAGGAACTTAATTTTTATTTTTCTTGAATTAAAAGAGAATTAAATATGTCTTAAAGTTATCTCAAATCACATCTGATAACTTATGAAAAGTGTTCTATCTAGAAAAGTCAACATAGGCATACCAGTATGTATTACCTTTGCTATCTTTTTTACATTGCAAGCCCTAGCTGCAACCAGTCCCTAATAAGCAACTAAATCTATGACATATTTTACCAAGTAAGGTAGTATTAATAGATAGGGCAAAGATAACTGCAGTGTCTTTTAGATCAGATAACTGGCAATAAATCAGTTATGTGTGTTAATTTATTGCCCATATTATAACTTTATTTCTGATATCTGCAGTTGTCCTACCAACTTTTATATATGACACAACGCTCTTTTATAGGAAAAAAAATGTTGTTTCGGGTTTACCAGCCTTTTCATTCCAGTTGCATTCTATGCAAAGGAGGATGCTACATGTTTAACATGTCTTTTGTTATTACAGATTTAGTTATTCATACTGCACCATTTTGCTTTCGTGCAATATTATTCAGTTATGGTATAAATGTACGATAAAGCTATTTCTACAAAATAGAAAACAAGCTACAATTCCTACTCACTGGTACAGACTGGGATTACATTAATCCCCTATATTTATTAAATGCAAAATGTTAAATATATTGGGTTATATTGCTATTAATATTCCCTGTATGTTTCAGACGTAATATAAAAGACCAACATTATTCCACAGATAAAAGCAGTATGTCCCTAAAATGTATATGCATTGCATAGAACAATGCTGATTCACATTTTTTGATAACTACCAGTTATAACTTTCTTTATCGGATGCATTTGGTAGTAAAAAAAAGAACATACATTAACCCAAAATTATGGTATTATGGCTAAATAGTCCATATTGAAAATATTGGTACACAGCTAAACTGTGCCTTTTTAATTTATATTTATATATATATATATATATATATATATATATATATATATATATATATGGGGTTATTGCACCTTTGAAAAATAAGGGATTGTATTTAAAACACAGTCTCTGAATTAAATGTGATAACAGTGCTTACTAAGAAGCAAAGTAAAATAAACTATATATGTTTCAAAATTATGGTGCTGTGGAGTGCCATAAAAGATGACGTAGGATTTTGCTACGATTTAAGTATAAGGATATTTTTTCCTGAACTGCTGTTTTTCAAAAGTTTGAGAGAAATGGTGAAAAAGTAAAAAAAAATATTAAAAAAATAATAATATATGAAATGTACATTTATAAATATACATATTTATAATTTTTTAATGTGTATGCAAACTGACTTGTGTTGGGCTGGTGATGTAAAGTCCTGGTCTTGTACAAAGTGTTTTTTTATGGATATCATAAAGAGATATATGAACAAAAATGTGTTTGCGTTTCATTCCAAGATTGGAAAACAACAGCTCTATTGAATATGTGACAAGTAGTTCAGTTCTGGCAAGAAAATGGGATGGTTCCTTAGACGGCTCTTCAAAACATAGATATAAACCCTGTATCCTGTGCATATAATACACTTCTAAGCACACTGAATACAAAACTGATACCATATATCCTGGGTTATATTGACCAAGGCATTTTACTCAAGTGCTGGTTAAGAAGGAGCAGGGCCAAAACTCAAAATGTGTGCTTGCTGATCCATGACAAGTAAGCAAATTAGCAAATTTGTGCTTGTCCTGGGTCTTTGCAAGTATTAGTTGTTAGGTGCCAATACATTGAGGCCAGAAAAGCGACCCCCATATTTATTTTAGAACATGTTTCCCTTAACTGGTTTGTTGAAATAAAGCCCATTGTTAACAGTGTTAAAAAGCTAGGAAAATAGTGGGCTCGTGGTTGCATTGTGGTATTTCCATTCAAAAACCCTGTGTGGCTGTCAAAAAAACAGGCATGCATGAGGTGTCAATATCACCCCCTAAATGCCTGCCAGCTGCTTCTGTATTCCTCTCTGAAATGCCCTTTTTAGAGAATGCCACAAGATTAAATGAGCCCTTAAAGTGTTATCTGGAGTTCAGCTTGGTTAGAAAAGTCTAAATTTACTAGCGCACTTATCACTATCTCCACAGGTTGACAATGCCGCTGTGAAATAAATCATGAAGCCTGGATCTACCGCTAACCTGATATTCAGTAAATGTCCACTAAAATAATTGCACAACCAATAACCATTTGAATACACATATGGCGCAGTCCGCGTGACCAAAAACTACATGCACAAAAGGAAGGAAATAGATCTGCCAAGAAGGTCGCATATGCAGAACACCACATAAAATTATATTTAATGTAGAAAAAGCACCATAATTGATAAACAGCAAGAAAATCCAACAAAAACTTCCAGTGAAGATATCCTCCAAAACTATGGTAAGTAAATTAAATAGACAACATTGTCTAGGGAAAGGTTGCAGCTGTGCTCGCATCCATTCATCCCAGCAGTCACACTTATAAATTATCTTCAGAACTCAATATTAATTATATTCTATACAGTCCAAAGAGGATTCCATGGGACCACTATTAATGGTATGTATATCCACTGGTATGGGTGCAGGGACTAAAAATGTGGCTTCCGTATTAGAGAACAGTCCAGAATTGATATATATTGGGTAGTAGGTTCATTCAAATACTTCCTACTGTCCTGGAGCTATACTCTTAAAGGTGTTTAGGCAATGATAACAGGCCATGCCTGATGGATTAGAGTTAAGCACGGTAAGATCACCATGGTGCATGAAAGTTCCTTGAGGATAGTTGATCAAGAAGGGAGGATGGTGGGAAATTTAGAGGTCTTGTAACGTGAGGGGGAGAAGAAAACAAGACCATTCTGATTTACAGCATAATAGCCTCTAATGACATTCTAGATTGTGCATAAATGAATTCACTGACATCTCACCACCTCTGCTGTTTTCATTTAATCATCCACCTGTCACTCCCAGCTCCTCTATGTAGATTGCAGATAGACATTAAAGGGTCAGTTAAGGTTGTTGTTTTTTAAATAACAAATATGTCATACTTACCTCCACTGTGCATTTTGTTTTGCACAGTGTGGCCCCGATCCTCATCTTCTGGGGTCCCTCGGCGCCTATCTTGGCTCCTCCTTGCAAAAGCTAACCCTCTTCTGGGAAGCCCTCTCCCAAGGGGGTTAACTTGCGGGCGCAATGCCGTGTGATACAGTGTCGGCCATAGCCGCCCAGTGTATCACTCGACCCCAACCCCCGCGAGCCGCGTCAATGATTTGATTGACAGCAGAGGGAGCCAATGGCTGCGCTGCTATCAATCATCCAATGAAGAGTCGAGAACAGTCAAGAAGACCGGGGCGAGAACCCAGTGCGTTCGCGGGCTCAGGTAAGTAAACAGGGGGGCTGGGGGGCTTGTAAGTGTGTCACTTACTAGATGGATCACCAGGTGAAAAAAATTAAAAAAGGAGTAGTAAGCTACAATATATTACACTTTGTTTTTTTGTTTGAATATGTTTTTAGCTCACAAAATAAATCAACTTGCAAAAATTCTATGAATTATATTTTGCAAGTGTGAATGTTCATTTTAGTTTTTCATTTGCAATTCTATACAAGCACACCCTAAACTCATTACATTTGTATGCCAAACTTGGATTACACTGACCTTTGATACAGTGTTGAAATCACATTACACCAGAGAGTAATACACAGCGCTATCATCATAAAGCAAGGAAAACATATACCTTTGCTACATGGAACAAATCCAGCACACTCACTGAAATACTTTCCATTGTACAGACCACTGCAGCGATAAAACTGGCATAAACACATATTCCATCCAGTGTATGCTAACATATTCTCATTTTTAATCTGCCTACACATGCTAGAGTAATTCAGCCTATTATAAATATTAAGCTGAAAGCAGTGCTAGCTTATCAAATAGGTAGGGTAGGCACTGGCCTATGGGCCCCAAGCTGTTTAAGGGCCCTGCAATCTGCAACAACAGAATAAAATAATATTGATTTAAACTAGAAAAATATTTGCAATGAAGCTTTCCTAAATAGTGTACAAAAGAGAAAAAATAAATGAAGACTTTACATTAAAACCTCTATAGAGAATATACTGTATTAATGTAATGTACCCAATAACAATTAAAAGTAGATAAACCATAGACATTAGGTTCACGTTACAGTTTGTGTCTTAAAAGCTCATCTTTTCTCAGATGTCAGTTTGTAAAAAAAAATTGGTGCAATCTATGAACGAATAATGTACAAGTGATAGTCATCTTCACCTAGCAGCCAATGTGCACACTACTTAGTTCAATGTTGTTTCACTCCATAAACCTGCAAGGGGGGCCCAAGGTTTCCACCACTTAGGGGCCTCCACCGAGTTTAATCTGGCACTACCTGAAAGATCACAATCCCTGAATATAATGATCCAGTGATATTGGAAAGCATCATCATTGTGCATTTACAAGAAGTAAATTAGGTCATAAGTAAAAATGTCACACATTTAGCCTGTGGCTATACAGGCTACTGATGAAAGGAAGCATATGATTCACACATGTAACCAACTGGGATATGTTCAAATGATTTCCTAAAAAAAATCTACACTTTATATTTCAATGTTAGACCCAGAAGCTATGTAAATCTTATGTTTTTAAAGTATACGTAACTGGCAACATACCAAATTGTGTTTTTTTACAGCAAAGTGGTTCCTAAAACCATGCAAGTTGTACTACAAATAGTGCAAAAATGTTGATGGGACTTTTAAGATGCCAATATGAATTTAGACCACAGAAAACATATAAAAACAAATCTTAAAAACGAATTTGATCTTTAAAACACATTAATTTTAAGCTGTCACAAAGTTGTTATTACATTACAACACAGGTTCTTCAACGCATACATTTATAACTTCACAATCTGACACAATGCATGTTCATAAAGTTTCACAGAGCCTGAAGAAGTGGGCTTCATGGCCCATGAAACACGTTGTGTATAATTATATTACAATATTATACAACTATTTATAATAAGTGTAAAAATGTTGAAGGTAATCATGGCAGGCTGCAAAGTTTTATATCTATATACAGTGAGGTTAGCTGCTTCCAGGTAAACAGGCTGTCAGAACCTGGGTCTGAACCTGCAAACTCTGCTGTGTCTGGCGATATCTTTTCTGGTTGAGCCACCTGGGATCAGTGGCGGCCCGTCCATAGGGGGCGCCCGGGCGCCGCCCCCCCCCCCCTCCTGTAGTAAAAAAAATGTCATTTTTACTTTTTAATGCCTGCAGTAATGGCGGCCGACAATAGAGGGCGCTGCAATGTCACCCCCTCTCGCAAATAACATACATTCATTGCATTGCATGAATGTATGTTATTATTGTTGCCAGCTGCCACTGGTGTATTCAGAAAACCGGCCATTTGGGCGCCGATTACCCGAATAACGGCTCTAATAGGCTTTCCGAGTACAGCCCTCCGGCTCTTGGATGTCTATCCTCGGAACGCACGGGGGGGGGGGGTTGCGTTTCTTTGGATAAGACTGACGGCCGTTTCAGCCAATCAGGTTCCTGGATTCTAGTTATCGGTAACCTGATTGGATGAATTGGATGAAGCGTCACCAAGGCGGGAGAAGACATCGGGGATGTGGAAGCATTAAGGTACGTGCATATTACGGGGCACAGTGGCAACAAGGGCACAGACACACAGAATAGTGTAATGATTCTGTTAACAAACGAGTAAATACCTATTAAATTCCTTCATCTATATCACCTCCGGCATTCTAGTTTCTGTTCTCTCATTCACTTCCTGGTTTTTATCACTTTTCATGTAAGAACTACATTTCCCAGTATGAATTGCGGCACGCCCAGTAATTCACACCTCCTTGAAGTCTCTAACACGTAGAGAGTGTCCTGCCACACAGATGTAGTTCCCAGGAGGGGGCGAGCACGTTACTGACCACCGCAGTAAAGTCTCCCTTCACGGTGGTCAGTAAAATCAGACAAGCAGGAAGTGAACAGAACAGAGAAGAAATTGAGCAACTTCTGAGCAAAAACGAAAAAATGAGGAAGTGAAAAGAGGAATGTCTGCAGGTAAAGGATGCTTATTATGAAAACATGTTTTTTCCTTTACAACCCCTTTTTAAGTATATACCCAGATATTTGATTTATTTCTTTTTTTGTGCCTAGGAGAAAGTGAAATTAGTCTTAATGCATACATGCAGTATGAATCTCCTTTAACAGATTGGGGATAGTGAATGAGTGAAGAAAATTTTTCTGCCAAGATGTGGCCATTATCACATCATAAAGGGAGATTTTAATAATTTATATGACAGTTGTCCCACCACTTTTAAAATGGGAGTTTATTCTTCAAAAACATAATTTTTTAACATGGTGAATGTTGAATGTAATTGACATTTGGAATCTATTCCACCCTATTGAGGGGGAATTTACACATTTTTCTCACATTCATAAATCACTGTCCAAGTCCACTGTCCTGTGTACATCTCAATGGTATTCAGAGTGGGAACAACCAAAATTCACAAGATGGTAATATCTGATCATGCACACGTTTCCTTGATATTCTCAGATATGGTACCTAGAGGCAACATTAGAACATGGTATGTCCCATTTTATTTGTCTCAAAGTAAAGGTTTTCTACAAATAGCAAAGGAAGCATGGTCAGACTGTTCAATACTGTGTCAAAACAGTCACATTTTCTGTGGTCTCTATTTTGTTCTGTATTATTTAGGGATGAGGCATAGTTATCACTTTTTAGGTCCATGATAGCCATTTCATGGTGACATCATTTATTAATGGTCAAACTATGAACACTGTACTGTAGCTCATATGGATCCCAACTTATTTTGGGAGATAGGAAAGGCATTTATTAGAGGCAGATTTATTTCATAAGTGACTGCATATAAGAAAATTTTGAAAGAGTCCAGTTTTAAGTACATGAAGCTCAAGGTAGGCTAAATTAACCGCTTGCCGACTTGTACGTCCCCTTTAAATCACGTGTTTGTGGTGGCACAAGCTCCGTGATAGTGACTGTGGGTCCCACAGACTCGATGTCCATTGGGTGCCCGCGACCGTGTAACAGAGCTGCAGAACAGGGGGATGCTTGTGTAAACCAGGCATTTATCTGTTCTTCCTTGTGACAGGACACTGATCTACTTCTCCCTGTCATCAGGAGCAGTGATTAGTGTCATGTCACATGTAGCCCAGCCCCCCCCCCACAGTTAGAATCATTCCCTAGAACACACTTAACCCCTCCCTCACAGTAATCAGTGTGTTTTTATAGCACTGATCGCTGTATAAATGACAATGGTCCAAAAGATAGCTTCAAAAGTGTTCAATGTGTCCGCCATAAATGCTATAATTCTATCCCCTATTTTGTAGACGCTATAACTTTTGCAAAATCCAATCAATATATGTTTTTGCAATTTTTTACCAAAAATATGTAGAATACATATTTTTGGGGGATATTTATTATAGCAAAATTGTCACTCTTTTTTTATTTATAGCGAAAAAAATGAAAACCACAGAGGTGATGAAATACCACCAAAAGAAAGCTCTATTTGTGGGGAAAAAAAAGACTTTTAATAAATGGACACTTGCCTGTTCAGGGTGCCTGCGATGTCAGCAGCCGAAGCCGAGCAATCGCTAGGCTCTCGGCTTCCCCCGCCACCATCCTCGGTGAGGAAACCAGGAAGTGAAGCATTGCAGCTTAATTTCCTGATTCCCCTATTGTGCACGCGTGAGTCGCGCTGCACATTCTCACTGGTCTCCGCTCTCTTCTGAGACCTGTGTGTTTCCCAGAAGACAGTGAGGGGGGAGTGACGTAGACCCCCACAGATTCTGCGGGGGTCTGTGCCCGGAAATGGGTGCAAATACCTGTATTATACAGATACAGATTGTCTGGAGCAACTGCATACTGTATATATGAATGTGCAGTATCATGTAAGGATGCTAGCTAGTCTGTGTAAGTGGGTTGGTCATTCCACTTGTATATCTAAACTGAAGGAGGACTCAGGTACCTATTCAAACTCCCCTAAAAAGATTATGCATATTCTAGAAAAGTATTATACCTCACAATATTCACAAGATGAGTTAGAGCAGTGGTCTCCAAACTGTGACCCTTTGCTTGCTTTCATCTGGCCCCTGGAGGGGGGAAGCCCAGATGTCCACTGAAGGGTGCAATTTCTCCCAATGACACCAATTATGGGGCCCAATGACGGCGTACAATTCCTCCCAATGACACCATCGATGTGGCTCAGTTCCTCTCACTGACACCAAAGGCAGAGCATTGTTTACTCCCACTGATGCAGGGACATTTTCTACTCCCAAAAGCCATGGTCCACCCCCCCCCCATGTCTGAAGGACAGTAAACGGGCCCTTTGTTTGGAGACCTTTGAGTATAAAATAGGGGAAGGATATTTGGCAAATATACCATTGTCAAGGGTTCATCCCTCTAAACTGGAAAGATTAAATAGCAAAAGGAGGAGGAAGCAGAATTTAAGAGTACACTTAAATATATGGTTTTCCCCTTGAATTTTTTCTCTTTCAATAGTTTTTTATTGAGTTTATGGATAAGGTTACAGCAAGTACATAAGCGTCAGAAATTACAATAGCCCCAAGGGGCGACGCAAACAATTTTACAAACAAAGCAAAGAATATAATGAAAACAATAATAACCTATAATGGAGAGGTAATTCAAATATTATGACTGCCTGGAAAACAGTCTGATTGGCATATTTTAGAGCTCTCACAGATGTGGAGCCTCATTACCTTGTAGAAAAAGCCCGGGGCCAAGGGCAATCCGGAACCCACACCCTCAGCACCCCTCTTGGGAACATGCTGCGCCAAGAGCAAGGTCCCCGACTCCCCCAGACCCTGTCCCGATCCCATACTACCCTTACTAATGTGGGTAAGAAAGCTATATTATTGTAAGGGTCACACAAGGAATACCCCCCCCCCAAAAAAAAACTATTTGAAAATAGAAACCATGCAACATTCGCTTATGTAGATTGTTAAAAATACAAAAACAAACAGGGATAGTAAGAGAGGCAAAGAAAGAAGGAAAGGAGAGGAAGAAGAGGGGGGACAGGGGTAAAGGGAGGGGGGGAAGCATAGTGCCTAACTCCAATCAAAAATTCAGTCAAGCGCCATTAGGTTCAGGGGCAAGGTGAATACCAACATATTCAGCCCAAGGAGCCCAAATCTCATGGAACATCACTGTGGTATCAGCCAGTATGCTGGATAATTTTTCTTGAGTCATGATCCATGAGATTTTCTTTTTAACAACCGATAATGTGCGGCTTGGGCTGTTTCCAAGATTTGGCAATGGAGATTTTGGTGCCAAGTAAAATAAAGTGGATCAGCTTTTGTGTAGTTCTAGAAAGCTGTGGGATATGGGCATTCAATAAGGCCACATCGGGGGTCCTTGGGATCCGACATCCGGTCACTCCGTAAATTATGTTGAAGATGAGTCTCCAGAAGGAGCGGATTCTGGGACACTCCCACCAGATGTGGGCCATGGTGTCCCGGAGCTGGCAACCCCTAAAGCAAAGGGGATCTGCATCAGGAAACATGGCGGCCAATCTGGAGGGAGTGAGATACCATCTGGTAATGACTTTAACATTTGCCTCCACTAAGGAGA
Source organism: Rana kukunoris (assembly GCA_029574335.1). Taxonomy (NCBI): domain Eukaryota; kingdom Metazoa; phylum Chordata; class Amphibia; order Anura; family Ranidae; genus Rana; species Rana kukunoris. Next base: position 281,192,841 of record CM056059.1, read on the forward strand.
TACTTTGAATGCCCTGGAATGATCTGGAGACGGCTTTGTGCCAAGTCTCCAAGCTAATACTGCTCTGAAAGTCAGACTCCCAAGCCTTCATATAAGACGTTTTATCTGTGGGGCGAGTGAGGGCCGAGTACCCCATGAATTTTTTAAGACGATAGTTCCAGTCTTTACTCTTCTGTACACTATGTGGGAGGGGCTCCATATTTGCATTCTAGATTGGAAGCCTTCATACTTCATACATCATGTGTAACTCACCTTAGAACAATGCCCTTCCAGCGGCGAGCTGTCACGGGGCTTCATCCGGTCTTCCTTCCTGGGTTCACAGACCCCAGCTAAGTGAGTGGCTGAGCCATGATGACATCACTTCTGTGCATGTGTGCGGGAGCCGCAGTTTATGGCATAGGACTCTAAAGGAACGGCCTCAGTGGCCGTTCCTTCAGAGTGCCTACAGCGGTGACGTTACCTGCTGCATGTACAGTAAATATCTCCTAAACGGTGCACATTTAGGAGATACTTACAGTACCTATAATTAAGCCTATAGGTAAAGTTCATGTATGGGAGTTTACTCCCACTTTAAATGTTTGTGCAAAGTTATGGCTGCTATGGGCTTTTCTGGTAATACCTTGGATTTCATTAAAAAAAGTGTTTTCCCTCAGCTATGATTCACAGTATGAATTATCACAGGCGCTTCACCACTTTCATTTTACTTTGTTATTGAACCCCATATAAATGTCTACATCTCAAAAGATAATAAAAATAGGAAAAATATATATTAAAACTGCACTATTCACAAATAATTTATTAATTTTCCCATCACAGTATAAATTTCCCCTTATACATCTATACGTTATAGAAATTGGGTACAAAATATTCCTTTCATAGTAGTGAAGGAATAAATTACATATTTAGGGATAAAAATCAGTAATACTTCATCCTCATTGTATGCGTTGAACTATCCACCATTCATAAGTAAAATAGTTAAAGAATTGGAAATGTGGGCGGACGGATATTCCCCCTTTTTTGGTGGGAGAAGCCATCTTATTAAGATGGTGAGTTTAGCTCACCTTCTCTATCCCTTACAAACATTACCAATTCTTCCTAAAATTACTTTTTTTTCCCCCTATCAAAACAAAAAACATGTTATCCTTACTGGCCCCTCCCTCCTGTTCAGTGCCCCCACAGCAAGCAGCTTGCAATGGAGATACCCGAGCCAAGTCACAGTTCCATGTGTCCATTCAGTCAAGGACCCCTGACCCGGCCCCGCCCCTCTTCCCTGATTGGCTGACTTACTTTGATTGACAGTGTTATGGGTTGTAAAGAAATAATATATTATACAGTATATTCACTGGCAAAAATGTGAGGTTCGCTTAGGCCTCAAAAACAGATTAATTCAACTACAGTGGAACCTCGGTTTAGGAGTAACTTGGTTTGAGAGCATTTTGATTTGCGAGCAACTTTTTTTTTAAATTCTGACTCAGTTTTCGAGTGTTGACTCGCAAGACAAGCAGAATTCAAGCTAAATAAGCCGCAGTACCTCACTTGGCCTGAGGTACGGGGCGCAGAAGCCGAGTAGAGCCGAAAATAGGCCTGCAGTACCTCATTTGGCCTGAGGTACGGAGATGCAGGAAACAAGCTGAAGGGCCTTTTCGAACGTTTTCAGCGCTCTCTGGCACCCCCACCTCTGCCCGCATTCGGTATTGCACACCATTGAAGTCAAAGCGGAACAAATTATCTTCATTTTCATTGACTTCAATGGGAAAACTCGCTTTGGATAACGAGCATACTCCTGGGAGGGATTATGCTCGTAATCAGAGGTTCAACTGTATTGCTCTGTTGAAAATATTTCAGAGAAAAACACATGAGCTCATGTTTTTCCAAGTCCTCAGTGCATAAACCACTAAAACCTTTAGGCCACGTACACACGATCAGTCCATCCGATGAGAACCGATCGTATGTACACGGCCTTACAAGCCTTTTTTTTGAGACTACTGGAACAATGGTAACTTTCGTCACCAAACAAGAAGATTTGTACTTATATTTGCTGGATATACAGTAGTGACAAATACAGCCATCGGGACAAAAAGTTATACAGGCTGCTATTATATAGAACAAACGTTATCTAGCAAACCCCATTGTTATGAAAGTATAGGATTTATTTGAACAAGCTGAGTCATCTTCAAAACATCCATTGGACTGCTCAAAGTCCATCTCAACACATGGTGTAAAAGATTTGAAGTTATGCAAGCCAGAAACATTAAAAATACCTACATGTTATTTATAAATCATTTAAATAAAGATATTTTCGGTCACAGAGATGATTATAATTTTAGTATCTGATGACCTAAGAACTTTGTTATAAGAAAGAAATCTATATACATACATATAGACAATCATTTTGTGTGATATCGATATATATAACCTGTGTTATTTCTAGACAACCAGTTTAAAAGATATACACTTTTATAAACATTTTTATGTTATGCCTATGAATCAAAATTATACTGAGCGTATTTTATAGGATATTCTTCTCACCATTATATAAAATAATACATATTATGAAAAATAGAATATATTAATTAAAGCAATAAACTCAAAACACATGTGAGACCCCTGATGGTTGAAGCTGATATTACCTGAAAAAACATTGGCTCCCATAAAAAGTTAATGATTAGATCCTGCTTACCAATGAAGAAGAAACACATACCTTTTGGGCAGAGCTTATTATAATTTTTATGATCTCATTGTCTGAGATAGTATTTAGGACAAGAAAAATGAGATAGACACGAGTAGGGATGAGCTTCGTATTCGAGTCGTACTCATGTTCGACTTGAACATCGTATGTTCGATCGTTCGTCGAAATACGAACAAAACGGGTCGTTCGTGCCAAATTCGAGTTACGTTTCACAGAACATAATTTACTGCGGCATCGCTGGCTGATGATTGGCCAAGCATGCACTATGACCCGCATTATTGGCCAATCACAGCACGCAAAAAACGGAGGGTGGCTTTGACCAATTATGGCTCAGGGGGTTTAGTACACGCCCCACACTATAAAAGGCAGCCTGCAGGTCGGCCTTGTGTAGTGTGTTGCGGCGGTGGTTAGAGAGAACAGAGAAAGACAGAGTGAGTGTCATTTTTTGCAGTTAGATAAGGCAGGCAGACAGGCTAGTAAGTTAATGTTACAGTGTGTAGAGGATATATATACATCCCAGGTGTTGTACATATATTTATAAACTGTATAGTTTAGCTAGATCAGTTCTTCCTAATTTACTGGCAGGCAGGTGACTGTGCTATTTAAAGACGTTTTCACAATCATACTATAGACACCCAGCAGGTACAATATTTAAAGGAATTTTTCATTTTTTTTATTATTATTATTTAGGCATCATTAAAATCACTGCTCCTGAATTTAATGATGCTTAAATAAAAAATAAAAAAAGGAAAAATGACTTTAAATATTGTACCTGCTGGGTGTCTATAGTATGCCTGTGAAAACGTCTTTGAGAACCCCAGTCTTTCAAGACCCGGTTTCTCAAAGACGCTTTCACAGGCATAATATAGACACCCAGCAGGTACAATATTTAAAGGAATTTTTCTTTTCTTTTTTTATTTAAGCATCATTGAAATCACTGCTTCTGAAAAATTGATAAAAATTGATACATGTTCACTGGGGCAAGACCCGGGTTCTCAAAGACATTTTACGACAATAACTTGCATATTAGGCTTTAAAATTAGCACTTTTGAATTCGAACGTTCGAGTCCCATAGACGTCAATGGGGTTCTAAATGTTTGCGCGAACGTTCGGTCTGTTCAAAGGTTCTGGTGAGAACTGAATGGGGGGGGTGTTCGGCTCATCCCTAGACACGAGCAGGGACACACCCGGGGGGGAACCGCTCCGATACTTGGAACTCAGAGGTCGCAAGATGTAATTCCTCTTTAAGAGTATCCATTTTGTTAAAAGCCACAGCAGCTATTTTAACTCTGGTAGCCAGCCATTCGGAACAGTAGCCATTTTGGAATGGGTAACTATGTCAGGTTGACTTGATCTTGTATGTTCTCTAAAATATTGATGTATTGAATGTTCTACATTTGATAATTATTCTCCCAAATCAATAACCGTCTTTTAGATTTTTCTCTAAAGATTCAATTTTTCATAACATTTTTCTTTTTGCATAGCTTCCAGTTTTATTGGCAAAAACAAACGTCTAATTTATTTCACATTGTTAATCACTTACTTACCTGCAGTATAGCAACGGTTGGATGTGTGAAATACAGACGTTCTGTTTAAATTGTAATTTTCACAAGGTTATCGATTCTACCAAGAATTATCACAGTGATATTAAGTCAAGGGTATTACACGCCCACTTTGTGGGTGTTTCTATGGATTTTCAAGACATTCATGTAGTGCAATCATTATTTTAAATTTCATGTTAATATTTGTTTTTTTGTCAACCAATAAATGTAACTATTTCATATGATCACAGGTCACCGTGGGTAAGTTTCATATGTATGTATGTGTCATATAGATCATTTTGTATCTTAAAAATATTCTCAATATATACTCAATAATAAATACTGTGCGAGAAAACTGACCTTAAAGCGGAGCTCCACCCGCATTTTTTTTTTCAAAGTCGGCAGCTACTAACAGTGTAGCTGCTGACTCTGAATAAGGACACTTACCTGTCCTAGGCGTCCGCGCTGACGGTCCCCCCGATGCCGGTCCCACGATCGCTCCGGGTCCCGCGCCGCCATTCACACTATGGGAAACAGGCAGTGAAGCCTTACGGCTTCACTGCCCATTTCCTACTGCGCCTGCGTGAGTCTCACGCTGGCTTGTGAATGGGCGCGCTGCTCTCTGAGAACACACACAGTTCCCAGAAAGCAGCGCGCCCCATTCACAAGGAGAAGGACAAGAAGAAAAGACACCGCGGTGTGAAAGAGGCAGATTACGGACTTCCGCATAGCAACAGGTATTTCGGGTGAGTATTTTTATTTTTTTCACGTTTTTATTTTTTTAAGACTTTTGGCCAAATGTGGTTTTCCTGGGTGGAACTCCACTTTAAAAAGCACAACAGCAATGGGAGCCAATGGCGCTGCCGTGTCTCTCGTGGACAGATTAGGGGGGGCTTCATAAAATGCATTAACATAAAAAAAAACTTCTGCCTTTACGACCCCTTTAACCTCCCTGGCGGTATGATTATTTCAGATTTTAGGTGCTGAAAGCGGTATCATTATTTTGCATGGAAATTTGGCGTTTTACATTGTAGGCCTGTAATTCTTAAGAATAACTCACTTAAATCTGTCCAAACAAGAGTCTAGTAGACATCCCAGGTATGATAAAGTTTGAAAAACAAAATCATAAATTATAATATAATAAATAACTATAAATAATTATACCAAATAATATAATTATAATAAAAAATATTCAATAATGTAATCAAATCAAAAACACTGAAATTTGCTCACTTGCAGAATTGTCACCATCATTACTTTTATTTTTTTTATGACGAATTTCCCCACAAATCGCTATCCTTCAATTCTGCAAGTGATTATAATTTATTATTGCTGTTTTCTAGCTGCTCTAAAACCACTTATGACATAAAGGGACACTTTTGGTTGCTATGGACAATCTACAGTTTTCAGGCAGAAAGAACAGTTTTTATTATACAAAAGTACATGCAGGGCACTGGGCACACCACTAGGGACAAAGGGGGTGTGTATTTTTTTACATACAATACTTTACTCTTTAAGATTACAGTATACTGTATGTAATGTGTTTATTTACTTTTTTGAATTTGGCACCGTTCTCCGCCCCCGTGCGTTGTAACGTCGCAGGGAACGGAGATCAGCGGCACACAGGGACCCTGTGTGAATCGAGCGAGGACGCCGCTCGCTCACACAGCGGGGAGGCATCGCAGGATCCAGGGACTAGGTAAGTAACTTTGTCTGTGGCTGCTGCGAGGCGATCCCGAGTCTGGCTCGTGGATACCGCTTTTGGTAATGAAATCTTACCCCGAGCCAGACTCGGGAATACTGCCAGGGGGGTTAAGCATAAAAATGTGAGTCTGAGCATGAAGGCTGTGACTAGGTTTTTGTGGCATGGGAAGAGACCACAAGTGTCAATATTTACTTTCTAGTTGCCAAAGAATAAAGGTGGTCTTGGTCTTCCGAATACTGGACTTTACAATCTGGCTTACTTATTGAAACATGCCTTGGATTGGCTAACATAGTCGTCAAGGTATTCTAATTTAGATATAGAGACATAACAAGCCTCTCCCTAAAGTCTTTCTGCATTAGGCAGGCCATACGTGCTTCATTTTCTTTTGTTCAGCCAACAAGTTGAATGAAAAAAAAAAATCCTGCAGAGCTATTGTGTTCTAACAGTAGGGAGGCTTTTCCACCATCAGAATACACTCATAAGCACCACTGGCTATATATCAGGCGACACCAATCAATCGAAAATTTTCCAACAGGCTTGATGTACAGAAGTCGATTGAGAGATCAATGTCTATACATCCAGCCTTCCCATAGAAGGAACGAAATTCATCCGGTCTCTTCTGAACCAGCCAAATTTTGTTTCATCTATGGCTGGCTTTAATAGATATTTGTTACCAGGTATGAAAACAAATGTTCCAAGGATTTTAAGGGGGGGGGGGGGGGGACAGACACAATGAACATCTCCATAAGTTTCAAAGTATTTTTCCAACTCACGATAATCCATCACTCCTACATCTTGCCCCCCATTTTCCTGACCTGCAGGGCTGCATGCTTGGATATGGGTCTGGTATGGATTTTGGGGGGGAAAAAAACACAGCCTTTTTTTATTTAAATTTGGCATGAGTTCTCCTCAAAATTCATACCAGACTGAATGGTCTTTTTTTTACAATTTTTTTTTTTTTTTTTTAACATTCAGCTGTCAGCAGGGGGAACTCATTGGTTGTTAAGGACGTGGCGGGCTGCTTCCCATCTCACTCTTTAGCAACCTGATATTTACACAAAATGCATAAAACAGCATGCAAAAAAGCACCTGAAAACAGCATCAACCACACAGATGTGGACTTAGGGTCTTGTTGTAGTTACAGAAACTATGTTTTTAGATGCACTTGACAGGAAGTGGCGACTACTCTATGGTGTTGATTTAATAGAACTGCAGTGTGGAAAATGTAGTGCAGCTCTGTCTAGAAACAAATCAGCTTTTTGCTTGTCAAAGCCAAATTGTACAAGAATTTAGAAGCCGATTGGCTACCATCCATGCCGAGCTGCACCCTATTTTGTACTCTCCAGTGTTAGTCAATCAACCCCTATAGCCGAAATACATCAGCGACACTTTTTCTTAGGCACTTTACACTGTGATTGGACACAGCTGATCACATGGTCTAAACAGGAAAAGCCATGTATCAGCTTTTCCTCCACTCGCACCGACAGGTGCGAGTAAAGGCAAGCCGATTGGCTGCTCTCCTGACAGGAATTATCAGTGCAGCGCCCCTGAGGATGCTTACCCATGGCCACCAGGGATGCCAATCAGTGTCCATTAGGGATGGCACCGTACCCAGTGCCTCCTGATCAGTACTGCCTCATCAGTGAAGTAGAAAATGTACTTCTTTCAAAAGTTTTGCAACAGAACCAAAAGAAAAATGTATTTTTTTTCAAAATGTTCTGTCTTTTTTTTTTATATTTGTAGCGGAAAAAAAATTAAACCTCAGTGGTGACCAAATACCACCAAAGGAAAACTCCATTTGTGGGAAAAAAAATAAATGATAAAAATTTAGTTCATTCAAGATGTGATGCCACTGAAAGCTGAAAATTGGTCTGGGCGAAAATGTATAATTACCCTATAGTAAAGTGGTACAAAAAAAAAAACACACCACACCTCTAACTGAACAGGGTTACATGATCCTCGTAAACACCATCCAGCCTCTTGCAGTTGCTAAACTATTGGTCTTAGTTTACTTTTATTAAAACAGCACAAGTAACAATTTTTGACATAGCAAAGGTTCACAGCATATGATGCCTCTCTTTATTACACTAGAAATGAAGTATTGATACCGGTTCCATGCCATCTTCTTTACAATATAATGCTGTACAGACACTAGGCTACAAAATTATTCACAGCAGCAGGGAACATGGCTTTCTGTGACATAATACTGTATTTGAGTTCAACTTCTCTGGTCACATCACTTCTTCTTTGTTGCCACAGCTTCTGCTAGTCGAGCTTCTGCAGCAGCTTGAAGTACAGCGCGACGCTCCTCTAGAAACTTTCCATACTCTTCTGGGCACAGGCTGTGGAGGAAAACAACAAAATCAAACACTGATATTAAAAAAAAAAAGTCTGAATAATAATTTTGCATATTTGTTTCAGATTAAAAGTATTGAAGCAAGTCAAAGTGTGGCAGGCACCTAGAATTTTCTAAAGGAAAGGTAAGCAATGACAGCCTTCATGTTTCTTCTTTTAAACAAAATGGGATTAAAGTGGATGTAAACCCCCAATTTTTTTTATTTTTTTGAGGTCACAATGTACAGTATAGGATTTCCTATCATCTGTGCCCAGTCTCGCCACACAGAGTTAATCCAACTCTAAGCAATCCTCTTATTGTTCAGTGAAATAAAACGGACTTACAGAGAAAAGCCTTAGTCCATTCCGCCCCCTTGCTGTGAGTGACAGGTTATTTATATATCTCATGCACTAGCCTGGAGACGGGCATTATTTTTTAAATCCCACCTCCGCTCCTTTTCTTTTTTTTAATCAATTCTTTATTTTCTACAGCAATAACAATATACATATGTACATTGGCACTTCCACTTTTCAATACAACTATTATGTTCTTCCACATTACCATTTACTACCACAGATTCACACAGTTGTATTATCTTACCAAACCTATACTACTCCTCATTTACTCGTGGTTCCTCATAGTTCTAATACAACGCTGTAGTATTTCCTTACTCTTAATGTAATTGTATTTTCCTTAACCAGTGATAGCCCTGATTGTCCTCCCAACCAGCTGCAAATTAGATTAATTAAATAATAAAAAAATAAAAAAAAATAAGGGAAAAAAAAGGGAAAAGATTAGAAAAAGGAAAAAAAAAAATATATATAATATTGTACTCTTCCCTGCCTCCCCCATCTCTGTTTAGAGGTTCTGTTCCCTATAATTAATATAGGGTGCCCAGACCTCCCAATACTTTTCCTCTTGCTCTCTCAACAACATGGTAAGATTTTCCATTTGTTGAATCTCCGTTATTCTCCCCATCCATTGTATTTTAGTTGGGGCAACCATACTTTTCCAAAGAATCGGAATACAGGCTTTTGCTGCCGTTAGTAGGTGTCTTAAAAGAGAGTTTTTATATTTTTCATTAGACAGCGGAATATCATTCAGCAAAAAAAGCTGCTGGGTTTTCTCCAAAAGGCACATTTGCAATTTCTTTGACTGTTTCAGATACCATCTTCCAAAACCCTTTCAGATCAGGGCAGTCCCAAAATATGTTTAACAAAGTGCCCTCTGCATTTTGGCAGCGCCAACACCGATTGGATACTGGTGGAAATATCCGATTCAGTACTGCCGGTGTTCTATACCACCTGGTCAAGATTTTATACCCTCCTTCTTGGTATCTGGTTGCCATTGACGCTTTATGCATAAATAAGAATATTTTCTTTTTCTGTGACTCAGAGAAGGTAACTCCCAGATCCCTCTCCCATGCTTGTAAAAAGGCAAATTCTTCTGGGGCTTCTGATTCTATCAGCAAGCAATACATGGCTGACAAAGAATGTCTCACTGGTTCCCCCTTTAAACATATCTATTTAAACCTAGACGATGCTCGTATTTCTGGCACCCGTTGGCAGAATTCAGTGTAAGGAATACATAGGGAAAATGCATGTTGACAAGGGGAGTATAGAGGAGGGCGGGGAGTCCACTGACATCACAACTCTTATGATTAAATACTGAATACAGTGTGAAACGCATTAACTCTGCCAGTATGCTGTGACATGTAGTGCTGTTTTTCTATCTTGGATTTTTACAATAAAGGCAATTTTTGTTCGGAGTGCGGCTGTCCAGAAGAATCCTCTCTTTTGTTTTGCAATCTCATATGCATTGCCTGCACCTGTGGTCCTGGGGAAGCATTTATTCTAAAGATTTCTACAATTCTACTTCCTTCTATTTTTTTTCCCTCTCTCAAGGTCCCCCAAGATTCGGTTCTTGATAGTAAAACATGTTTTTATTTATATGTGTGTGGATATAAAGTGAGTGCAGCCATCACTATTTAGTCATTTATATTATCATATTTTTCTGACACTTGGCGCAACCATTTTTTGTTCTTTAACCACTTAAGACCCAGACCTTTAGGCAGCTAAAGGACCCGGACAGTTTTTGCGATTCGGCACTGCGTTGCTTTAACGGACAATTGCACGGTCGTGTGACATGGCTCCCAAACAAAATTGGCGTCCTTTTATTCCTACAAATAGAGCTTTCTTTTGGTGGCATTTGATCACCTCTGCGGTTTTTATTTTTTGCGCTATAAACAAAAATAGAGCGACAATTTTGAAAAAAAAAAAGGCAATACTAATAGCGGCGATCAGCGATTTTTTTCATGACTGCGAGATTATGGCGGACACTTCGGACAATTTTGACACATTTTTGGGACCATTGTCATTTTCACAGCAAAAATGCATTGTTTACTGTGAAAATGACAATTGCAGTTTGGGAGTTAACCACAAGGGGGCGCTGAAGGGGTTATATGTGACCTCATGTCTAACTGTAGGGGAGTGTGGCTGTAGGTGTGATGTCAGCGATTGTGTATCCCTATAAAAGGGATCACACGATCTATGGCAGAGCCACAATGAAGAACGGGGAAGCTGTATTTACACACAGCTCTCCCCGTTCTTCAGCTCCAGGGACCGATCGCGGGACTCCAGCGGCAATCGGGTCCCATGGTCACGGAGCTTCGGACCAGGTTGCGTGCACCCGCCGGCGGCAAGCACGACTGGGCTTAAAGAGCCACGTACATGTATGTGCCCAGCCTTGCCATTCTGCCGACGTATACAGTCGTGAATGGGTCCTTAAGTGGTTAACAAAATAAGATTAATTTAAAGCTAAATTCCAAGATTACATTTTTTTTTTCTACATAGTTATTTTGGTCCATCACAGGACCCAGGAAACGGAGGATGATCGTAGTAGTGCTGGCTAGTACAGTGGTTCTCTGCTTCCACAGGGATAAAATAGGTGTGAAATATTTATACCACTGGACCAATAGAAATAGGAAAAAATAAAAAATACCTACAATTTAGCTTTACAAGTGTTTGTTTACCTTTACAGAAAATCTGTAAAAGGTGCCCTAGCACCAAACCCCCTACTCGCCCCCCAATGCTGTACTTACCTCTTGAGATCCTGAGCAGTCAAAACTCCCGCAATCCGCTCCAACTGGAATTTGAAATCCTTGCAGCTTTCTCTCCTCTCCGTCAATCGCTGCCAGTACAGACCAGAAGAATTCTAATTTGTCAGCATCGTCACGTGGACAGCGCTGGCCAATCTGAATCCATATGGTCCATACCGGCAAAAGAACAGGTTGTCCTGCAGATGTAGCAGTTACAGGCCTGAGACAAACCATTTACTACTGACAGGGGTATTTACAATGCTCAACTTTTATGTAAAATCTTTATCCCAAAAGAAAAAAAGTTTGCAACTGATTACAAAGCGCTAGCTAAAGTTTTGTTGCAATTTGTTAAAAAGGTATGGACCAAGGCATTGGGCAAAAGGACAAAGGCCCATCCATCGGTCCACTCTCTATTAGAGGAAAGCTAAAAATCAGAGCTGTGGAAAGTCTCTCAGGAGAAAAAAGCTATTTACATCAGATGAAATAGGTCTTTTAGTCTGTAAATCTTGCCTTTTCCATGCTTTATTACGGTAGGAGAGTGTTGCCACTCTAAATTTATATTTGGGGTGCAATGTTTGTATAAAGAATATTAAATACTATATGTTTACACATTGTTCTGGTATTATTTTTACCCCTCTTGTTTTACTGAAATGTTATTAAAAAAATGTCAATATAAGAAATAGGTATTTCAGGTACAGTAATAATAAATTGAGGGTTAGAGATCCAGGCTCGAAGCACAGTGCAATGCTGTTCGAGCCAGTGACAATAAAGCAGGGTAAAAATTGAACCTTGGGAACAAAGGTCCAGGTGAGGAGGGAGACTTAGCATGTTGGCTCCAGTGGTGGAGGGGGATCATGAGAGGGATAGCCGTTAGAATGGATAAATCTCCAATCATCATTCCCTACATCCTGATGACTGCCTGCACCTGCTCAAGTGACCCAGAAAAGGGCAGCCATGGAGTAAGGGAAATCCCCCAGGAACATCGCTCAGACTGCAGCAAAGGCAAGGCAAGCTGCCTCCAGGTGATGCAAATGCTTCTGATGTTGATTTGGCCACTGGGGGAGCAAAACCCTCCAGACTCAATTACCAGCAGAGTAGTTGCAGCCGATCCTGCCGAGGAAGGAAAGTGTAGTTCTGGGAAGATTACCAGAATCTGGCCTGTCACCCAGCACCACAGTTACTTGAAGGCAAAAAAAAACATTGCTGTTATCTTTACTGGCCAAATGTTGTGGCCACTCTAAGAGCTGGTTCACACAAGGGCAGCACGACTTTGGGGGCGACGCAGCAAGGCGATCTCAAGGTGACTTGCAAAATTACTTCTGTATTGAAGTCAATGCAAGTCGCCCCCAAAGTTGTACAAGAACCTTTTTTTCTAAGTTGGAGCGACTCGAGTCACTCCTATTAAACTGGTTCCATTGAATAGAGCGGAGCGCAACATGTCAGGCGGCCGAGTCGTCTGATGAGTCACCCCTGTGTGAACTAGCTCTTATGCCCTGTACACACGATGGGTTAGTCTGATGAAAACTGTCTGATGGATTTTTCCATCAGATATCTGATGAAGCCGACTGATGATCAGTCATGCTTACACACCATCAGTTAAAAAAAAAATAAAAAAAATTAAAAAAATAAAAAAATAAAGGATTGCGTCAGAACGCGGTAACGTAAAACACAACGACGTGCTGAAAAAAATGAAGTTCAATGCTTCCAAGAATGCGTGGGTTTTTAATCGATGGACGTACCCACAGACGATCGTTTTTTTCTATAGATTTTTTATCCATCAGATAATTTTAAAACAAGTTCCTATTTTTTTAACCTATGGATAAATAACCGATGGGGCCCACACACAATCTGTTTGGTCTGATGAAAACGGTCCATCAGACTGACCTATCGTGTGTACGCAGCATTAGGCTCCATGCACACTGAAACTCATGAACTGAAGTTTATTGGCGTTTGGGTATTTTTTATTTTTTTTTAAAAGTCCATAAACTGCACTCAATGTTAGCCAGTGGAGATTATGGTCTTTTTTCCTGAACGGCAGAAATTTGCGTTCAAAGTGACATTTTTCAGCAGGGGGAAAAACGCAAAACGCCGAAAATAGCAGCTTGCCAGCATTGTTTGATCCATAGAAAAAAATGCTACACTGAAAAACGCTAATAAGCGCTTTTGCAAAAACGCTAAAAGACATTGAAAGGCTCCCTGCAAAACTACTGCTTTTTTAGCCTCCAGTGTGCATGGAGCCGTATTGTCAAATTGCATTCTCACATTAAAAATATTAAAAGGAAAAAAAAAAAAATTCTCGTCATACTTTCTTAGCATTAGACAAATAACTGAGAGGTGTATTGCACATAGGGATAAATGGCAAAACCTGAAGTATGTTTTAATCTTTTGCTTGTCCCTAGAGTCCAACTCCTGCAGGTTGCACAATACCCATTGGTCTGATCTAGCGGTGTCCAACAAAATAATAAAACTATACAATTGGTAGTCTGGAAAGGCCTAAAGAAATAATTTGTGTTCCAGCAACACAGGAAAGTACAGCAGTTCTTCATGTCAGCTTGTTCAACAGCAGGCCCTTTCCTCTCATGCCACGTACACTTGTTAAATGTCATATGCCTGCCTCAATCACTGGTTAATAAAAAGTGTAATGAAACACACTGACATTCCTGCATACCCGAGACAGCCCCCGATAGTAAATTAAAAAAAGAAACGCAAAAAAATCTGCAACAGTGCCTAAGCAAAAAGGTTTTGGTTAGTCTTTATTATCTTCTATATCCTGTTCTCTGAGCGATAGCTACACAAGCCTGTCCTCCTGCCTAGGCGGTGATATGGCGGTCTGCCTTCTGAATGCCACAAAGCAAATCTTTCATGTCCAAAATATAGGTTAAAAATGCTGACATCTCCTTAAATTGTACTTGCTTGGCGGTCATAGTCAGATTTACGCTTTCACAACTTTGAGTCGCTGACACTGAACAAGCACATAGATGTTGAATTCCAACTTTTGTTGCTGAAGACAGTTTTGTGACCATGACCAGAAGCTACACACTGCCCTCTAGTATTTGCAGAAGGTGTTTAGCAACAACAGTCTGTCTGCCTCTCCTGACAGATATACATTGAGTTTCTGCCTGAATTCAGTTTTTTTAATCATCTGCCCATTTTTCTTTTGCAAAGGTCACAACCTGGAAGTATCACACAGTAAGATGCAGCCCGCTTTCAGGGATTATGGGGGAAGAAAGGGCACTTCTTATGCCTCGTACACATGACCATTTTTCTCAGCAAAAAAAAAACGTTTTTCCCCCGACGAGATTCCTCTCCAGCCTGGCTTGCATACACACGTTCATGCAAAAAAAACGTCTGACCAAAGCGCAGTGACTTACAACGGAACTATAAAGGGGAACGTTCCTTTCAAATGGTGCCACCCTTTGGGCTGCTCTTGCTGATCCTCGTGTTAGTACGTTTGGTGAGAGACGATTTGCGCTTTTCAGTTTTTGTGCTTTTCAGTCTGTCAGGCCGTGTACACACGGCAGAGAACCTCGACGGGCAGAACACATCGTTCCGCCCGTCGAGGTTCTCTACCGGCCGTCGAAATCGGCAACCCGCCCGTCGGGAATGGCAACCAGCCATTCATCCAGGCGGGCCGTCGAGCAAATAGAGAGCGTGCTCTCTATTTCTGCTCGACGGGCTTCCCGACGGGATGCTCGCCGAGAGCGTACACACGGCCGAGGTCCTCGCTGGAATGCAGCTTCCAGCGAGGTTCTCGCTGGTTTCCAGCGAGAACCTCGGTTATGTGTACGCCGCCTTACAGAGCGACGAATGTGTATCTCCATTCCAAACACTAGTTTTACCAGAACGAGCGCTCCCGTCTCATACTTGATTCTGAGCATACACGTTTCTTTTCCCTCGGAAAAGCATACACATGACCGTTTTTCACAATGAGAAAAAGACTGACGGGAAACACGACGAAAAAAAAAAAAAAAGAGCTGGTTTCAATTTTTTGCGGGCAGTTTTGTCGTCAAGAAAACTGCTAGGGAGCCAACACATGACAGGTTTTCATGACCAATATATACGAATAAAAAAAAATGGCAGTTTTCTCGTTGTGAAAACCAGTCATGTGTACGAAGCATTAGGCTTCACATCTTGACATGGAGGACCCTACCAAACTCAAGATGCATACACTGAATGAAGGATATTTTACAGTAGGGTTTAAATTAATATGACGCCATGTAGGTGTTGAAGCACCCATGTATTAAAAGGATGTATGCCTTGTATCCTTTGATGGATTGTGAAGTGGTACTATTAGATAAAGGCCCTCTGTCACATTTATGCAGTGCAGTTTTCCTGCACCACATGTGCAGTGCACCATAATTCCTGAATGCAGGACATTTGGTGCTCCTTCATAAAACATTCCATGCAGGAAAATCACACTGCATCACTGACATATGCGACATCCCTTCTACTACTTTTTTTTATAATTGTGTTTTTCAAGCTCTGGTAAACTAGCTGGCTACTAACAGCTTCAATTTGTATCTGGTACTTGTATACTCTTGTGTTTGCATGTTGCTAGTTTTTCAGCTGTAAAATGCATTGGGGGGGGGGGGGGGGGGGGGGGGGGGGGGAGAAGAAACCACACACAGTACACAGAAAATACCACCAATCTACCTCTCCATTATTTGTTCCTAGAGAATATACTTACTCCCTGACAACTTTGATTCCCAGTGAACGGGCACTGCCATGGAGACACTTTACCACTTCTATCAGTGGCATATCCCGGAGAATAAAGGATTCATCTTTGGATTTCACCAGTGCTATTTCATATAACTGCTTCAAGGTCAACATCCCTGCAACTTCATGACCTAATGACACAGGAGAAAAAAAAAATAAAATTTTTGTACTCACCAAAAAATCCTTCACAATGCCAGTAGCTGGTTAAGCAGCAATGTAGCCTTAGTACCAAGGAGAGGAAACTTCAACCTAGAAAAGGTCTTCTATGTACTCTTGCAACAATGAGGCTTCAAAGAGTGGGTCTCAGCTCTGGTCCTGATAACTCCATAAGGATACCCTGTACTGGCCTGACTGGAAGTCTAATCAAAACACTGCAGAACAGATATTCCCATATACCACTGCAGAACAGATATGACCATATACCACTGCAGAACAGATATGCCCATATATACACTGTGATTTTAGTAATAAACTTACCTCTAATAACAGTATTCCATTCATTCCCAGAGCAAGAGGTCATGGGCCACATCAGAGGGCTCCACAGGCAACATGTGGCCCCGGGCCACCCCTGCTCTAGGGGACTGGCCTTCAGTTTCTATGTGCCTAGTGTCAATTTCCCCTGTAGGTTGCAAGTATACCCCTTAATTTCCTATTACCATAAAATTGTCCCTCGATGCATGGTAGAGAAAAGAAGTTCATTCTTCATTTACGTTTTTTTACTTTATTAGTGGTTAACATATTAAAAAAAAAAAAAACTGTCAACAGCTTGGAAGAAGTCCAATCTCTTCTCTAAAACACCAGGGCAGCCAGTGCCAATGTGTTCTTAAATACGGAGGAGCTGGTGTGAATACAAATGCCAATGACATTTCTATTTTAGATAGAATAGGAAAACTCAGAATGTCTAGAACAGCCTTCTGCAACCACATTTCAGAGATTTCTTAACCCAGTCCCTTTGATGTTATGACAAAAAAAAACAGGAATCGGACATCCTTTTATACATACAACACCAAGACAAAGTTAGGGAAATCTACCGATTTGGGTGACATACAGCAATAAAAGGCTGGCAAATCTAACCCTCCTTATGGTAAAAACCCTTTCTGTGTCTGTCCAACACATTTTACTGGAATGTAGATTAAAGGGTTCGCGCTGACAGGTGTTCCAAGTCAAATGCTGTTTTTTCCCCATTGAAACATAGCACAACGCAAAGAGGATGAAGCGCGGCCTCTGACCTGTCCAGTGTGTTGCTCACATAAAAGGTAAGTGGGATTTTGCAGACCCACGTTTGATATGCATTCCAAAACGCAGGTCAAAAAACAGGAATCACCTGTTAACTAGAATAGAATATATTTGCTACTTTACAAGAAAGCAAAAATACTCAACCCTCAATATTAATTGTGATATCTAGAAGTCTAGTCTTTCAAAACTAATGCAGCCTTTTCTTCCTTGCTGCAGATGTTCTCTCTAGGGGCTCATGCACACAGGACATTTAAAAAACGCCAGCGCTGCTGCCAGGAAAAAGCAGCGTTAAAAAACGCGCTGTTAGCAATGTTTATATACATTTTTCAGTAAAAACACTCCCTACAATGTAAAAACACCTATAGATTTGTAGTCATTACAAACCTGTCTGTGAAGCACCCTTTTCAACACCAGCAGCAGCTTTGAGGAAGTAGGACGTAGGTGGCAGCCCAATCTTTATTTGGTATGTTCGATCAGGCTAAAAACATAACAAAAAAAAAAAAAGGTCACAATAGGTTTTTATTACCTTAAAGTGATTGTAGACACAGATGAGTAAATTTCACAATATCATTCCTATTAATCAGCAGCCATGATGCCTGTGTATTTTAATTTTTTTAAATTAAAAACGAAAGTACCTCTTTGGTTGCCGCTGTACAGCGGTCACGTGACATTTTCTGCTATCATTAGCTCAGGAAGACATTTGGGAAGTGCTTCTGATCCTCTCTGACGTACATTCTTTACATCAGCAGAGGGAAGCATTAACAAAAAGGAGGGGAGGAGTTGCAGGGGAATTCCTTGTGATTCAAGGCAGAAGGGATGGGTGGAGGGTGTGGCTTTGTACAGGCCACGGAACTACACAGGCATGCTGTGGTCTTGCACAGCAAGGCTGTATAGACAACAGGATGAGAACGTAATGACAAGATGTAAACTGACCATACTAGCATGGTTAGAGGGGGCAGGGGGAGGGAGGAGAGTGAACACATGTCCACTCTCGTTCCCTTCTAGTTGTTGACCCGGACATGACATGCGACTTCATTTCTGAGTCCCCATTGACAGTTTCCCTGGTCATCAAGAATGTGCATTACATTTAGTGGCGAACATAGGAGACCATAGGATGTCTCATTAAATAGAACCGGTCACCAAAAAAATAAAGTCACCACAAGGGGACTTTTTGTATTTAAAGTTACTTTTGTTCCCAAAAAACGCAAAACAGGGGATGTCCAAGCCCACAAATGTGAGATTGTGATACACTTGTTTCACATCGCTGCACACGCCGGAATGAGAGCAATAATTCTAGCACCAGACCTCCTTTGTAATGCTAAATTGATGGCTTATAGGGGACCTTTAAAGCGTCGCCTATGGAAAATATAATATACTGACATGTTTAAAGTGACTGTAAAGGCAGAAGGTTTTTTTTTTTTATCTGCTCTTCTAAGTGCAGCAGTCCCACGAATACTTACCTGAGCCCCATCTCTATCCAGAAATGTCCACAAGTGCCTTGGTCATCCTGGACTCTCCCTCCTGATTGGCTGAGACACAGCAGCACCACAATTATTCTCGCTGCTGTCAAAGTCATTCAGCCATTTAGGAGAGGACAAAATGGGAGTATAGCCTCAGATAAGAAAAAAAGTAATATTAAAAATGTACTATCATCCAAGTTAATATGGAAAAAAGGATGGGTAGGAGCAAAAGAATAGTTGCTGAAGCTAGACTTAAGGACATGCCCACCCAAATGTTTGTGGACTCAGTACCGATAAAAAACAAAGGTTGTTAAATTAAAAAGGTTTTTTTTTTTTTTTTTACAGATAAAAATTACAGAACAATCATACAGATCGAAGATTTGGCGAAGTCTCGACTAGTATACCCCTTTTTAGGAGATGGCTATAAAATACATAACAGTATAGAAACATATAAAATACAGTTCAGCCAAGAAATAAATAATAGATAAAGTATTGGTAGCTTACCCGATGGGTAGTAAAAACACATGCAGAGGCGGGCCGCCCAATTATTTCCCCCTGTGGCGAACAAGGGGGATAGTGCTTAATTCTCTAATTGAAGGATATATAATTGATTGATTAAAGCCCATATATAGAATTAGGGTCAGGTAGGGGAGGGATAGTGGAAGGAAAAAAAGGGGGGGGAAAGAGGGCTAAAAGGGAGGGGCAGACCCTAGTTCCATATATGGGCTTTAAAATCAATGATATATCCTTCACTTAGAGAATTACGCACTATCCCCCTTGTCCGCGCGGGGGGGGGGGGGGGGCACGACTTATTGGTCGGCCCGCCTCCGTTTAATATTTATTTCTTGGCTGAACTGCATTTTATATGTTTCTATACGGTTATGTATTTTATAGATTGGCTCTCCTGAAGAAGCGGTATACCCGTGAAACTAGTGGAGACTGCGCCAAATCTTTGATCTGTATGATTGTTCTGTATTTATCATCAGTAAAAAAAAAAAAAAAAACACTTTTAAATTTAACAACCTTTATTGTTTTCTATCAGTACCAAGATAGTCCACAAACATTTGGGTGGGCATGTCATCAAGTCTAGCATCAGCAACTATTCTTTTGCCCCTACCATTTTTCCCCAATCAGGAGGGGAGGGCAGTTGAACTGCAGTTCCGTGTCTGAATGGATACAAACAGCTGCAGCTCAGCTTGGGTACCCCCATAACAAGTGGCTTTCTGTGGGGGCACGCGACAGGAGGGAGGGGCCAGAAGTTTCCAGTCAAGGACCCGAGAAGAGGAGGATCTGGGCTGCCCTGTGCAAAACCACTGCACAGAGAAGGTAGGTATGACTTTTTTTTGTTTGTTTTCTATTAAAATTACAAACAAGACTTTACAATCATGTTGGGTATTAATTTACTAGGTGCAACCTCGGTTTTTTTATTTTACCAAAAAAGTTGGGCAATTTATTGCATTTTCGGGCCCCATAAAATGAACTTTTAATGTGTTTTTTTTTTTTTAATGAAACTTTTTGCTTCCAACACCTTAGCGGCAATATCGTACGAAATAAAAATTGGAGCTACCGCCATTTTACTTTCTAGGGTGCCTACTTTCAGAAAATAATGTTTGGGGGGTTTTATGTAATCTTTAGGCCTAAAACTATTTCTTTTAAACGTGTGCAGAAAAACCCCCCCCCCAAAAAAAACAATGGCTCTGGCAGCAAAGGGGTTAAAGGAGAAGTTTAATAAAACTAAAAACTGTCTCCCAACTATTTTAGCTAGCTTCTAGATTCAAAGCAATTTGTCAATCCCTGCCCAAATGTATGGAATACAGTATTATTATACAGGATTTATATAAAGCCAACAGTTTGTGCAGCGCTTTACAATGATATGGACAGCACAATCACAATACAGTTTAATACAGAAGGGACAGGAGGGCCCTGCTCGTAGAGCTTACAATCAAAAGGGAGGGGAAAAGTTGGTATGAAAGGTAATAGCTGCGGGGGATAGTCTGAGTGTGGGGTATACTTCCCTGAATAAATGTCTTTTTTGGGATCACCTAAAGGCAGACAGGGTAGGGGCTGACCAAACATCCCAGGGCAGGGAGTTCCAGAGGCTCTAGAGAAGTCCTGAAGGTGAGCATGGGAGGAGGCAACAAACGAGCTAGAGAGCAGGAGGTCTTGGGAGGAGCGGAGGGGACGATTGCAAAAGTACATGGATAGAAATAGTAAAAATGTATGTCAAAAAGATTTACATTAACAAAGATCTTCACACGCAAAGGGACTCCTTCGATTAAGTCTTTGGTCTTCTCATTAAACTCTTTACAAAACTGTCCAATTGGTATGCCTCTCTGAAAGACAAAAGGAATACAAAGTCAAGGATTAAAGAGACATTTGAAAAAAAAAAATACATGAAGAGAGAAGTTTCGTAAAGAAGCATTGAGGCCTCATTCACACTATACACACAGAAAAACTAATGGAACCGATGTGCAGAGTTCACTTGCAGAGAACTTTTATTAAGTCAGCAGCTACACTTTTTGTAGCTGCTGACTTAACATTAAAAGGCTAGAACTTCCCTTTAAAGTGGAAGTAAACCCACCTATCATTTTTAGGCAAGGAAGCTGCCATCTTGGCCTATGTTTAATCTTCAACTGCCATGATGCTGTATGTGTGACAGTTATGACACCAGCCATTGGATGGTTTGACAGTTTGGCTGAGAGCACAACCAATGTAACAGTTAGCAATCCCGGCATGCCGGAAATGTAACTGCTTTTTGAAACTGTTAAATTGATGGGTTTACTTCCGCTTTAAGCTTGGTCAAACTGCCACATGCATCCCTGCTACACTTAGTATTCAAATAGTAAAGGAGAACCAAAATTAGATAACCAGCATCAGAATTGTTTATAGTAATCCCCATACCACCAGATACACCACCTTGATAGAAATGCTAGAGGAGTTCTGTAGTCACAGCATAGACTTTTACTTGATAACTTCATTCTCTGCATGCTTTGAGGCTTATATTCTGCCGTTTCCTTTCAATGTCTAAGGACTATATATCCCATGGTACCTTGCTTCCTGCAAGCAGTGCTTCCTGTACCGACTTCACCTGCTGATACTCTTCTTAGCCCCACTGTAGTTCAGGAGGTAGGTTCTGTGAAATGTGTGACACAGCAGTGCCTGCTCACAGGCCACAGTGACTATGTGCATTTAAGAAAGTGGCGGAACTAAAACAAAATCACCAAAATAACCCAGAGCATCATCCTATGTACTCAACTGAACGGGAGAAAGTGTGTGCATATATTTTACACACATACAAAATATATTGATGTCTGCTGCCAATGCTTGATTCACATCTATGCATTTTTAGTGCTTTTTTACTGCAGAACGTGTTCCATAGAAATTCATGTTAAATGGACTGTAGTGCAAATCTATTAAATCCTCTGCCCTTGTTTTAACTTTAGATAGTAAAAAAAAAAAAAAAAAAAAAAAAAAAAATTCTTCCAGTAAATAACTTATACAGCCCACGTTCTGTTTCTTGTCTGGTAAAAATCCTAGGCTTATGACACTATGCACAGCTCTCTCTCTCTTGTGAGAGTTTGCCAGGAAGGGAGGGGGAATCATAAGAGGGCTAATGATAGCTGTAGAGCTGGAGGTGTGTGGGTCTTTGTAAATCCAGGCAGCAGCTTCAGCTGCCCTCAGTTAAAATGGATGCAGCCAGACTCAGTGGAGGGAGATTTCTGAAGCATATTTGATAAGTACTAAATCACAGTATATATAAAATAATATTCAAAGTGGTTGGAGGGAGGCTTCAGAATAGCAACAATGTTGTATTACAAATTATGTGAGCAGACTGCAGTTCCTCTTTTAAAACATTATTGTATTGCGATTTATAACCTATAAAAAAAAAAAAAAAAAAAAAAAAAAAAAACGTGACACATTAGTGAACCCAATGTAAGTAAATTAATGAAACGCCAGTAAAATAGGAGTTCTGCCTAGGAAATAAAATAAATAAAATGTCAGCAGCTACAAATACTGTAGCTGCTGACTTTTAATATAAGGACACTTTCTTGCCCAGGAAGTCCGCGATGTTAGCACCCCAGCCGATCGGCTGTCCGGTGCTGCTGCCACCATCTCAATTAAGGAGATGGCTGCGCTTTATAATCGGCCAGGCAGCAGAGGAAGGGAAATGGGGGGCTGAATTTCCGAGGAGGACAGGCTGTCTCCTGGAAGTGGGGACAGAGACCTGTCAGGATCAGGTCCCTGTTACCTCTTCTCCACCCTAAAGGGTACCAAACGTGGCACCGAAAAGGGGGGGGGGATGTAAATAAACAGAGGTTGCACTCTTAAACTCCTCTTTAACTTGGGTTTATGCATTTTGTGGATGACACCACTAAGGCCTCATTCACACTTCAGTCCGTTCAGGTCCGTCTGTCAGTTTTGATGGCGGACCTGAACGGGCGCTCCATGCATCTCTATGGAGCGTCGGATGTCAGCGAAGACATGTCCACTGACATCCGACCTGATCCGATCCGCTAAAAACAAACGTATGGGGGATACGTCCCCATCCTTCCATGCGGATCGGGTAAGATCTGATGAAAACGGACATGCTGTCCGTTTTCATCAGATCGCTCCATAGGAGACAGCGGCGCTGCACAAGCTCCTCCTCGCTCAGTGAGCAGAGAGGAGCTTGTCATTCGTCGGCTCAGCGGAGATCTGCGGACTGATCTCCCGTTGAGCTGGTGGATGCAGGCGGACTGCGACAGAGTCCGCCAAGTGTAAATGTGCCCTTAGTCAGGACCTAGAACACTGGCATGTCAGCACATCCCAGTCTTGTAACAGGGCTTTCCAAATCCCCTGTTGCGATATCATAAACATGATCTTTGATACACTTCCAGAACATTTTTCCGGTTTTACCATCGTAGTACGACCCACAGCCCCAAGTAAATAAACCATGCCTACGATCTTAAAATTTACAAAAAGGCAGTAAAAGTACAGTGTGTGGATTTTTTTCAAATTATTGAAGCGGTAGTAACCCGCTGGCTTTTTACTTTATTTAAGCCTACAGGGCAATGTCATCATTTTATAACATTAAATGAAACTTACTTTAGAACAAAGCCCTCTAGCGGCACGCTATCACTGCCGATTTTCACAGACTCTGGCTGTGAGTGGCCAGAGCCGCGATGACATCACTCCAGCGCATGTGTGTGGGAGCCGCTGTTCATGGCACAAGACTCCAAAGGAACGACACAGGTATGCCATTCCTTTAGAGCGCATGTGTCGGTGACGTCACCAGCTGCTTCTACAGTAAAATATCTAAGTGGTGCACGTTTAGGATAGATTTACAGTACCTATAGGCAAAATGCATACATGGGCGTTTACTCCTACTTTAAACTAAATACTTTATTTTACAACGCCGCTGTGCAGTCACATGACCTCCTGGCTCACATCAGAGGGGAATCTTAGCCCCACCCGCTGTAGTCCTTAGATCGGGGGAGGGAGAGTGGTGGGAGGTCATGTGACCACACAGCTACACTGTGAAATAAGGTATTTAGCTTTATACCTAAAAAGACAAAAAAAAAAAAAACACACACACACACAATTATGCAACAGGGAACTGCCGTCAATATTTGAAGTTAGGTCATGGTGTCCATTGGTAGAATTATGGGGTTATGTACAAAATGATCCTATGCAATGAACAAATCTCATCTGAGCTGTACTTGCCTGTCCCAAGATGGGTCCTAGAGGGGGTCCTGGTGCAGCCTGTCCAGCACCTAGGACTGCTCGAATCACACCAGAAACATCTATTTTCTTTACAGATTTAACAGCCCGGGAAGCTTTAGACATGGCTATGAAAATAAAACAAAAATGGGAAATAAGTTAGCGAATGTGTCCTCCTATAATGTTACCTGCCTTGTTAAATTAGTGAATGTACATGCAAACCTCAGAGGACAACCTCATTTGCCTGTCATTGCCACTGTTGGGGAAAAAATATCCTTACTACCTGCTGTACAGGTAGTGGGCAGCAAGCAGGCTCCAAAAAAAAATAAAAAAAACTGCCCCACCCTAGGCAGGCTGGAACACACCAGGTGAAGACTACATCTAAAATCTGTATTTATCATTCACAAAAAATAAAAATGTATCATATGTGAAGTATGGCATTTTTCACATAGTTACATTGGTCTAGAAGCTGGGAATCACTGTAGTAGATGCCGCTACTCCAGTGATCTCCATTTGTTCTGTGCTGAGCATTCCCTGTAGCATTGCGAACAAAGGCTATGATATATGCATAGGGGTTGATTTACTAAAGCTGGTCCAGCTCTGCATAGAAGCTAATCAGCTTCCAGGTTGTTTTTTTGTCAAAGCTTAAATGAACAAGCTGAACTAAGGCCCCTTTCACATGAAGTGGGCCATGTCCGTGTTCGCTCTGCATACGCTGCTCATTGTGGGCCGCAACTGATTACCAAGTTGCTTACATGGCCCTCGCTCTTCAAAAGGTTGGGCACTCTTGCTAAACATTGCCTCAATCTATACCATCTGAGATTCACTAATAGGATAGTACATTTGAAGGAATCAAAATGTACAAAGGGTTTAGCATTTGCCCGCAATGTGTTCGTTTGAAACCTGATATTGGCTGCGCCGGTAGAGTAAAAACACAGTTTTAGCACTATGGAGAGCTCCAGCCTGCGCATTCACCGGATTAACAGGTTATATTTCCTACCTCTCACATTCTCCATGTGCCCTGATAATGTGCAGTGAATGCTTTTGTGCTACAAAGCAATTACCAAAAAAGTGCCATTGAACACTCTATAAATATGCCCCCATACCACCTTGCAAAATTATACAAAAAAACAAACACACACACACACACGTCAGAGCTTTTGCAGGACCCTTTCATGCGACAGCTAAGTGCTGAACTGTGGAAGCAAGTGGTAATATCTCACTTTCCTGCATAATAAGAAGTACTTTCTTTGCTTGGCATCAGAAATTCTAGTAAGAACAGGTAACTTATGAACAAATTTGGTCATAGATGTGGGCGAGTGTAAGACAGGCAGGGGGGCTGGCATCAAGTTAAAAAAAATATATATATATGTTCCACTATAAGTTATGGTGAAGTCAAAAGTAGTAAGGTGTTGGAAACTGTCATAGGATTTAGGGGACCTGGCTACATGCAAGCAATGTTCTAGCAAACCAGGGTCATGCATTGGGCCCTTGGATTAAAAAAAAAAAAAAAAAATATGGGATAGATTTATAGCTTTTTTTTTTTTACTAGTAATGGCGGCGATCAGCGATTTTTATTATGACTGCGATATTGTGGCGGACATATCGGACACTTGACACCATTTTGGGACAATTCACATTTATACAGCGAACAATGTGACTGCCAGGGAAGGGGTTAACACTAGGGGGCGATCAAGTGGTAAAATGTGTTCACTGGGGAGTGATTCTAACTGTAGGTGGAGGGGACTGAATGGGGGAGGAGACAGATCAGTGTCCCTATGTACAAGGGACACACCATCGGTCCCCTCTCCCTGACCCTTTGGGAGTCAAGCTTATAATGGTCAGTCTTGCATTGCCTGGTTGCCATTGACTTGTAATTCCACAAAACAGCTGGAGGGCCACAGGATGAACACGGCCCAGGCAATCCAAGCAGAAGTTTGCCTCTCCCCTTGCCTGCAGCTTTCTGGGACACATCACAGGTGAAGCGCAGTTTAACGCCCCAAGGAATTACAGCCAGCATTCTGTTGAATAATGTAGATCGGATAATTCCTCCGACGGATAGGCACATGCTCAGTAGTGACATCACTCCAGCTGATGGGAGGTTAACACTGCGCATGCACAGATCATCAAGTGCATTATCAGCAAAGCACGGAGACAGAACCCGATAGTCAGATTCTGCCTTGCTCTCTCTACGAGAGCCATGTTGCAGTAAATCGACAAAGCTGGCCAGAACTGATACAATACTTCAGAATGGAGAGAAGGCTCGTAGCGAGAGCATGGGAGCAACGTGCCAAATTCTGAAGCATAACGAACCCGGCCAACATGGTTCATGTGTCATCACTCAACCAGTCCTATTATACACTGCTCAAAAAAAAAAAATGTAAAAAAAGGAAGACTTTTGAATCAGAACTCCTAGGATATTGATCTGGTCAGTTAAGTAGCAGAGAGGGAGGGGTGTATACAGAGGAGGTTGTTAATTGAAATTGAAATTAACAACAGGTGCACTAAATGGGCAGCAATGAGACGACCTCCAAAACAGAAATGTTTTTTCAGGGGGAGGTGTCTAACGTCCCCCCCCCCCCTACTCATCTGACTGTTTTTCACTAGTTTTGCATTTGGCTAGGGTCAGTGTCACTACTGGTAGCACGAGGCGATACTTGGACCCTATAAAGGTTGCACAGGCAGTTCAACTCCTCTAGGATGTCACATCAATACGTGTCATTGCCAGAAGGTTTGCCGTGTCTCCCAGCACAGTCTCAAGAGCATGGCGGAGATTCCAGGAGACAGGCAGTCACTCTATGAGAGCTGGACAGAGCCATAGAAGGTCCTTAACCCATCAGCAGGACCAGTATCTGCTCCTTTGTGCAAGGAGCAACAGCACTGCCAGAGCCCTACAAAATGACCTCCAGCAGGCCACTGGTGTGAATGTCTGACCAAACAATCAGAAACAGACTTCATGGGGGTGGTTCTGAGGGCCCGACGTCCTCTAGTGTTCTCACTGCCGGACACTGTGGAGCTCGATTGGCATCTTCCATTGAACACCAAAATTGGCAGGTCCGCCACCCTGAGCATGTGTGACAGACGTCAAAGAGTCTGGAGAAGACGCGGAGAACTTTATGCTGCCTGTAACATCGTTCAGCATGACCGGTTTGGTGGTAAGTCAGTGATGGTCTGGGGAGGCATATCCATGGAGGGACACACAGACCTCTACAGGCTACACAATGGCACCCTGACTGCTATTAGGTATCGGGATGAAATCCTTGGACCCGTTGTTAGATCCTACGCTGGTGCACGACAATGCCTGGCCTCATGTGGCGAGAGCATGCATAAATTGATACCATTGAATGATCCCCACGCTCACCTGACCTAAATCCAAAAGAACACCTCTGGGACGTTATGTTTCGGTCCATTCGGTGCCAACAGGTTGCACCTCATCTGTTCAGGAGCTCAGTAATGCTCTGGTCCAGATCTGGGAGCAAATACCCCAGGACGCCATCCATCATATCATTAGGAGAATGCACTGATGTTGTCAGGCATGCATACAAGCACTTGGGGGCCATACAAACTACTGAGGACCATTTTGAATTGTTTCAATTACATTTTAGAAAAACGGACCAGTTTGCTGCATAATTTTTTCCACTTTGATTTTCGAAGTGTCTTTAAATTCACTCCTCTGTAGATGGATAAATTTTCATTTCCATCAAATGAGGTGCCATTCTTTCATTCCCAACACATTACCCAGTCCATATCAGTATAGATATCCAGCATGAGATTTTTGCCTGTTGAGATCTGATATGTTTTCAAAGTGTCCCTTTTGAGCAGTGTATATCGGTCTCCAGCACCATGTATATACACAATAGTAATAAGAACCTAATAAAGACAGCAAACACACCACTTTCAGGGAGAGCCAGGCAGAATCGGACTATCAGATTCTGCCTCCGCGCTTTGCTGATCATTAGATAATGCCTCCGACAAGCTGCGCATGCACAGTGTTGACGTCACTACTGCGCCGATTGTCGGGGGCATTATCCGACGATCTTCGTTATTCGGCAGAACAATGGCTTCCCAAAGTAAACATGTCACCACCAGGGACACCAAGGCCAGTGGTGAACCATCACAGACTAGGAAAGCACTGGTTCCCTGGACAGGTAAGTGTCCTTTTATTTATAAAAAAAATAAAAAAATCCAGCAG
This sequence comes from Rana kukunoris, assembly GCA_029574335.1. Lineage (NCBI taxonomy): Eukaryota > Metazoa > Chordata > Amphibia > Anura > Ranidae > Rana > Rana kukunoris. The sequence continues at coordinate 281,221,512 of CM056059.1, forward strand.
CTGCACTATTTGTAGCTGCACTTTTTTGGGTGGGGAGACTGAAGATCACTACCTGAGATCTGCTTTTTAACATACAAAAAGAAGCTGGAATGCATAGGCGAGTATAAAGGTGAACCAACACCGAACTCTCTAAATAGATTTCATTGGGTGTTTCCATCATCTTTACCTGTGGAACTTTGATGCGGTGACATATCTTCTTAGCATTACACACAGTTGGTACGTTATTAGTCTGTAGACTGCTTTTCATACAATAGACTCGATTCTACGCTGTAAAAGAAAACATTTTCCTAAACGTGACCTACCTTAGTTCTAAAAGCTCGGGTCTTGAGTAGGACCCCCCGCCGCTTCCCTATTCAAACTCAGGCTGACACCTCTCCGACCTTCACCGACATATGCCACAGAGAGCCCAGAGCTGGGGGACCGGAAACCAGCATGGGAACGCGGCTCACTCGCTCTCTAGGAAAGGTGTACGGAGGCGGGGCTCGTACACTTAACTCCGATAGGATGATCCATCCATCATTCAAACCTCAAGCGCCGCGCCTCTGATTCATGGTATCTCATATCAGTGTGTTGATTGGTCATGGGGATGTCACAGGAGCATGTGACTCAGATTGTGAGGGAAGGATATTTGGTATTTTTGTGTCTTCAATAGAGGCGCCATATTGTCGAAGCCTAGTCATCTTTTTTGAGTATGGATCAGGAACCATGAGGCTTTATTGCATTTTACGAAGTGAAGTGTATTATCAACAGCAAGCAATTTTGCACACAACAGCGAGCAATTAGGGCTTTTGCACACGGGCTAGCTGAGTAAGTTCAGTGTAATTGCAGAGGTGAAGTGTACTGCCTGCAGGGCCGCCATCAGGGGGGTACAGGCAGTACACCTGTAAGGGGTCCGGAGGTCCCTTTTTTTTATTTTATTTTTTATAAAAAACATTTTTTTTTATATATTTTTATTTTATTTGTTAATTAAAGGGCCATTTTTTTTTTTTTTTAGAGGCCCGGAGGCCCCCAGTGCCCCGGATGGCAACCCCCCTTTATTTTATTTTATTTTTGATAAAAAATATATATTTTTTAATATATTTTTATTGTATTTTTTTATTAAAGGGACAATTTTTTTTAGCGGTCTGGAGGTCCCCTGGGGCTCGGAGATCCCCAGGGTACCAGATGAAAACCCCCCTTTTTTATGAAATGTTTTGTATTTTTGATATTTTTTTTACTTCTTTTATTTTTATATATTATTATTATTATTAAAGGGCTATGGGCCCCAGGGCCCTGTATGACAACCCTCCTTTTTTTTTTTATATTATTTTATTTATTTTTTTTATTAAAGGGCTCAGAGGTCCCCAGGGCCCCATGTGTCAACCCCCCTTTTTTTATAAATGTTTATATATTTTTTTTGTATTTATATATTTTTTATTAAAGGGCCCAGAGGTCCCCAGGGCCCCAGATGGCAACCACCCTTCTTAAAAAAAATATCTCTCTTTTTTTTCTTTTTTATTAAAGGGCCAAGGATGGCTACCTCCCCTTTTTTGTATTTTTCTTTATTTCTTCTTTTTCATGTAAAGGCCCCCCCCCCCCTTTCTCAATTCGCGGCAGCCCCAGGGGCCCCATAATTCCTGACTGCCTGCAATTGGCATGAATAGCTATGCAATGGGATTGCCACCTCATCTTTTTAAACCCAAACATACATCAATTACACAAGTTCTGTGGCTGATTAAAGCACAATGGCTGGATTTATTTGTATTTATTTTTTACACCCTGCAATGTAAAGGAATTTTTGGGCTAGTATGCATCTCATACTAGCACATTATGTTAAACTTACCTTAAAATGAAACCCTCCCATGCCGAGATCTCAGAGCTGAAGTGGGCCCCCCATCTTCGCCCAACTTGCTTCCGGCTTTGTGACTGGCTGGCGTCACGATGACATCACCAATTACGGCACAGGGCTCGGCTGGCCGCTCCCTCAGATCACATGCGCCAGTGTTGTCACTGGCTGCCTGTAATGTAAATATCTACTAAACAATGCCCATTTAGGAGATATTTACCCTAACTATAGGTAAGCCTTATGATAGGCTTACCTACAGGTAAAAGTTATGTGTGGAACTTTACTTCCTCTTTAAAGTGGTAATTAAACTCACTTAGTTTGAGGCGCATTGCCGGCGGTATAGCAGCGGTTTCCCATTGCTTTCAATGGGAAGGAGCGGTGGAGGAGTGGTAAACACACCGCTCCAAAGATGCGGCTAGCAGGACTTTTGGAGCGGTCCTTTCACACTGGAGAAACAGCAGCCGCTGTTTCAGGTTGGTTTGCAGGCGCTATTTTTAGCGCAATAGCGCCTGCAAACTGGCCCAGTGTGAAAGGGGTCTTAGCACCTCATCTGCATTAAATTGTGTTTGGGTTTAAAAAGATGAGGTGGCAACCCTACTGTGCACTGCTGTACCATCGTAAAACACAAGCACAGCGTAAAGGCGCATGCAAAAAAGAAAATAAATATGCTCCTACACTGTATTCTGTTTTATGATAGTACTGCCATATTTCTTGTACCCGAGTACAGCAGTGCATAGCCATTCATGTAGTCCCTAATTCCCTGCTACACGATACCAGTTCCCACCCTGCTTTTCTGATAACCAGTGTGCCCTATGGGCAGTATCTCAGGCTGAAGAGAAACCGTAGCGACAACGTCTAATTTGAACAAGAAACGAAAGCACTGCAGATTTGTCTGAAACAACGAGGCTATAGCAGTAAATGTCGCAAAAAAGCTTATCTTAAAGCCAAAAATCAAGAAAGGTCTAATTTAATTCATGCCCACAAAGTCCCAAAAGTAAATACAGGGGGAATGGGGGCTGGTGCTCAAATTTTTTTGGGGGGGCTCAAACAAACGAAAAAAAAAAACATCAATTGCAGCCTCACTGTGCCCATCAATTGCCGCCACTGTGCCCATCAAACGCAGCCACTATGCCTATTAAACGCAGCCACTGTGCCATAAAATTGTCGCCACTGTGCCATGCCATCAAACGCAGCCACTGTGCCATGCCATCAAATGCAGCTACTGTGCCCATCAATTGTCACCACTGTGCCATGCCATCAAACGCAGCCACTGTGCCATTCCATCAATTGTCGCCACTGTGCCATTCCATCAATTGTCGCCACTGTGCCATGCCATTGTTGCCACTGTGCCATGCCAAATGCAGCCACTGTGCCATTAATTGTTGCCACGCCATTGTTGCCTCTGTGCCATGCCAAATGCAGCCACTGTGCCCATCAATTGTGGCCACTGTGCCCATCAATTGTTGCCACTGTGCCATGCCATTGTTGCCACTGTGCCCATTAATTGTCGCCACTGTGTCATGCCAAACGCAGCCACTGTGCCATGCCATTGTCACCACTGTGCCCATTAATTGTCGCCACTGTGCCATGCCAAACGCAGCCACTGTGCAATGCCATTGTCGCCACGGTGCCCATCAATTGCCTCCAGTTTGCCCCGTAAAATGCCACCAGATTGCCCCTTAAAATGCCATCAGATTGCCCCAAAATACCGCCACTGTATGGGGGTGAGGATGATTACGCGGTTCTCAGGTCAGCACCAACAGGTGTGTGACATCATGCAAAAACACTGGAATCTTCTTATGGGAGATGCCAGTGTTTCTAAACATCTCAAAGAATATCCTGAGATAACTTATAAAAGATCAACATCATTAAGGGACAACTTTGTGCACAGCCACTATGGTCCCCAACTTGAAACCCTTGATGGGATAAAAGGCACCAGGCCATGGCATAAATGTAGCTTCTGTCGCTACATTCATGCATCGCGGCACATCACCCTCCCCAATGGACGCATGTACAAGCCAAAATGTTGGGCAACCTGTCAATCCATTGGGGTGCTATACAGTACATCATGATGTGTGAATGTGAGGCTTTTTATGTGGGGAAAATCAAACGCCCCTTTTTCCATCGCATCAGGGACCATGTTTCCCTGTGCATAATAAAGAAGAAAAGAAGATGGAGACACCCATAGGTCGCCATATGGGCCGCTACCATAATTTTGATGATTCAAAGATGCATTTTTTGGCTCTAGAGCATTTCCCCCCCAAATGAGAGAGGGGGTGACAACAATAAAATCCTATTACAACGTGAGGTCCGTTGACCCTATAACTTATGTGCACTTGTGCGCGTACACACGATCGGAATTTCCGACAACAAATGTTCAACGTGAGCATTTGGTCGGATATTCCGACCGTGTGTAGGCTCCACCGGACATTTGCTGTCGGAATTTCCGACAACAAATGTTTGATAGCTGGTTCTCAATTTTTCCGACAATGAAAGTTCTTGTCGGAAATTCCGATCGTCTGTATGCATTTCCGACGCACAAAAATCCTACGCATGCTTGGATAAATTTGACGCATTAATGTGAATTGAGCCTACGGCTCCGTTCTTATCTAGGTGTTTTTGGGGAATTTTCTGCTCTAAGACCCCTTTCACACTGGGTCGCTTTGTAAAAATAGCGCCTGAAAAGCGACCCGAAACAGCCACTGCTGTTTCTCCAGTGTGAAAGGCCAGAGGGCTTTCACACAGGAGCGGTGCGCTAGCAGGACGGTAAAAAAAGTCCTGTTTGCAGCATCTTTGGAGCGGTGTATATACCGCTCCTGCTCATTGAAATTAATGGGGCACCGCGGCTATGCTGCCGGCAAAGCTCCTCGCTTTGCGGTGGTTTTTAACCCGTTCTCGGCCGCTAGCGGGGGTAAAACCGCCCGCTAGCAGTCGAATAGCGCCGCAAAATTTACAGTAAAGCGCTGCTAAAAGTAGCAGTGCTTTACCGCCGACGCCGCCCCCGTCCCAGTGGGCCCAAAGGGGCCTAAGCCTCCACTAAAAACGCCCAACAAGACAAATCCCATACATTTCGATGGCCCCTGTTCACATCTGAGCATTCTGTCACATTAAAGTGGTTGTAAACCCACTTTTGTAAGTTACACCTACAGGTAAGCCTAGATTAATTTTTTTTTTCTTTTTCTCTTCCTTTTTCTTCCCTTCTTTTCTATTCTCCAGCTTAGTACTAGATAGTAGCGGGCAATATCCCTGGATGTGATGTTTCCCTTTGCTATTTTTTGTTATAAGATATAAAGGTGTTATAAATAAAAAAGAATAGGTGAATGCCTAGTTTACAAAGGCATTCCCCTGTTCTGCTCTTGCTGGCTGCGATCGCGGGATTCCCGGGAACATCGAGTTCCTGGGAACCGCGGCCGCACTCACAAGGCACGCGGCAGATTTAAATGGATGTACCTGTACGACAATCTGCCTGCCCATGCCATTCTGCCGACGTGCATCGGCCGGCAAGTGGTTAATGAATTTAAAGAAAAAACTAACCAATAAAGTTAGCGCAACTTTTTTGTATAATGTGAAAGGTTTTACGCCGTGAGAATCGTGATCTTTATTCTAAGCAAAAAAATCGTGATTCTCATTTTGGCCAGAATCGTGCAGCTCTAGCGTGATTTATACAAGTCATACTTGCACAACTTCTTGAATGTTAGCGTGCGTTTGGCGGCCCATTACGATAATTGGTGCTGCCAAAACCATCCAATTTAAATGCTCTGCATTATGTACCAAATCAAGAAAAAAGCTGCACAGCTCACAACACACATTTGGCTGGAGATCAGAGGCACTGAGACACAATACGAGTCAAAGGGTTAAGAAAAAAATGTTCTGATAGAATAAAAACTATGATTATAATACGCAATGCTGTAGATAGCTAAATGTCATCCAATCAGGGATTAGATCGTTTTTTATGCTCCCACTTCTGCGCACAATTCCGTCCCATTGTATCACACAAGTGTACCGCCACTTCCTGCTCACTACTAGCCAATTCCTCGCTACACTGACAAAGACGCTCCCATTGGATTCTGTTTATAAACTTCCAATTCCACAATAGGTAGTAAAAACTGTCAGTCTCCCACAACTCTCACTCATTGGCTGAATGCAGCCTTCCTACGCCCCCTAGATACTCTTGGTCCTATATGGCTACGAAACACCACGCCCCTTCATTTTGATTGACTGGGACGATGTCTTTGGGGCCGCTGGTTGGTTGGAGTGTATAGCTGGTATGGGGGCGTGGCGCCGATTGAATAGCGGTGTAACCCGGATGTGGCTTTACTTTAGCAGCCTCATCTGGGACAACAGCAGGTGAGTGAGAGAGTATTGTGAATGGAGCGATGGAGGAGATCTCGTGGAGCATGTGCTATACAAAGCATTAGCTCGTATCGTCCTAGCAGGACAGGAGTGTCATCGATTTGTAATATTACGCTGGAGGATAATGTGGATCTGACAACATGGGTCCATTCATAAGCAGGGTGATGGGGAGGATGGGTTTCAGTGCTGTGTTATTGGAATGTCGTTTTATTTTTGGTGCTTATTTGTTACTTTTATCAGGACTTTACCACTTACCTACTGGGCACTTAAACCCCCTTTTTGCCCAGGACGATTTTCGTAATTTTTATATTTTTTTGCTAAAAAAAAAAAATAACTGTTTCAAAGTTTGTTATAACATTTTGAAATACATTTTTCTCCTTTATTGATGTACGCTGGTGAGGCTGCACTGATTATTATTATTATTATACTTTATATAGCACCAACAGTTTGCGCAGCGCTTTATGGTTGGCACTTATGGGCAGCACTGATAGTGCTGCCTATCTGTGCCACCTAACGACTAGGCACTGGTGGGTACTAACTGGTGGCACTGGTGGGCACAGATGAGGCAGCTGCGGTGTCCTATTAATATGGGTCCACTATCAGATAGTGCCCGGCCTGGACTGCGCAATCGGTGATCACGGAAATCTCAGAGAATGAGCATCTGTTCCATCAGCTGTATTTGGAGCATGCGCAGTTAACACGTCGGTCGCTCCCGATGCTTATCAGATGGGGGACCCATGAAGATAGAACAGCGCTGTCTGCGCTCAAATACAGCAAGGGGCAGATGTGTTTTTTTTCTAAGGGGCGGGTGTTTTATGCTTATCCACTCCACTCTGCTCGCTGGCCACGCATTTCAGAAAAGCACCCGCCCCTTTGAGTCTGGACATCGTAAATTTCTTCTATTCAGTGAGCGCGGCTTCTTATAATCATATCCGCCCCTTTGATAAAACCATCTGCCCCTTGCTGTATTGAGTGAGCGCGGCCAGCGCTGCTATATCAGTGAGCGGCGTGGATAAGCATAATACACCCGCCCTTAGAAAAAAACATCTGCCACTTGCTGTATTGAGTGAACACGGCCAGTGCTGTTCTATCTTGATGGGTCCCCCATCTGATAAGCATCGGGAGCGACCGACGTGTTAACTGCGCATGCTCCAAATACAGCTGATGGAACAGATGCTCATTCTCTGAGATTTCCGTGATCACCGATTGCGCAGTCCAGGCCGGGCACTATCTGATAGGGGACCCATATTGTTAGAACAGGCTCTTTGTGTGAGGGACCGATGTCCCTCTGGCAGAAGCCGGGTGATTTTTATTTATTTTTCTCGGCTGCAGAGATCGAGAAATGTCAATCTGCCGACTTCCTGGCGGGCTCTGCACGTGGACTGTGCGAACATGCTGGAGCTCATCCTTACTGATCACGTGGTAAGGAGCCAGGATCGGCCCATTACTCCGATCTGTGATCAGCCCAGTCTCATAGACTCTGATCACAGGGCGCGCAGGCAGTTCATGCACAGGAGGACGTCATATGGCGGCCTCCCGGAAATTAAAGGATCACTAAAGGATTTTTTTTTTTTTTTAGCTAAATAGCTTCCTTTACCTTACTGCAGTCCTGGTTTCATGTGCTCATTGTTCGTTTTTGCTTTGAAGTTGCTGTAATTCTGCTCTAATCTCCACACTTCCTGCTTGTCTGGCTCCTTATGAAAAATCTCATGGCAGCTTTTCACTGTGGTCTAAGCTGTGTGTCTAAAACTCCTCAGAACCAGATTCATTTTAAAAACAAAACACTGCCCTGTATTTGTTTGTTTTTGTTCTGTGTGTCTCTACTTCACAGAAACACAAAACCAGTTTAAAAGTGAAACTAAACTGCAGGCACATTATATGATTGATTTTTATCTATTTTTAAAAGTGATCAGTTAACATTTATGTCTCTATACCCTGTAAACAGTCATTTCAGCAATTTTTCTTTTCTTTTAGTGACCCTTTAAGGCCTGCCCTGTAGCCGTTATTCGGTTATAGCACAGGCACAAGGTGGTTAATAAAAGTGACCCTATGTTTTACCCGTGCAGGGCTAGGAGCCGATGTCACAAGGGCAATGTTGACATTTCTCACTTGCACGTTCACATCTGCATTTTCTTGCTAGAAAATTACTTGGAACCCCCCAAATATTATATATTTTATAAAAGCAAAGGCCCTGGAAAAATAAATGGTGGCTCTTGCAATTTTTTTTTGTTTGTTTATGCCCCACAATATTGGTGCAGTTGTTTTATTAAAAAAAAAAAAAAAAAATACAGCTTAATTTATTTTAAGGATCACAAACACAATATAATACCCAGTAAAAGATGATGTTGGGCAGAGTAAACAAATACCAAACATGACAATATTTTAAAATTGTGCACGCTTGTGAAATGGCAACAAACATCGGTACCCAAAATTATCAATACGTGCTGCTTTAAAAGCCAAAAGAAGAACTTCCGCTTTAAAGCGGATCTCCACCCTAAAGTGAAGATCCGCTGATCGGAACCCTCCCCCCCTCCGGTGTCACAATTGACACCTTTCAGGGGGGAGGGGGTGCAGATACCTGTCTAAAGACATGTATCTGCACCCACTTCCGGCCCGCAGACTCGGGCAAAAGTCGGGGTTTTTTGCGACATCCTGTCGCCCCCCCGTTGTGTGCTGGGAACTCTCGGCTCCCAGCACACATCGGGAGCCAATCGCCGGGCGCAGCGCGACTTGCGCATGCGCCGTAGGGAACCGGGCAGTGAAGCCGGAGCGCTTCACTTCCTGGTTCCCTGACCGTGGATGGAGGGGGGAACAGCAGAGAGACGAGCGATCGCTCATCCTCTGCTGCGGACGGCGCTGGACTCCAGGACAGGTTAGTGTCCTAATATTAAAAGTCAGCAGCTGCAGTATCTGTTGCTGCTGGCTTTTAATATACTTTTTTAATGGGACGTCCACTTTAAGGCCTTCTCCCCTACTCCTGGTTGGGAAACTGAGCTTTTGGGGAGGGGGGCAGGTACCCAAATTTGACAGGTACCTGATGCCACTTCTTTCCTGGTCGCCTAGGCGACTGGAAGCAGAAGCTCTCCCTCTCAAAATCTTCTGGGACACATGACCAATCCTAGAAGACTTCTAGGACAGTCACAGAGTGCAGTGCCACTCGTGCATTCGCAATGGGCACCCAGCTGTCACCAAGAGAGGACACAGGAAGAACATGGCTGTGGTGAGTACACCACTGGACCACGAGACGGGTAAGTGGATGTTTATTAAAAGTCAGCAGCTACGCATTTGTGGAACTATAGGCAACAAACGAAGAGAGACTCAACTACTCGCACTATGTATGAAAGTGTGGAGTGGGATAAGGGACTGTAAATGTGCCGTATGTTTACATAACAGAAAAAAACTGCTGTAAAACATATAAGCTTTAGGGCCCTTTCACACTTTTGGATCCCGTGAGGATCCGTTCCTTAACTATTCCCTTGCTCAGCAGGGATTGCTCCGTTGATCCCCGCTGAGCCGGCAGATGACAGAGCGGTCCCTGCACACTGTACAGGGACCGCCCTGTCAGATCTCCGTTCTCCTCTATAGGGGGATCGGATGAACACGGACCATCTTTCCATGTTCATCCGATCCTCAGATGGATGGAAAAAATAGAATTTTCTTTTGTCTGCAGAATCGGACCATAACGGGGACCGATAAGATCGGGTGTCAGTGGATGTTCATCCGCTGACAACTGCTATCCCATAGGGATTAATGTATCCGAAAACGGAGGGATGAAATAAGGACATACTATCTGCATGTGTAAAAGGGCCCTTATTCTATTACATAATAAAATCTAAAGATAAAAAATGTATAACACAATCTCAAGTAATGTTCACAAAAAATACGCATGGAGGATTGACGTGTTTCGCTTTTCAGTGCTTCATCAAAATCGGTGCCAGTGATAAACGGTACAGCCAAATATAATGGCATGAATAACCACTAGGATAGACGAGAGCAATGTTATAAGGGCCGCTTCACAGGCAAGCAGTTAAAGGGTCACTAAAGGCAAATAACAAACATGTTATACTTACCTCCACTGTGCAGCTCGTTTTGCACAGAGTGTCCCTGATCCCTGTCTTCTGGGGTCCCTCGGCGGCTGTCTCGGCTCCTCCTCGCAAAAGCTTTCCACCTTCATTGAGCGAACTTGCATGTTGGAAAGATTTTGCGAGTGCGCTCCCGTGATACAGCGGCAGGCATAGCCGCCGACTGTATCACTCGGCGCCGCCCCCCCGGCGCGCCTAGTCATCCTCTGTGATTGACAGCAGTGCCAGCCAATGGCTGCGCTGCTATCAATCCGTCCAGCCTAGCCAATCAACGGACAGGCTGGGAACCGAAGAGGATCACATGGACGCGCGTGGGACATTCGAGGGGTCAGGTAAGTAAAACGGGGGTTGGGGGGGGCGGTACCGTTGGATGTTTTTTCACCTTAATGCCTAGGATGCATTTACCTTTACAACCCCTTTAATTGCTAAGAGAGCAAAGCTATGGCACAGATTTCTACCTATAGAGCCGACACATTTCAATGGTCAGAGTCCAGAGAAAATTACCCTGCAGATTATAGCTGGAATCCAGTGGATCAACAACTGGAAAAGGCACCCCGCTGTCCACGCTCCACTACGTCTGTTGTAATTGGACGATGGAGCATGGACCGCATGGTGCCATTTCCAGCGGCCCTTGCAACATTGCTTTTGTCTACCCTAGTGGTTATTGATGCTCTTTTATTTGGTAGTACTGATCCTTATAACTGCCATTTTTTTTGCCTTGTGGCCATAGACCACGTTTTTCATGTCTTTCGTATGTATGTTTTTATACTATTAATTTATTTTAAATACTTTTTTGATACCAATAAATACAATATATTTATTACTATTGTGCCTGACCTTTGCACATTCCTTGAGCCTAAAGTCTCAACTTTTCTAAGGAAAGATTTCTTTCTCTACGCAGTACACTGTCAGCACTAGGGGCGGACTGACAACTCATGGGGCCCCTGGGCAATAGATTATGGGGCCACACAGTATACATACACACAGAATACACATACTTACACTGAAAAGCTATAATCTTGGGATTTATTTCTAAAAACACAGATTTTTACATACTGTCCCTGGTTTTACTGAGGCTGGCAACCCTGATGGGCCCCCTAGTGTCATGGGGCCCGAATGGTCAGCCCGCCCCCTGCTCGGCACACAACCTCAGTCTGCCACGGATATGTGTGGCAGCTGAACGTTGAAGCCCACCTTTTTCTGCTGTGGCATACATGCATTATGTGACCTGCAACAGTTTAAGACTCCTAACAAATAAACTAGACAAGACAGGAGAAGTTTCTGTAGTTGACTGCACCTCAAAAACCTACAAGGTAGCAGAAAGAAGGTGAAAATCCAAATTGAGTTGAGAAATATGTCTTTTACATATTCACAGATTGGATTCTGCAATTTTCAGAGAAAAGTCTGTTTGGGCTTGTTTGTTGCCTATCGAGTAGTACCAGGTTTTCCAGTCTTTAAAAATGGATTGAACAGAAGGCAGTAATGGTGTTTGTGAATTTTAAGTACACTCCTAGTTGCCCAATACATAGCATGCGGTTACTGGCAGTATCCACCCTTTGCCCAGACTAAGTAGATAATTGGGTGGCGTTTGCATGGGTGCTGTTGTACGAGGCACAACTGATTAGCACATCGGATGTTTCAGCAGTCCTTCTTAAAGCGGTTGTAAACCGCAAAAAAACATATTTTTTTTTTTTGGACCTGCAAGGGAAAAGCCATAATGAGCTAATATGCACCGCATATTAGCTCATTATGAAATACTTACCTCGGAACGAGGTGTAGGGAACTTACCTGGTGCACGCCAAGCGAGATCTCATCTTGACTCTGCGTGTCTTCCGGGTATCGCCGCTCCAGCGCTGTGATTGGCTGGAGCGGCGATGACGTCACGCGCGGGAGATTTAAATCCGGCCAGGGTCCGGCGGATGCCGGTCCTTTCGCCGTGGATTCCCCCTGCGCATGCGCCGCTGCAATCAGCGGCGCATTGCGGGGGTAATATCTCCTAAACCGTACAGGTTTAGGAGATATTCTTTATACCTACAGGTAAGCCTTATTATAGGCTTACCTGTAGGTAAAAGTCAAAAAAGTGGGTTTACAACCACTTTAAATTTCCCTAAAATATCTGAGAGATTGTACTAGGGCTACAACTAACGATTATTTTCATAATCAATTAGTTGGCCGATTTATTGTTTTGAATAATTGGATAATAGCCTTAAAAAAAAAATTGCATTTTTATATTTTTTTGGGCCAAGATTACAGATTACAAAACACAAATTGCCGCAAAAACACATTAAATGCTTTTCTGCAGCTTCTCCATTGAAATATATATTGAACCCAAAAGAAAAAAAAAATAGCACCGTTTTGCGTTTAAAAGTCCTTACCCTTTCCAAATACGCAGCAGCTGAAAAAAAATCCTGGATGTGAACGTGTCCCATAGGAAGAAATGTAAATGAACTGTAGTGTGTTTCTGCAAAAAGCACCAAAAAACAGTGGTGTGAACCCAGGCCTGAGAAGTTTAGTAACATAATGGGGTTTAAAAAAAAAAAAAAAATACACAAAAAGCAAATAATCGCTTATGTGAGGGGTTCATTTTTTTTACTGTGGGACAGTGAAAGTAATATTTACAATAGCGATTTGCTTTTTTGTACTATAAAGGGCTAATTTAAGTTTTTTTTAACCCCATTATGTTACTGGCCGATTAATCGATTATGAAAATTGTAATCGATTAATTTCATAATCGATTAGTTGCCGATTAATCGATTAGTTGTTTCGGCCCTAGATCGTACAGGATTCCTGGTCAGTTTGCTGGGAGTACACAACCTCAGTCTGCCATGGACATGCGGCAGCTGAGTGTTAAAAGCCCACTTCTTCTGCTGTCACATACGTGCGTTATGTGATCGGCAAGCGTTTAAGACTCCTGACAAACAGGCGAGACAAGACAGTTAGTAAAAGTTACCATAGTTGAATGTACCTCAAAAACCTACAAGGTAACAAAAAAAACAAATATCCGAATTGTCTTTTACATATAAGATTGGATACTGCAATTTTTAGAGAAATGTCTGATGCCGCGTACACGTGGTCGTTTTTTTGTGATGAAATAAAACAACGTTTTAAAAAACGTCATTTAAAATGATCATGTGTGGGTTTTTCAGAATGTCGTTTTTTGGGTAAAAAAAAAGATTATCGTGTGTGGGCAAAACGACGTTTTTTAAACCCGCGCATGCTCAGAAGCAAGTTTTGAGACGGGAGTTTCAATGGAACAGAGTGCTGTCGAACGTGGTGTACGTAACCACGCTTTGCAAGAGCATTTTCAGAAAACGATGCTGTGTAGGCAGGGGGGGGGGACAGACTGCTGCACACAAAAGGCTTTTTATCTTAAAGGGGTTGTAAAGGTTTGTTTTTTATTTTCTAAATAGGTTCCTTTAAGCTAGTGTATTGTTGGTTCACTTACCTTTTCCTTCAATTTCCCTTTTTAAATGTTTTTTTCTTTGTCTGAATTTCTTACTTCCTGTATCTCCTCAGTAAGCTTGCCCCATCATCCGAGCCGTTCTGGCTTTAGAGCTATTATTTATTTCAAAGTTTTATGCCTGTAATGTGGTTATGGCTAAGGCCTTTTAGGCTGAAACGTGTCAACCATTTTCACCTGCGTTTGTTCACTGTGGCTTGTTAATAAAAACAAAGATATTTTTAACCGCACGATTCTTGCACGATCATTTACATCGACAGAATGGCACGGCTGGGCAAATGGGCATACAGGTACGTCCCCTTTAATTTGCTGCCGTGTGGTCGCACACGCTTGCGATCATGCCCGTGGACTCGATGTTCGCCAGTGTCCCACGATCATGTCACAGAGCTGAAGAATGGGGAGATGTCTGTGTAAACTATTTCTGGGTGTACTTTTTTTTGCTTTTTGTTTAAAAATAAAAAAAAATAAAAAACCTTCAATAAAAACATTGAACAAGAAATAATGTTATACACAAAATTACCCAAACTGTAATGAGCTAATTTTTTCTAGTGTGTGTGTGTGTGTGTATATATATATATATATATATAATCGCGCACCCACGATTTTAAGGGCAAAAAAGTGCGCGGTATACACCGATAAATAATACCAAAATGTGCCACTGAATACAGCATTCTAAAATCATATATATATATATATATATATATATATATATATATATATATATATATATATATATATATATATATATATATATATGATTTTAGAATGCTGTATTCAGTGGCACATTTTGGTATTATTTATCGGTGTATACCGCGCACATTTTTGCCCTTAAAATCGTGGGCGCACGATATACACCGATACTCGCTTCCCGCGCTGTGTTTGAATCTGCCGCCGACATATACCGAGCACAGTATACTCGGCCAGGCTCGGCTCCCATCGCGGTTATGTGAGAGGAGCCGAGCGTGCCCGGGTGTACTGCGCTCGGTATATGTTGGCGGCGGATTCAAACACAGTGCGGAGATCGATACTTGCTTCCCGCATTGTGTTTGAATGCGGCCGCCGTCATATACCGAACGCAGTACACTCGGCTTCTCTCGCATAACCGCGAGGGAAGCCGAGCCTGGCCGAGTGTACTGCGCTCGGTATATGTCGGCGGCGGCGTTCAAACACAGCGCGGGAAGCAGCGATCGGCAAGGCCGCCGATGGACACCGGGCAAGACACCAAAACTGTAAGTATTAAAAAAATTTTTTTCCAGGAATGTCAGGCTAAATAAGGGGTGCGCGCTATACGCCGGTGCGCGTAATAGGGCGATAAATACGGTAGTTTTGGTGTTCTGAAAGAAGATTTGTCATACACCTTCTGTATTGCTCCATAGCAACAAAATATATTTACTCTTTTACTATGCAAACTGTCCAAGACTGTTCTTTAAACCTATTGTGAAATCTCATGTTTTGTAATGTTCGTGGTAACAACATGGGTTGTTCCTCAGAGATTAAAAACAAAGTGTCGTCATTTGTAGGATGCTCAGTATAGCCTTGCCTATAAGTAAATAATATAGTGAATCTTTTTTGTTATTTTTGCTGGCTTGAGTTTCTGTAATCAAAAATAAAATTAGACATGTGAAGCACTATTTTATTCAATAAACTGTGCTAAGTCTTTACACAATGGCAGATCCATGTGTGTTTTTTTTTTTTTTTTATTATTATTTATTTATTTTTTTGCTTAGTCAAATGTAACAATGGTTTACTAATGCAAAACAAAAAAACTCTGTATAAGAAATCCTATTTAAATTTGTAATAATCCTTAAAGCGGGGTTTCACCCTAAAAAAATCTAACATTACATCCAGGATACTGATGACATTTACAGTATGCAGGTCTTTTTTTAAAAAATTTTTTATCGCCGAACATACCGTTATATTGTGATTTTTCTCCCCGGCTTCCGGGTTCTGATTCCCGCGGGACTGGGCGTTCCTATCCCTGGGTTAGATGATTGACGTCTGGCGAAACAGTTCCCATGTCGCACAAGACGCGTCACCAGATTTCCGCAAATAGCCGAGCTGCGGGTCGGCGCTATACGGTGCCTGCGCAGTCAGCTCTACACGGCAGGCGCCGTATAGCGCCTACCCACAGCTCAGGTATTTACAGAAATCTGGTGACGTGCCTTGTGCGACATGGGAACTGTTTCGCCAGACGTCAATCATCTAACCCAGGGGTTGGAACGCCCAGTCCCGCGGGAATCAGAACCCGGAAGCCGGGGAGAAAAATCACAATATGACGGTATGTACGGCGATAAAAAAAAAAAAAGACCTGCATACTGTAAATGTCGTTAGTATCCTGGATGTAATGTTAGAATTTTTTTTAGGGTGAACCCCCGCTTTAAGGCCCAACTCCATGAAGCCTAATAAACCCTACCTTGCTTTGGGGCTGCACCCGCACTGCAAGAGTTAACTGCTCGTTTCAGTGTAAGGGGGTGAAAAGAACTTTTACCTGATCCTTTGTTGCCCTGGCAGTCGGTGCACTACACTTTAGCAGTGGATTGTCCCGCTTCTTCCTCACTTTTAGTACAGGGCTATGATCCCTGGCATCAGTCCCGATGATGTAAGAAGATTTTAGACCGCCAGAGCAATGCATAGGGAAGGAGAGGCTGTGGGGACCGATCTAGTGGGTCGAATTTCGAAAGAATATTTTTCGATAATCTTATCTAAGAATTTTCGTTCGTATTTCGCACCATTAATGGGCTGCAGCAACGCCAGATTTTGGTACAGCCATCGAATTTGAGTAATTGGACATGTTGGAACTTTTTTGAAAAAGGATCAATTTTCTAATCGATGGGAGAATCGTGCGAGAAATGTAATAGAAAAAGAAATGCACATGTGCAAGAAAAGAGAATTCCCGGAAAGAAAAGCAGATTCCCAGCCACGAAAATTATTTTCTGTAGCAACAGGAAGTGAAATTGCAGGCTTGGTTGGCCGAATTTCGACATCAATGGTAGCGTCATCAGATTTTCAGATTTTTCAAAAGAAAATTCTTTTGAAATTTAATCATGTATGGCTGCTTTAAAGGGGTTGTAAAGGTTTGTTTTTTATTTTCTAAATAGGTTCCTTTAACCACTTAAGCCCCGGACCAATATGCTGCTAAATGCCCAAAGGTGTTTTTACAATTCGGCACTGCGTCGCTTTAACAGACAATTGCGCGGTCGTGCGACGTGGCTCCCAAACAAAATTTGCGTCCTTTTCTTCCCACAAATAGAGCTTTCTTTTGATGGTATTTGATTGCCTCTGCGATTTATTTTTTATTTTTTGCGATATAAACGGAAAAAGACCGAAAATATTGAAAAAAAATTATATTTTCTACTTTGTTATAAGAAAAATCGAATAAACTACATTTTAGTCAAACATTTAGGCCAAAATGTATTCAGCCACATGTCTTTAGTAAAAAAAATCGCAATATATAAAAAAAAACCCCGGCAACAGTGACACTAATACAGCGATAAGAAAACGATTGTTTAGTGACACTGGCAATAGGGGGTGAAAGGGTTAACTAGGGCGGTGATCAAGGGGTTAAACCTTTATTAGGGGGGTAGGGGGCTACCCTGGACCTAACACTAACTGCCTGTGACACTAACTGTCACACTGACAGTAAATGCAGTGATCAGTAAATATATGATCCCTGCAATCAGTGACACTGTGATAGGGGGCTGGGGGGGGGGGGGGGGTGATCTGAAGGGGTTAAATGTGCCTATGTGTATGGTGTTAGTGTAGTGTTAGTGCGACTTACTATGTGATGTCTTCTTTCCTCTCGCCGGATCGAAAATACCGCCGAGAGGAGAGGTGACATCACTTCCTCTGCCTGTTTTTACATTACACAGGCAGAGGGCGGGCAGATCAGGGGGAAGTGGATTCGCTGGGAGCGATTGCGAGGGGGCGGACAGAAATGAACAGCCGCCCCCTCATCCCGGATCGCTCCCAGAGGCTAAACGACCGCCGCATGTAGGGCGGGGGGGTCCCGGTCGGACCCCCGACCCGTGGGAAGGCGGGGACGTACCAGTACGCCCATCTGCCTGTACGTGCCATTTTGTGAACGTACATACACCTGCAGCGGGCATTAAGTGGTTAAGCTAGTGCATTGTTGGTTCACTTACCTTTTCCTTTGATTATCCTTCTAAATTTTTTTTTTCTTTGTCTGTCTGAATTTCTCACTTTCTGTTCCTCCTCAGTAAGCTTGCTCCCATCATCCGGGATGTTCTGGCTGTGGGTTAGTCAGCTAGAACGGCTTACTGAGAAGGAACAGGAAGTGAGAAATTCAGACAAAGAAAACAAATCATTTAGAAGGGAAATCGAAGGAAAAGGTAAGTGAACCACCAATGCACTAGCTTAAAGGAACCTATTTAGAAAATAAAAAACCTTTACAACCCCTTTAAGAGTGCTTTACCATGGAGGGGCGTGGCATGTGAGAAGAGTGCTTTACCATGGAGGGGAGCGGCATGTGAGAAGAGTGCTTTACCATGGAGGGGCGTGGCATGTGAGAAGAGTGCTTTACCATGGAGGGGCGTGGCATGTGAGAAGAGTGCTTTACCATGGAGGGGCGTGGCATGTGAGAAGAGTGCTTTACCATGGAGGGGCGTGGCATGTGAGAAGAGTGCTTTACCATGGAGGGGCGTGGCATGTGAGAAGAGTGCTTTACCATAGAGGGGCGTGGCATGTGAGAAGAGTGCTTTACCATGGAGGGGCGTGGCATGTGAGAAGAGTGCTTTACCATGGAGGGGCGTGGCATGTGAGAAGAGTGCTTTACCATGGAGAGGCCTGGCATGTGAGAAGAGTGCTTTACCATGGAGAGGCCTGGCATGTGAGAAGAGTGCTTTACCATGGAGGGGCGTGGCATTTGAGAAGAGTGCTTTACCATGGAGGGGCGTGGCATGTGAGAAGAGTGCTTTACCATGGAGGGGCGTGGCATGTGAGAAGAGTGCTTTTACCATATCACCCTGACCTAAACAAATGGTTAACTGTTAAACCGCAGGTGCACCCCCAATGCAAGAGAAGATATTTTTAGGTTTCGTTCTGAAGTTCAGCTTTAAAAATGTTTCCATGTATGGTACTTATTGTTACTAGGTACAATAATTATTCCTTCTTTACTTCAGAAAGAACATCTACAAGCAACATGGTGCTCCCATCTCAATATGTCCTCCCTAATGATCTGCCAGTTGCTTTGTTGGATTGTGAGGAGGCCTTCTCACTCCTTTCATCCGAGGAGAAGCTTTATACCCATTTCATGTCTCGGGCATCATTTTATGGTGGTTTAATAGTTTTGTTTCAGACGTCACCAGAATCTCCAGCCATATATATTCTGCTGAATAGGATTTTCAGGGCTCAGAAGCCTTCAGCACTGCATGAAGTGGCTCTCACCCAGGGACTAACTGAGGATGAATTCCAGGTATACTAATGTTGTGCACTGCCTGATTAAGCAATCATTTCTGTGACTTGACTTTTTTCTTAATGGGTATGCCTGACCAGACTTGAGGGATAAATGAGAATACATTTACAGTCATAACTTTAGAGATCCTTTTACTACTACACATGTACGTGCAATATTCTTGCAAGTCGTTCAATCAATCTACTTTTTTCCGATAGGAAAGCAGTAAGCAAATAATACTCTGTATGCAAGATAAGCGCATCTATAATTGATCTTTAATTTTGTGTGTAATTAAAGCGGAGGTTCACCCCAAAACAACTCGTATGCTGTGTTTTTTTTTTTTTTGTGTTTTTTTTTAATCGCTCTACTTACTGTGTAATGGATAATTTTATTTTCTCCCTACCGCGGGGAATGGCACGTCACGCCTTCCGAAAATAGCCGGACTAGGACTCGGCTCTTCCCAGCGCTATACGGCGCCTGCGCACAGACCTAGGAGCTGACTGCGCAGGCGCCGTATATAGCAGAGTCCTATTTCGGCTTTTTTCGGAGGGCGCGACGTGCCATAGGACTCGGCTATATACGGCGCCTGCGCAGTCAGCTCCTAGGTCTGTGCGCAGGCGCCGTATAGCGCCGGGAAGAGCCGAGTCCTAGTCCGGCTATTTTCGGAAGGAGTGATGCGCCATTCCCCGCGGTAGGGAGAAAATAAAATTATCCATTACACCATAAGTAGAGCGATTAAAAAAAAAAAAAAAAAAGCAGCATACTGGCGCTGACGCCAGTATGCTGGATGGGATGGGACAGAGTTGTTTTAGGGTGAACCTCCGCTTTAAGCGTACATACAAAGTACCCAAAAATTAACTTGAAAATGTAACATTAACATTACTGAGTACAACAAGGCACGCGGTTCTATTTAGTAAAGAAAAAAAAGATAATATATCACATATTATTCTTGCACCAGTATAAGACCCCTTTCACACTGAGGCGTTTTTCAGGCGCTTTGGCATAAAAAAAAAGCGCCTGAAAGAAGTCTCATCTGCAATCCCAATGTGAAACCCTGAGTCCCTTCAGAGCCCTTTCACACTGCCAGCACCAGGCACTTTGGCATTAAAAAAAATTATCTTTTTTTTCTTTAAAAAAAGGGCCCCAGTGGGAAGGGGCACTTTAGGAGCAGTGTATTCAACCCTCCTGAAGCGCTGCATAGAAGCTGCTTGCAGCCAGTGCAGCTCCTCAGTTTGAAAGCACTCTGGCTTTCACATTGGTATTGCAGATGAGGCTTCTTTCAGGTGCTATTTTTAACGCTAAGACCCCTTTCACACTGGGGCGTTTTTCAGGCGCTTTAGTGTGAAAGGGGTCTTAGATGCAATAGTTCTAGAAGAGTCTTCCACTAGCTTAGTAGTTTAGTTTGCTTTTATCTGGAATAAATCGACATGATCTTTTACTCATGGAGAGGGGGAGGGAAGTGGAAAAGGAGTAGGAGAGGGGGAAAAAAAGAAGGGGGGGGGGTGGCAAAAAGTGGGGGAAGCCGGGGATGTGTTAATAAAGGTGATGGGCAAGTATAGTTAGTTCTCCTCATATATTCACTTTCTTGGTCCTGAGTTTTCAAACCTTTAACTCTTATGCCATGTACACACGATTGGTTTTCCAATGAAAATACGTTTTTCTTCGGAGAAACTGATCGTGTGTGGGCCCCATTGGACTTTTTTCCATCGGTGTAAAAAAAATAGAACATGTTTTACATTTTTCCGATGGGGGGGGGCGATGGTAAATTCCGATCGTCTGTGTGGAACTCCATCTGAAAAAAATCCACACATGCTCAGAATCAAGTCGACACATGCTCGTAAGCATTGAACTTCATTTTTTTCGGCTCGTCGTGGTGTTTTACGTCACCGCGTTTTAGCACGGTCGGAATTTAGTCTGATAGTGTATATGCAAGACTTATGAAAGTCGGCTTCATCGGAATGCAGACGAAAAAATACATCGGATTTTATCCCATCATAAATCCGATCGTGTGTACGTGGCATTAGACCCAATCACCTCATGTTTTTTCACATTTTTGTGGGACATTTGCGGCTCATGTATGTATGTGTTTATAAAGTGGTAGGATAAAATCAATCGTAGCTCTCCGCTGCGAAACCATGGGAGGCTCCGGCTGCTTCCATTTAATCAGGATGGCCTTCCTGGCATAAAATATAAACAACCGCTTGTGTGTATTTGGTATAATAGTATCACAAATACCCAGAAGAAGGGTAATAGGGTCCATACCCGCTGAGTTTGTGGTAACCACTTCTGTCCAAAACTGCTGGATGAAGGAGCAGGACCACATGACATGTAAGAATTTACCCAATTCATTGGCACACTTAGGGCATCTATCAGTTTGAGTTGGGTATATCCTTGAGAGTCTCTGAGGAGAAGGGTATGCTCTGTGGAGAAACTTGAGTTTACCATATCTGTCCCTAGCCTATATCCTCAATGGGATATATTGTTAGATCCCCCTCCTCCCAGTCTTCATCAGCAAGGGCAGGTATATCCTCCTTCCATTTATAAAAACAATTTAGTCCCTCTGACCGAATCCTAACAAGATATAGCGAAGAAGGGATTCTAGGGCTGTTACTGATCAAAATTTTTGTGTTCTATTAATCGTTTGTTTTTTTAATCGATTAATCGACTAATTTCGATTAATTATAAAGCACATACAGATCCAACTACTTTTAGCTGATCTTCTTGCAGGGTGATTCCCAATGCAGCTCCAACCACTGGAAAAATGCATAGCAGGGTACAAAAAACACACAAAGGCAGCGCTCGATGGGAATAGCATTAAAACTTTTATAGTCTTCAAGTAGGTAACCAAATAAACATTGCACTGGAGATAAAATCGATGTAGCTACATAAAATGTATAAATGGTGCGAGTAATACCAAACGGTAGCAAAAGCAGTCATAAAAACATGTAGCTAAGTATGATACTGGTATAAAAATGTGTACAACGTTACCACTGCTGAATCCAGATGAGGAGGGGTTAACATCAGTCCGTCGGCATGTAGATGTCCCATGAAGGGAACTATCACAACTCCCAGTGGATGGCTGTAGAATCCCAAGTTGATAGAGGGAAGTGATAGAGGGAAGTGTAACAGCCCTTGTGTGTGGCAGATAGTAAGGTCCCGCCGGCATGCAGATATGAAGGCACAGCAAAGGAGCACTTCAGATGGACACGGCAAGCCCTGCTGGTGTCCGTGACGTTATCAGATCTCCGAATGGTACTCCCTGAAGGCCCAGAAGCCGGCGGAGAGGTGAGTACTATCCAAAAGAATTTTGATCGATCAAAAAATTAAAGATTAATCGATCAATTAAAAGTTAATTTGCACAGCCCTAGATTCTATCCGCCCTATTGGAAATAAGGACTGCATACACATACTCAAAGTGATTGTTTTTTTTTTTTTTACAACTACTTGCTTACTGGGCGCTACCTGCCCAGACCAATTTTCAGCTTTCAGCACTATCACTCTTTGAATGACAATTGCGTGGTCATGCAGCGTTGTACCCAAATAACATTTTTATCATTTTTTTTCCCACAGAAATAGAGCTTTTTTTTGGTGGTATTTAACCACTTCATTACTGGGCACTTAAACCCCCTTCGTGCCCAGACCAATTTTCAGCTTTCAGCGCTGACGCATTTTGAATGACAATTGCGCGGTCATACAACACTGTACCCAAATTATGATTTTATAAAAAAAATTCCCACAAATAGAGCTTTCTTTTGGTGGTATTTGATCATCTCTGCGATTTTTATTTCTTTATCGTACATCACGGGACACAGAGCGCATAGCCATTACATATGGGTTATATGGGTACCTTCAGGTGTGGACACTGGTGTAATCAACTTCACAGGAAGTTCCTCCCTATATAACCCCCTCCCACTGAGAGTGCTTCAGTTCTTGCTTCAAAGCCAAGGAGTACGGTACCCGGGCCCTGCCTGCGTGGGGTGTTGCCTATAATGCCTCTCCTTGGAGGGCTGGATTCTGGGCTCCAGTGCCTTGGTCTCTCCCAGGACTAAACGCTACTGATGCCAGGATGCTATATAGGTCCAGGGGTGTGGGTTCCTTAAACACAGGACCCCGGTCCCTGAAGGTCCGAGACAATACCCACGGAGATGGGAGAAGATTGGGCCTCTTGCAGTTTGCAATACCCTGCGGCGTGGAGCAGGTAAGAGGGAACCTGCGGGACTTGGTTCGACAGTAGGTATCCCCCTGGGGGTTCTGGGTTGGCTAATGGTATGCTTGTGCATCAGCCACTATCTCCACTATGTCTTTTTAGGCAGGATGGGATGTACTAATGTTTACCCAGATAACATGTAGATATATGTATACTTGTTTAAGATATATATTTGCTACTCACCCCAGGTCTGCCTGTTAGCATTGATACTGCAGCCCCACGTACTATAAAGAGGGAATTGCTGGTGAAAACTCCTGTTTCTTAGGAAGCCTATGGGGACAGCTTCCTCTCTGTGTGCACTACAGTAAGGATTAGTGCTTACCTGGTGTCTGTTGGTGCTGCTGGCGCTGGTCCATGCTTTTCCTCTGCTCTCTGCTTCCTCCATGTTGTTTCAGCGTGGGGGGGTGGGCGCGGGCGCGTGCACGCCGCCTTTTATAGCGTCGGCGTGCGTTGGGGGGGCGGGCCAGCAGCGTCAGGGTCAGTTAAAAGTAAAACGTTTCTCTCTGGCTGGTCTTTTCCCTCCTGGAAGCAGAGGAAGAAGGACACAGAGCGCGCAGCTGGGTCTTTTGGCCACAGTGACACCCAGTGGCGGTTTGTGGATCTTCAGGTCTAGGACTTAGTTCCACTATTGACCAGAAAAAAAAAAAAAAAAAAAAAAGAGTTTTTTTGCTTAAAGGGACTCAGCCTTAGATCCAGCAGTATCTGAGTCAACCTTGGACTCCGGCTAACGGGCATTGGTGTATGTATACAGAATTTTTCATTTTCCTCAGCCTGTTCTCATATTAATTACTCCTAGCTACAACAGTCAGGTGTTGGCTATAGGGGTGACTCAAGGTTGTGCAATGGCTCCAAAGGGATCAGGACCAGCCAAGGCTGCAAAAGGTGCCAAGAAACAAAAGGGGTCTCCATCGGGGTCAGAGGATTTGGGCCAGGCTTCAACGCCCCCACCCTCACCAGTTAGACCACCGAGTAGCATAGTACAAGAGCCATTGGGGGTGCTGGGGGCAGAGGCGGCCCCCGATCCACCCATTCCCGTTTACGTAACGGAAGAAATGCTAGCGACCACCCTGGGTGGGCTAGAGAAAAGGTTAACTGCTTTGTTTGCACGCCCTTTGCCAAGTAGCAAACGGGCTAGATCCCCCTCACCTAGTTTGGTGTTTTCAGATGCGGAGGTCTCCTCTTCGGAGGAACGGGACCCACAAGGGGATCAAGCGGACCCAAGTCCCGACGGTTCAGACATGGAGGGTTCCACTGTAGATGAATATTTTTCGGCCTCTCAAGCGGAGAGCCTGTGGATCCAGTCTTTGACCGATATGGTTCGCACTGCTTTTAAACTTCCAGTGCCAGAACAATTAGCCCCTGTGGTATCCTCATTGGGTTCTTTAAAGGCTCCATTAACTTGTGTGTCTTTTCCGATTCACCCCCTTCTGCGGAGCGTGATTTACCAGGATTGGGCTCGACCTGATAGGATCTTTATCCCTCCTAAGAGGTTCTCTATTCTCTATCCTATGGAAGAGGAATTTTTAAAGAAATGGGCACTCCCCACAGTGGACGCGGCCATTTCCTGCGTGAATAAATCCCTGACCTGTCCGGTTGAAAATGTCCAGATGTTCAAGGATCCGGTCGACAAAAAATTAGAGACCCTACTGAAGGCTTCTTTCACCACAGTAGGTGCCGTGGTTCAGCCAGCTGTGGCAGCCATTGGCGTTTGTCAGGCCTTAAAGGATCAGGCAAAACAGATATTAAAGGACATGCCGGCTCAGCAAACTCGTGAATTAGCAGATTTCCCTAGAGCTCTCTGCTTTGCAGTAGATGCTATTAAGGACTCCATCCAACAGGCATCCCGGTTATCTCTGCTGGTGGTTCACATGCGTCGTCTTTTGTGGCTAAAGAACTGGTCAGCAGAGGCACCCTGCAAAAAGCTTTTAGCAGGGTTTCCCTTTCATGGGGGAAGACTATTCGGTGAAGACCTAGATAAATATATCCAAACCATATCAAGTGGTAAAAGTTCTTCCTTACCGGTCAAGAAAAGACCGCGTGGGCCCGCGTTTAAACGACAGGCCTTTGCAGGCTCGGCCCCTTCGACTTCCCGTCAGTATCGACGGCCTCCCGGGCGTTCAGCAGTTAATAGCCGCCCACAGGGACAAGCCGCGGCAAACAAGAGGCCCTGGTCTCGCAAGCCGGCTAAACCAGTCATCAAGTCAGATTCATGAAGGGGCGCCCCCACTCTCTTGGGTGGGGGGAAGACTTCAGTTTTTCTCCGAAGTCTGGAAGGCCAGAATTCCCGACTCTTGGGTTCGGTCCGTGGTAGCCACAGGCTACAAACTAGAGTTTCGAGAAATCCCCCCTCCTCATTTTCAGGAGCGACCCGTTAAAGAGGGCCTCTCTCGTAAAGGCGTTGGATCGCCTCTTGCTCCAAGGAGTAATTGTAGAAGTACCAACCCAAGAAAGGGGTCTGGGATTCTACTCCAACCTTTTTATTATACCAAAACCCAATGGCGACGTCAGGCCTATCCTAGACCTCAAACGCCTAAATCGCTTTCTAAAGATTCAGACCTTTCGTATGGATTCCATACGTTCAGTGACAGCCAGCCTGCATCAGGGCGACTTTCTAGCATCTATAGACATAAAGGATGCATATCTGCATGTGCCGATCTACCCAGCACATCACAAGTTTCTTTGTTTTATGATAGATCAAAGTCATTTCCAGTTCGTAGCCCTCCCTTTCGGGTTGGCAACAGCTCCGCGGGTATTCACAAAGGTGTTAGCCCCGGTGCTAGCCGTCCTAAGGACAGAAGGCATTTTGGTCCTGGCATACCTGGAGGATCTCCTGGTTATCGACAGATCAGCTTCCAACCTCAATCATGCAGTAGTCCGCACAGTTCGGCATCTACAAGAATTCGGGTGGGTTGTGAACCAAGGAAAATCGAGGTTGCAACCCACAAGACAGTTGGAATATCTAGGCCTTCGGTTAGATACAGAATGCCAGAGGATATTTTTACCTCAAGAAAAGATCAGGTCATTGACTCAAACAATTCAAATAGTCCTAGGCAAAAAGAGGCCAACTATTCGCCTATGCATGCGACTGCTGGGAAAGATTGTAGCCGCCTTCGAAGCAGTGCCCTATGCCCAGATCCATACCAGAGTTCTCCAGGCAGCTATTCTCTCTGCTTGGAACAGGTCCATACAGGCATTAGACCGTCCATTAGGTCTTTCCCCAGGAGTCAGGCGCAGCCTGTACTGGTGGCTGGTCCCTCCAAAAATTGTCAAAAGGGAAAACCTTTTGCCCCATCACGTGGAAAATAGTAACCACAGATGCCAGCCTAACAGGTTGGGGGGCAATCTTAGGAAAACGGACCCAGCAGGGACAGTGGTCAGAGGCAGAAAGTCTGCTTCCCATCAATGTCCTAGAGATCAGAGCTGCTCGGTTGGCCCTGGTCGCCTGGACTCTCCCCCTTCAGGGTCTGCCAGTAAGGATACAGTCCAACAATGCCACGGCGGTGGCATACATAAACCACCAGGGGGGCACAAGGAGCCTAGCGGCTCAAAGGGAAGTAAACCTGATTTTCTCATGGGCCGAAGCCCATGTACCCTGCATCTCAGCAGTGTTCATCCCAGGGATAGACAATTCTCAAGCAGATTTTTTGAGTCGTCAACAGTTACTCCCGGGAGAGTGGTCTCTTCACCCCCAGGTATTCCAAGAGATTTGCCAAAGATTCGGAGTTCCCGATGTGGACATCATGGCAACAAGATTCAACAAGAAATTGGACAAATTCGTATCCCGAGCCAGGGACCCCTCGGCCTACGGGACCGATGCGTTGGTTTGCCCCTGGCACCAGTTTTCTCTCCTGTATGCGTTCCCTCCACTACAGATGATTCCCCGCCTTCTACGAAGGATCAGGGTGGAGCGCAGGCCGGTGATCCTGGTGGCCCCAGCCTGGCCCAGAAGGGCTTGGTACGCACTCATCGTGAGGATGTCAGTAGGGGCACCGTGGCCACTCCCCCTGCGCCCAGATCTGCTGTCTCAGGGCCCGATCTACCACCCTGCTTCACAGCAGCTAAATTTGATGGCTTGGCGGCTGAATCCCTAATTCTTAAGGGCAGAGGCCTCTCAGCCCAAGTCATATCTACGTTAATTCAAGCTAGAAAGCCAGTCTCTAGAAATATCTATTACAGAGTCTGGAGGACCTATGTGGAGTGGTGCGAGTCTCAAGGAGGGCATCCTCGCAAGTTTTTTATTGACAGGATCTTGCGATTCCTCCAGGTTGGCGTTGACAAGGGGTTGGCTCTTAGTACTCTAAAGGGGCAGGTGTCTGCCTTATCGATATGGTTTCAAAGGCCTTTGGCCACACATTCGCTTGTGAAAACCTTTTTGCAGGGGGTCTTGCATGTAAATCCCCCTATTAGAGCTCCCCTCTGCCCCCGGAATTTAAATCTGGTCTTGTCAGCTTTACAAAAGCAGCCGTTTGAACCTCTGACAGAAATCCCTCTTGTGCTGCTAACCCGAAAGTTGGTTTTCTTGGTGGCTATGGCTTCGGCCAGAAGGGTCTCCGAGCTGGCAGCCTTGTCTTGCAGGGAACCGTACCTGATTCTGCATAAGGACAGAGTGGTTCTGCGGCCTCATCCTTCTTTCCTTCCTAAGGTCATATCCAGTTTTCACTTGAATCAGGACCTAGTCCTACCATCCTTCTTTCCTACTCCCCAGTCCAGAGAGGAAAGACTGCTTCATACTTTGGACGTGGTCCGAGCCATGAGGGTTTATCTCAAGGCTACAGAGAAGATTCGGAAAACAGATGTGCTTTTCGTTCTTCCGGATGGCCCCAAGAAGGGTCAGCCGGCTGCCAAGTCTTCCTTGGCTAGGTGGATTAAGCAGCTGATTTTTCAGGCCTATGGTCTGAAGCGCGTTCCACCTCCCTTATCAGTTAAAGCCCATTCTACGAGGGCCATGAGTGCCTCTTGGGCGGCACACCATCAGATCTCTATGGCACAGGTTTGCAAAGCGGCAACCTGGTCTTCCGTACATACGTTTACTAAATTTTATAAGTTGGACGTCACAAAGGCTACGGACGCAGCATTTGGGCAGGCGGTCCTACGGGCAGCAGTATAGAATCCTCTGGCCCGGTTCACGCCCCCTTTTTTTCTGTTGGTGGAGCTATTTTACCTCCTGATAATGTTTTTTGTTTGGCTATTTTTGGCCTTACGGTCTCCCTCCCTTCATGGAGCATTGCTTTGGGACATCCCATATGTAATGGCTATGCGCTCTGTGTCCCGTGATGTACGATAAAGAAAAAAGGATTTTTAATAACAGCTTACCTGTAAAATCCTTTTCCTTGAAGTACATCACGGGACACAGAGCTCCCACCCCTCTTTTGGGGAACATTGTGTAACCTCGGAAAAATTGCTTGCTACAAAACTGAAGCACTCTCAGTGGGAGGGGGTTATATAGGGAGGAACTTCCTGTGAAGTTGATTACACCAGTGTCCACACCTGAAGGTACCCATATAACCCATATGTAATGGCTATGCGCTCTGTGTCCCGTGATGTACTCCAAGAAAAGGATTTTACAGGTAGGCTGTTATTAAAAATCCTTTTTTTTTGCGCTATAAACAAAAAAAGACAGAACATTTTGAAAAAAAAAAAACAATATTTTTAACTTTTTGTTATAATATCCCAATTAAAAATAAAATAACAATTTCCCTCGGTTTAGGCTGATATACATATTCTTCTACATATTTTTGTTAAAAAAAATCACAATAAGCGTATATTGATTGGTTGGTTTGCGCAAAAGTTTTAGCGCCTACATAATAGGGGATAGATTTATAATTTTTTGGGACCATTCACATTTATACAGCGATCAGTGCTATAAAAATGCACTAATTACTGTATAAATATGACTGGCAGGGAAGGGGTTAACACTAGGGGGGGCGAGGAAGGGGTTACATGTATTCCCTGGGTGTGTTCTTACTGTGTGTGGAGGAGGACTGACTGGGGGAGGTGACCGATGCTGTGTCCCTATGTACAAGGGACACATATCGGTCTCCTCTCTCCCTGACAGGATGTGGAGCTCTGGTGGGCACAGATGAGGCAACCACAACTCTGTATGGGGGACCGATGTCCTTCTGACAGAAGCCGGTGATCGTGGAGGGGGGGGGGGGAATAATTACCGATCTTCTGTTTACATCACTTGATCAGTTGTCATTTGGCTGACAGCTGATCACGTGGTAAGGGGGCGGGATCGGCCCCTTACTCCGATCTGTGATTAGCCGAGTCTCATGCACAGGAAGATGTCATTTGATTGGAGAGATCTGAAAATGGCTGTGCAC